>JAOQMQ010000196.1:15006744-15023871 GCA_027563845.1 Erythroxylum subrotundum
TGTTTGAAATTGTTATTATTATTATTTGTTAATTTTTTAACTTATACAAATCATTCGTAAAAAAATTATCAATAAATTACATATTTCTAATCATATTAAGGATTAGGGGCATTTTCATCATTGCCACAATTTTTTCATTCTGTCCATTGCAACCAAACACATTATGTCATCGAGACGGAGACAGTTTTTTCTGTTCTGTCCACCATAACCAAACATCTCACTGTCTCCACTTTTTGTTCCGTTTCGTCTCCAAATTTTTGTTCCGTTCCGTCTCCAGCTACTGAAGACAGCAACCATACGCAACATAAGTGTGATTTGATTTCGTTCACCATTATGTTGTTGGTCATCTTTTGGTGTATGTGTATGATCATTTTGAGTTTATCTAGATGCAATAATTAACTAATTATGTTTGATAAATTGTCTGTGAGATACGGCCTTTCAAGTTTGTATGTCCATCTAATTACTTCACTTTGTATTTTTTTAATTTTTTATAATTTATTTCTAACATTACTTGTACTGTAATTTTTTAGTTATGCCATCATTAAATTTAATTTGATATTACAAGAAGTGAAAATCATAATATAGATATAGAATAACTTGCAAATTGAGTTATATATTTTACCTATTGACATTAATTACTTTTTTACTATAATATAAGCTATTAAGTTTAGTATAACCTTTAATTCACTAATTTACTTTTTCATGATAGTGAGTTGCTTCTAAATTAATTTATTGGAATCAATTAACATAAATATAAAATTTTACCCTTTTTTATAAATATTTAGTTATTCTTTATTGTATAAAAAGCAAAAGATCTTTTAATCCTTTTTGGCTATTTTTGTAATATATCATAAATTATTTCTTTTATAATTTTTAGGTTAAAATTATAATAGAGAATATGGAATTATCATAAAAAGATTCAATGAACTTAGCATCCTCTACTTGTGGTAAGTTTGATCCAGCTTGAGATTATTTTTCTTCTTCTCAAACATCTAATGGAAATACTCAATATAATTGTATATTTTGTGGTAGAATATTTAAAGGGTGGGGTGTGTTAAGGGTAATATTGCTTATTGCCAAAAATTACCACTTAATGTATGTGAGATAATTGGAAATTATTGGAAACAGCAAAAGAAAAAAAAGAGAAAGGAAAATAAAGAGGCTCATAATATATCTTTCGAAGATGATGAAGCATAATAAGTATTAGATAAAAGAAAAGGAAAAGTTGTTGACATAGATTCTTATTTTCTTCTAAAAACTATTTATGGTTCTCAACCTAGTTTAAAAAGTATTTTGGTTAATAAGGATGATGTTTTGTGATGTAAACAAGTATGGGCTTGATGATTTTATCATTCATGTATTCCCTTAAGTGCTTTGAATTCACCATATTTTCAATAAGCAATAGATGCTACAATAATGATAGGTTCAAGATTTAAGGTACCGTCTTATTATGACATTTGTGTACCTTACTTTAAGATTTTAAAAAGGAATGTCTTCTTATAACATTTGTGTCCAGTCCGGTTTTTAAAACCTTGATAAATTTCGCCTAACATTCTTTATTCTTCTACACACTTGTTGTCGGTGAAGCCAAAAGTTGAAAGCAGCAATCAAAACACGTAATTTCCATCGAATTCACCTAATATTTGAGGCGATTGGCTTTTCATCGAAGCTTTACTCAACGATGTAGAAGCTGAAGACAAGGGAGGTGAGCCATTTCAAACCGGATCATTATGGACAAAAGGCGATGCAACTGATGTTTTGTACAAACTTCTTTTAGAAATTTTCTAATTCGGTAGACATCAATTAATTGCATTTTAATAGTGTTAATAACTTTTCGGTTAAGTTATATAAATTTAATCCAGATAAAGATAATAAAGTGACTTAATAAAGGGTCTAAATTAATGAGCCAAAGTTTAGTGGAAAATAAACTCTGATCAGTGTAGATTGGACTTATATCGGACCGGTGATAGGAAAGCACGATATAGATGTTATATAAAGAGGTTAAAGTCTCTTGTAATTGCCCATGTCATTTGTGAACGTAAAGTTACTATGATCTATTCATAGGTTTACGTTTTGAGAAAACTATAGAAAGACGTTGACTACATCCAGTGAATAGATCCCGTGAAGCTGGCAGTAGATTCACGCTCGTTTCGGCCTTGGAAAACTCGTTCAAAGTTATGGAACCAAAATCAGGTATTTTCTACATATCTTTGTTATTTCCCTTTCACGTTCGATCTAGGATATGCTTGCGGATTATCGATGGTTAATAATTAAAACTTACATACAACCAAACCTCAATCAAGTTTTTGGCGTCGTTGCTGAAGAGGCGTAGATTAGTTTAATTCTTGTAGTCTAAGGCTTTTTCACCTTATTTTGTGTTTTTTAAAAAAATTGGGCATAAAGTAGATGACACATCAACTTGGATGTCACCGGACAATAATGGGGAATCTCAAGAGTTGAATGCTAAGAAGAGATAAAAAGAACGATCATGGAGGATATATATTATAAGGAGCAAAGGACTCTCGCGGATTTCAATAAGCCCCAATTTAGTTGGGGAAATCATCATCCTTATACGAACACGTACACTTCGGGGTGGCAGAACCACCTAGATTTCTATTGGTCTAACAATGTAAGTACTCACATAGGACATCAAGACATATTAGGATTTCAGCAAGATAAGTCCAATTCATGGGATTTCAAATTGGACAAAATCATGGATAAGCTAACATACATGATAGAGACCCAGAAGAGAATGGAAGAGCAGTTTGATCAAGTAACAGAAAATGATGACTCTTCTATTCATAACCTGTAGATTCAAGTGAGACAACTTTCCTATAAATCTTGTAAAAGAAGTGTGGAAGACTCTCTGAGCAATATGGAATTACATCAAAGTGAGCAATATGAGGCTATCACACTTTAAAATGGGGAAGAGCAAGAAGAACTAGTAGAAGACCATGTTGAACCCTATCTTGTAGAAGACCAAAAGACGAGGAAAGAGGATGAAGAAAAGAATGACAACTCTCCCTAGTATTCCTTAGGTCTTGGTATACCATGCTTGAACATCAAAAACCTTTAGTAGATGTCCATGAAGGGAATCTCATCATTCGGCTTAGTGATGAGCAAGTTGCATTCAACATGGATGATATCTTAAAGAATCCGAAGGAGGGCAACTTATTTAGAAAAATTGATGTCTCGAATCTTTAAAGGAACGAGAGGACGAAGAACAGTTGACAACAGATATTAAGTTTGAAGAAGCTATGGAAGTCTTTGTTCAAGAAGCTAAAGAAGAAGAGGAGATGAGGGCGAATGAGGAAGAACTAAGAAGAGAACAACTCACCCCCTTACTAGGCAAACTGTTGGATTCTATGAAAGATTTAGGGAGTTTTGTTATTCCCTGTTTTGTTAATAGCTCACTCAAAAAAAGGACATTACTGAGCTTAATTGGTTTTCATAATTTTATCAATATTGTCCTTTTGATTATTTTGCAATTTGTAGCTTACTTACACGCTACAAAATTGATTTTGAACGAAAAAGGTGGAAGCTAGCTGCTTATAATTGATCCTGACTGAGTTTCTAGTGATACAAGGTCAAGCTAATGACCATAAATTAGCACGTTCAGCAGTTAGATTTAAATTGTTGTGTTTAGTTAGATTTGTTTTAACTTTTAAATAAAATTTTAATGATTTGAAATGATCTAGGATTACTAATTCTCTTACTCTCTTTAAACAATTCCAAGATAAGACATCAATCTCGAGCATCAAGCGCATTTCGTCTTCTCATCCGACACATCTCCACCTTAGTCACCATGATGGTTTCGTGTTCTAACCCTTTTCTTTTCATTTTTATTAGTATTTTGTTCTTTTGCCTTCTATACATTGTTGCATTTCCCTTTATGTGTTTGTTTGTCTCCTTTTTACATTGAGGACAATGTGTTATTCAAGTGTGGGGAGGGGTTGTGTGTTTTGCTTTAAGTGCAAATTTTGCATATTATTATATTAGTGTGTTTAGGTTGCATATCGTGAATTGTGTGAATGTATCGATGGTTCAGATGGATTGAAATTGATTTAATTTTGAACATAATCTATTAGGTTGTGAAGAGTCATTAGCTTGTGAAATTTGTGATCTAGATTCTTTGGCTAAAATATGCAAGTTAATTAGGATTTAGTGTTAGTTTATTACCCTATAAGTTGTCACATTCATTCATAATTTTAGGTCTTTCGACTAAGTAGCTTAGCCAGTATTTTTTCATGAAAACAAGTAGCTAAAGCAACAAGATAGACATTAAAATAGATGAATAAATAATAAAATATGTGTGTTTGTAAATTTTTAAATAAATAACTATTTCGTTGGCCTTTGGGTTATAAATAAAGCTAGTAGTCAGTTGAGAACGTGATGTAGCCGAGTAACCGGATTGACACGCATCACAAATGTGTGCCTTCGCGTCAATAACCTATAATGACATTTCAACCAAGCAACTTAATAAAACATGATTTAGTTGAGTTACCGGATCGACATTCATCACCAATGTTTGATTAATATGTATAGTTACTCAAGAGCTTCTAGACGCGGATTTTGCATGTTAATGATTTGAAACAACTTGAATGATTGTATTTAAGGTTAAATTTATTTTATGAAGTTGAAGTCATTGTCTCATTATTGCATTATATGCTTTGTGAGTTTGTGTTGCATGTTGTTTTATTTGCTTGAGGACAAGCAAACATTTAAGTGTGGGGATGTTGATAAGTGTAAATTGCATCGTGTTTTAGGGCATAGTTTGATATTTGTTTAGCCATTAATTCAATGATTTAGTATGTGTTTAGATTAGAATTGTGTTAGTTTGTTAATTATTTATGTTTTAATTTTTTATGAGTTAGTACAAGTCTTTGAGCTTAAATATTACGTTTTTGAGGTACCTTGATGTGTTTACTAGTGTTTCAAGGTCAACATCGAAGAACGGAGGAGTTTCAGAGACATTAGCCGAAACAACGGCCCACGATCGTGGCATGTTGGGCCATAATTGTGACAGATGCTCTAGATATGGCCCACGATTGTGACAGAAGCTCCAGTACAGGTCACGATTGTGGCTTGTTTCGGGCAAATGCGCAGACACTCACGAACGTCAAGTTTTGAAGGATTTTTTGGACCCCGAAAAAATCTTAAGGTTACCCAAAACGCAAGAGGATATAAAAAAAACAAAAAGACGCAAAGGAAAGGAGTTTTTTTGCATCAGCCACCTTGAGAAACCCTAGAGAGAGATCATCGAGAGATAAAGGAAGAGAAGAAGGAAGAGAGAAGAGGAGAAGAAGCTGACTCGAAATACTTCCTAGATCAGGAGGTTTCCCGACATTGTTGCCTCCCGTCATCCATTTTAGATTGTATTTCCTGTTCTTTTTAGTTTTATTATTGTATAGAATTGGATTGAATAGTTGATGATAGGATCTAGGATATTCTAAACTCACCTTCAGAATTTTATTTTTGAATTAATGAGAATATGATTGCTTATGTGTTTATTGGATATTGTTGTGGTTTGATTATACTTTTGCATAATTTGATAATAAACTGAGAGGGTGAATCGAATAAAAATGATTAAATTAGACTAACAAGAGTTAGATGATTTAATAAAAACCAAAAGTAAATCAGATTGATAATTTGTACGGAGAGAGATCTTGTATAGGTTTCCAATAGTTTATTAGAGAACTTAAGAACTAATTAGGGTTTTGGATAGGTTGTGAATTGACAGATTGCAACCTCCATAATCTGATTAGGATTTATGATTTAGGGTTAATGGTTATAACTCAAGAGAGAGTAATCAATCCTATGATAGTCTAGAACTAATAGTCCAATAATTCATAATCAGTTAGGTTACCATTAAGGATAGGTAAAATTTCCTCTCTTAATTGGTAATTTCCTTCGGTTGATTCTTTAGTATGTTGCAAATTGCTTAATTACTAGTATTTTCGTGTTTGATTCTTAATTTGATTGATTGAATTAAATTCTCATATTAGTTTCGTTGCATCTTAAATTTCTGTTATTTGTTTATGGCCTTAGATTTTAAGATTAGACTAGTTCCCTCCTGGTGGGATCGACACTTTTGGTTATACACTAGAGGACCAGGGAGAGAGAGTCTTCCCTTACACACTGTAGGATCTATTACCCACCAAGAGCATGCAAAGAGACTTGTAAGTATCTAAACTTTGCACTTATATTCTGATTTTTTTTTACCTTGATATATTTCAATTTAATTTGATGTGTGAATTTTGGAATGAAAATATATGTATTATGGAGAATGATAACGTCATAAATGTCTGGTGCTATATATGACTGTATTGTTGAATTACTTTCTTTGTTCAACAGGGGGTAAATATCATAAAAATATAGGAAATTATGTCGAAATTTTTGTAAATTGTAGTTCACTTGTAACATTTTATTATGATGAAGGAAAATTCTATGAGCAGGAAGCCTATACCCCATCTTTTTGCACACTCACACTAAGAAACATGATGGTGTGACCTTCGTCAACACCCGATGTAGAAAACTAAATGTATGTAAAATTTATGGTTTAATATTAATACTTAATAATTATTACTTATTAACATAAACATTTCTTTTTTATATGACCAAATATAAGAAAGCATTCAATAACAGTCTTAGTAGTCTGAAGATGTTGATGAGAATCAATCCTATCTTCATGTAGTGGGTGGTAGGGATTGTTGTAGAAGGATATTCGGCTTAGGTTCATTTGCGAACACATGTTATTCGCAATCCTCCACATCCAATATAACAACATTTAGTAGGCAGCCCACATCTAATGAAGTCCATGAGCTTTGGAGCACAGTGCAGGCACTAGCAACTTAGTTGCAACAGTCGATGGAGTATATAGCCCAGCTCTGTAATGAGATGGATAAGTTGAAGGGAAAGAGCAACATCTTATCGCAAGGTTCGTTCAGAGCATTCAGATTCACCAAATGAATAACGTAGTTATAGTTATTTTGTATGAATTAAATACTTATTGTCGCACAAAATAATTTTTTATTATCAATTAAGATAATTTTTACTTTATATCATCAATCAACTTTCTATTTTAACAAATTAAATGTAAAAATAAATCAAAATATCATCAACAGATAACCGATAAGTGTATAAATTATACATCAATCATAAGATTATCAAATAAAATTAAATGTAGGAAAAATTAAAAAAACAGTATAAGTAAATTTACTGACAGAAAATTAAAATTCGTCGATAAAATGCAATGAATTTATCGATGGAATACTAAGTTCCATCGGTAAAGTTAGTCGTGAATTAACCAACGGATTTGATAAATCCATCAATAAATTTACCAACGGAGAAGTCTTGCCTGTCGCTAAATTTATCGACATCACAAAATTTTTGTCGCTAAATATAGCGACAGAATACAAAATATTCGTCTGTAAATCAGCGACAGAAAATCTGTACTCTATCGCCAATTATTACTTACGACCATTTCTCCGACGACTTGTTCCATCAATAACTTTCATCGCTAACTTAATTTACCGACGGAAAACCTTCCCATTCTATTAGTAAATTCCGTCACTAAACCCCATTTTTCTTGTAGTATATAAGATGGTTCTGGCCAAAATCTTTTACTAAGAACTCTTATGGCCAGTTGTTTAGATTGAGAATTTGTTTAAACTTTTGACAATTATTCAACTTTTTTCTTGTTCCTTGGCACAATCCTCACTATTAAGTTCACCGGTTACTGTGCATTTAAAGTTCTGTTTTTGTTTTCTCGTCTTTGATCAAATAGGATCACAGCATGACCGCTAAGTATGCATATAAATATTTTGTACTCGGAGCTCAAGAAGTAGCAATTTCAAAAGGTTGGAGACCTTTAAAATGGTATGTTTCTTTTTATTACAAGAGAAGATAACTAGTATTGAAATTTTGGGTTGAAAATTCCACTTCGAAGATGAATAGTATTTCCCTCTTCTTAACAAAGCTAATAAATACTTCCACTTTTTCTTCTGATCATAATAAGATCAAATACGTGAAAGGAGCTTAGTCATATTCACCATGAACCTAGAACGGAGTGCAATATGATTCGACCTTCTGTTACAGGAGATTGATTTAGGAGTACTTTACTCCTGACCTTTACGCATGGTGTTTCTTTTCTCTGTCATTTTTATAGAGCGTCTATGGAGCACGGATAGAGAGAACATAGCGTCTGGTCTGCAGGCATTATCTTAACAGCGCTACTCCGCTTGCACTACGTAGATTCCTGCTGAATAGGAGTGGAGTTCCGGCTGCTCCAGTCACAAACAAATACACCGGATAGCTCCAATTGGCCCAGGGTCTTGTTACGATCAGTAGTTCTTCTGTTGTATGGTTATGTTGCTTTCTCCAATACTTGAACATAATAAATGCAGTATTTCTGGAATCATAAATATTTGAGGTTAGAGGTTGGTTTTCTTGTTACTTCCGCAAAAACTGAAGAATAGTTGCAACCTACCATAACCGTCTTGGCGTAAACTGTCAACTGGATTCTTATGTGGCTTATCCACTGCTGTTAGTAAAAAAGCAAAGAATGTGACAATTTAATACTCATACTTTGGTTGAACGGGGCACCATTGACTTTGTCAATCAATCTCCAAGCTCTGAAGCAACCTACTCCTGGATTTTTGGGAAAAACGAGTCCATCCATGGTCTTGCTTGAAGATAACAACTAGCTACCACAAAAATAGCTCATGTGTGAAGTCACCGATGATATGCGTTTTAATTAATCAACGCGTCTTTGAATTAAAACTGATTGTGTTATTGTTGCTTGTTGCACAGGGTAAGCAGAAGACTGGTAATGGTTGGTCCTGGGTACCATTCATGTAGTGAACTTATGATTAATTTAGGAAGAATCCTATTGGTAGTCATTTCTACTCAATGAAATGCTAATGCTCTTTCTTGAAAAAAATGATGAAACTATTAATTCCACCAGCGAAAAAGACAATCTTGACTTAAGCAATATCATCCAACTTGCCATAACTTCACCTTCTCCTGCTTTCCTTGTATTTTCTCTTTTCTTTCTCCCTAGTATCAGTACATACAGCGACATTGTGGACTGGACACCAACTCTCCATCCACACTTGTTGCCACACTTTCTCTGGGATCCTTAAACCTTGAAAAGTATAAATCCTATTCTTTAAACAATTCCTTTATCATTTTGGCACTTAAAAACTTAATTCTCACAATTGCCTAAAGTTTGCTTCCCTGTTTCAACTCTTCAATGATTGTCAAACCCAGCCGAGTATGCCTGTTTCAATATCAAAAAGCCTGATTTAATTTAGCATTTTTACGAATAAAGATTTCATGACTTTCACAAGCTTTTCAGACGGAGCTTAAATTATTAGTCAAACAAGGAAAGATTCGTAGAGTACCCGTCGTGACACATGGAAATAATCTATTAATTAAATGCATATGTAATGACAAAAATGGTGTAGTTCATCCCCTCAAATTCTCTGTCCTATTTTTCATGTACCAATTCTATTATATTTGATTTCAATCATTTATTTATGTAGGATCCACTAAAATGAATGGTTGAGATCAAATAAGACAGAATCGATACATGAAAAATAGGACAGAGGATCATATCCCGTAGTTGATTATACTGGCATCCCCAACCTCCCACGTGGATTTGTCTATCTAATAGCTATGCTATCTTAATTTACATGCCAATTGAGATCCTTCACTCTCTAAATCATCCATGCTCACTGTGGTTAAGATTAAAGATTAAGCACTAAAAGGCTTAATTTAGGAACAAACCCCACAAAACACATCTTAAATTTCTCCTCCCTGAAAAATAAAAAGAAAAAGTCGAAAGTTTTAAAGAATGAATATATTATTCGTAAAAAAAAAAGTAGATCGATTGGAAAGTACACTACTACAGTTTAAAAAAATTCCCGATTTAAATTTTTCTTACATTTATCATATTCTTAAAATATTCTAAATTGCCTCGACAATAATTGAAAATAATCGCAACACACAAAATAATGTTAAAAATTCATCTATTCTCCCTTGATATATATTTGATTATTTTAAACATGGATTAATTAATCATTTAAACAATATACAATATTTTTAGATAATTTATTTTCAAATTTAAAATATCTAACTTATGAATTTCTAATAATTTTTTAGCACGGATATCTTGATATGATTTTTTAAATGTTAATATATTTTATTTGCACTTAATGTCTATATATTATAAATGTCTAATTTGTCAATTTTAGACAAATAATGTGTCTAGGAACAAAGACTAATAGTAAAGTTGGTGGAATTAGGAAAAGCCACAACTCATTTAAGAGCAAGTAAAAAAGAAAAAAAAAACTTTTGGGCAAATATCATATAGTAATTAGATCAATAAACTTGGGATCTTTCCATTTATTAACAAGCAAAGTTACTTGAATTTACCCTTTTTTTTTTCTCACAAAATATTTTAAGAAGGTCTCAATTATAGAAATATACCTTTAAGCCATCCACATTTAGATCAATTCTTGCTCAACCTAGATAGGTCTCTTACGGGAGATAAAATTTTGATTCTAAATTTTAAATAGCTATATACATGAGGACGATTTAAACCCGCAATCTCACTTAAACCAAAAGAGCCTTTTATCAAATAACTTTTAGTGTGAAGTTTGAATTTACCCTTTTTAAAGAAAGAAGAAAGACATGAACAAGGTTAAAATAGAAACAGTCATTTGCTGAAGACTCTCTCCCTAGTTTGTAGGTTAATCATGGAGTTTGATTGGTGACTATATATTAATTAATGGACATAGAAATAGAATTGAAGAAGGAGAGTGTATTTTGTGTTATATGAAATGATGTGTAGTGTACTCTCTTTCTTTCTCTGTCTCTCAGTCAAATAAACAAGGAAAGTCACAACTGAAAAGGACTACTATTACCAATTTCCCTTCTCTCTCTCTAAAACTACTCCCAGTTCTTTAACAGCGTCTCTTGTTCGGATTCGTCGTTGCTACTTTTGTGGATTCACCTTCTCATCTGTTATTGTAAGTTTCAAATCCGAGTACCTGCACCTCTTTATCTCTACTGCTGCAGCTTTGGGTCAGCGGGACAGAGGGAAAGTTTTAAGAAATGGAAAACCTTAGAAGAAAGACACCAGTCCTTTTTTTTACGTAATTACTTTTTTTTTTAAATTTTATGTTTTCATCTTTATAATTTGAGCTTTTAAAAGTTAAGGTCTTGGATTTATATTTTGGGTAGCGTGGCTAATGTTTGATATTGGTTTTTATTTAAGTTTTGGATGTGTTGTTTTCCTCTTCTGGGTTATTTTTGATTTTTTGCAACTTATTTATTTATTTATTTTGCTTGTAGGGGCGCTCTGTAACATAAAAGTCTAGGATCTGGTTTCTTGCCCTTTTAATAACATCTTCATGTTGCATCTAAATCCAAGTTAGTGTTATCGAAGAACAGCCAGGCTCTTTAGGGTTTCTGGGTTTGGGGCAATCCTACAGTTGCTTGTAATTTTGTGAAGTGGGATGGATAGGATGAGCAAAGAGGATGCCACCAATAGTACTCTGGCTCCCCAACTGCCTAACGTTTCCGGAGCTAGGAGAATGTTCTGGCGTTCTGCATCTTGGTCTTCTTCCAGGACTGCACTTCAAAATCCTGATATGGAAGACAAAGATTCTGGTGCAGACCCAATCGGTAATAATGGACATAACCGGAGATATCCAGCTCCATTAACCCCCCGTTCCCAACAGAACTGTAAAGCGCGGTCTTGCTTGCCACCTTTGCAGCCTTTGTCAATTGCGAGGAGAAGCTTAGAGGAATGGCCAAAGGCGGGATCAGACGACTTAGGGGAATGGCCACATCCACCTACCCCTAGTGGCAACAAGACTGGTGAGAGGTTGAAACTAGATCTATCTTCAATTCAGAAAAATCCAGATAGTAATGGAGGATTAGGAAAGAAAGAAAAGATTGCTTTCTTTGATAAAGAATGCTCAAAAGTAGCAGAACATGTATATCTTGGTGGGGATGCTGTTGCTCGAGACAGGGAAATTCTAAAACGGAATGGTATTACTCATGTGCTAAACTGTGTGGGTTTTGTTTGTCCTGAGTATTTCAAAGTCGATTTTGTATATAGGACTTTGTGGTTGCAAGATAGTCCGTCAGAGGATATTACGAGTATTTTATATGATGTTTTTGATTACTTTGAGGATGTTAGGGAACAAGGAGGAAGGGTTTTTGTTCATTGTTGTCAAGGAGTATCACGATCCACCTCATTGGTGATAGCATATCTCATGTGGAGGGAGGGTCAGACTTTTGATGATGCATTTCAATATGTGAAGGCGGCAAGAGGGATTGCTGACCCAAATATGGGTTTTGCTTGCCAGTTGTTACAATGCCAAAAGAGAGTTCATGCATTTCCTCTCAGTCCCAGTTCATTACTGAGAATGTACAGAATTGCCCCACACTCATCATATGACCCTTTGCATCTTGTCCCAAGAATGTTGAACGATCCTTCACCTTTTGCCCTGGATTCTAGGGGTGCATTTATTGTTCATATACCTACTGCTATATATGTATGGGTTGGCAAAACTTGTGAACCCATTATGGAAAGGGATGCTAGAGGGGCCGTTTGTCAGATACTTCGCTATGAGAAAGCTCAAGGGCTAGTAATAATGGTTAAAGAAGGTGAAGAACCAACTTACTTTTGGGATGCATTTTCTAGTTACTTACCTTTAATGGATAAATCTGGTGATGGAGCAGATGCTGGGGATTCAGTATTTAAGACTTACCCAGGTGAGAGGAAGGTTGATGCCTATAATATTGATTTTGAGATTTTCCAGAAAGCTATTAAGGGTGGGTTTGTACCTCCATTTTCATCATCGGAGGATGAGTGTGAAACTCATCTTCCTGCTAGAGAAAGCTGTTGGAGTGCGTTAAGGAGAAAGTATGCACCTGTTGGTGGGAAGGAGTTTCCTCCGGCTCCCAAAATTCTTCTCTCCAGGGTTTATTCAGATTCTGTGATTATATTACATGCATCTTCTCCTTCATCCTCATCATCATCATCATCATCATCATCATCGCTGTCATCGTCATCATCATCGCTGTCATCGTCATCATCTTCTCCTCCTTATCTGTCCCCAGATTCCATCTCTTCTGATTCTAGCATTTGCTCAAAGTATATGTCAGAATCCTCTTTAGATTCTCCTTCGGCTGCTCGAACTTTATCCAACTTGTCCAGCTTGTCTCTTCTTTCTTCAGGGAATTCTTCTCAACCAACATCTAACAATCCTGGCTTTATTGATGTCAACATTACATCACGGAGATGCTCTCATTTATCGTTCTCTCCTTCAAAAAAATCTTCACCTTCACTTGCTGAGAGAAGGGGTAGCTTATCGAAGTCCTTGAAGCTGCCAGTGGTTACTGATCAAAGAAGAATGATTGATACACCCCCAACGTCTCTCGCCAGCTTGGAAGATAATACTGATATAAACAAAAATTCATTCTCGTGGTGTGATTCAGCTAATGTAGAAATGGATCTAGAGTTGGGAGATAATGTTAAAGAGGGATATGGAGCTTCAATCCGAGGATGTAAATCTAGAATGTCTCCAAGTATATTGACTACTTCTGAGACATTTGACAAAGAGCCCACCTTTATAGATAATTATGACGAGTCTGTAAGACAATATATCCTTGGAGAAGACCTAGGGCGCCCCACAAAAAATGGGATGGATTGTTGCTTGCCAGTTTGTAACCAAAAGAAATGTTTGGTACATAGCTGGCCCAGTTTGGAAAGGATTGCAGATTTTGGCACCAGTAATTTAGATTCTAAGGCGGTATTTTTAGTTATAGGGACAAATAGTGGTTTAGGAAGGGAAGATAATAGGATTCTATATGTTTGGGTAGGAAGATCTTTCTCATGTGATAGAAACACAATGCAGTTAGATAACAACAAAGAGATTGCAGATCTAGAATGGATTGACTGGAATCAAGCTGCTTGTCACATTCTAACTCAAATGGGGCTACCAGGAGACATCCCTGTTAAGGTGTGAGTTTGAAATTGCAAGTATTTACCACCCATTCTTTGTGAATTATGAATTTCTTTCTCTGTTGCACCTTGCTATTTAGGTCTAGGTACTTGAATTACTATCAACTATGTTTTGCATTGTTTTTTATTTGTTCTTGTGTAAATATGGCTGTTAAAAATGCACTTGTGGTTCCTTTGGCGATGTTAGTGTTATTTTCTATGAACACATTTTTAATAGCATGTAGTTGCAATTAATGTTTGGAAGGGATCTATGTTGGTAAAAGTAGAATTATTTCTATTCTTATTTTTATTGGTAGCTAATTTATTTTGCTGCCTTGAATCTAGGTTTCTGTTGCTGATAAACATTTTTTGTTTTATTATGATGCTGAATGTGGACAGGTTATCAAGGAAGGATTAGAACCAGCAGACTTTCTTGCATTACTGAATTAGTTGTAGTCCCTAGGGAATGCACGAGGATTCTGCATCCTATAGCTGATCTTACATTGACATCTTCATAGTCCTAATTTGCATCAGAACTTTCCTGGCATTATGATGAGTTGATGTTTCAAACCAGTGAGGTAAGATGGTAACTTCTTAATCTTGAAGATATCAGAATAAATAGTCCTGTTATCTAAGATTTATTGCTAGCTTATATGAATTTTGTGGTAAATCCAAGACAATATTATGGTTTTTCACTCTATGGTTATTGACCTGCTGCCTCTTCTAATTAGAACTAGATACGTATGCTTCATTTAAAATTGGTCAGAGTGTCCGGTTTCTTGAGATAGCATAGCTTCATAGTTATAGCCTTTTCAATCTGGGTGAAATGCCTATTGATACTAAGTGAGAAGGGATTTGCTATTTTCTGTTTAATTTGGTACAAGGAAGTTCTTCCTTATATCAGAGAAATCTAATTTCAGAGAGGATGAGAAATGTTAACATAAAAGTTTTCTGCTTTTCCCCGAGACTAGCATACATTACAGTCAAAAGTTGCTTTGTTTATAAACTTGATTTCTTCTGGTCATTGCTTATTGGGTATTGTTTGTGTACGATTTCTGGGGGAAGCAAGAATTGGTCATTAGGCAAAGCCATCCTAACATTGCATCATAGCCTTCACGTGTATGTTTTAAGGACAGTAGATATGGCCGTGCTTTATATCAGAAGGGAGTAGGTTTGGGAATAGTTATGTTTTCAATAACAGGAGTTGGTTACTTCTTTTTGCCATTTGTCTTATGCAAGTTTATTTTGCAAAAAATATTTGCAGGTCTGCCTTTCAAGTTGTGGCTACCACCTGGTTGTACAGTATTGTAACTCCTTTGGTAACACAATCATTTTGTCCCACAATTTGGATGCGTTTGTATATTCGGAATCTTGAAAGACAGATTAAGGCAAATTGAGACAAAATAGATACATCAATTATTCACTATTTTGATTTGTGCCACTTGCCATCATGATACTTGTTGCAAATGAATTTATGAATGGTTTTGAGCATAGTGTTGCAAAAAATTAATGGAAGTTGGTTTGTATTAGAAACATATATAGTGTTGTGCACCTTCGCTTGCCTCATTTGAGTAAGAACAAAAGGGTGTAGCTTCACGGTATGATTTATGTTTTGGCTGCCAAGAAATGCACCTGTTCTAGAAAGAGGCTTTTGTTCTTATTGTACTCGATATTTCTCGTGTAGTATCCATCTTCTTTTGGCAGCTCAGGTCAATTTTCCCCTAGGAAAGCATCGAACAAGCCGTCACAAATCAGTAGTTAACAAAAAATGTTCTAACGACTTTAGAGCAGAATTTCATCCGCGATAGATGGATTTTCACTGAAGTAGAAGGGTCAAGTCTTTTACCAACGATACCAATGAGTCTCATAAGTCTGACCAAGAAACCAGTGCACGTGAGATATCCATTTGTAGTAGTTGTTACAGCAATGTTACAGATGCCCCTAGTGCAATCTGCTCCAATTGTCAAATTAAAGTGTCTATAAAGCTGATTTACGTCCCTCAAAAAAGATTTCTGAAGAAGAGGCCAGAAGTAATATCGAGGGTGGGTTCCTGAAAGAGTTGGTGACATATATGGTTATGGATGATTTGGAGGTGAAGCCGATGTCAACAATCTCTAGGGTGACATTAGTAAGTTTAGTATTCAGGCTATTGGTTCTCTTGAGGTATGTTGGCTTTACTTTTATCGTTTTATCTTAATATAAGCTCTGATGGCTTACCATAAATTAATTGCTGGTCTGATAGGGTTTAAAGTTGTTGATGGCTTCTTTCCAAAGCAAGCGAGTTTTAACAAAGTGTCTTCCTTTTGAATATGTCGTCTTGAAGGTGTTAGTGTGCTTGGTTTTTGTGAAGTTTAGATTCAGTATTGGTTTTTGGCTTCGGAGTGTTACCAAATTCTAATTTGCACTTTTGTGGGTGAACGTGTTGTGATCATGGTTTGTTGATTTAAGATGTCCATCATGTCTGAACTAACAAGTAAAATCTAGTTGGTCTTCTCGGTTTAAACTCTCGATCTTTTGCCTTGTGCTTCGTTATTGTTAATCTATTATAATTGTTTCTTTGTTTACTTGAACATAAACCACACCAAAACACCAAAATTTGATCTATGTTGGAAATGGTACGTGGAAAACTTGGTCTATTTCCTATATAATAAATGCCTTACTAATTAGCAGTTTAGGAGGAGGAACGTTTTAGAGTATCGGCAAAATACGTTATCATGTATAACAAAAACTAACGGGCTGTTTGGCTTAAAGGAATAGATATTCTATTCCATAGCTATTTCTAACATATTACTAATCCTATGTTTTGTTAGAAATCAAACTCAGAATAGTTATGCATCAAGAAAATCTATTCTTAAATTATGAGGAATACACAAAACTCATCTCTACCTATCTTTAACTTTTCCGAGAATAGTTATTCCAATAGAAGACAAGTTTATCCTTCTCACAATTAATAATAATAATAATAATAATAAGATAATTAATTTCATATAATAAAATTAATAATACAAATAATAATATTAAGAATACTACAAAATTTATAACAATTATTAATAATGATAACAATAATTAATAATTAATAATAACAATTACAATAATAATAATAATAA
>JAOQMQ010000196.1:15059005-15074186 GCA_027563845.1 Erythroxylum subrotundum
GATCGGGGTCCAGCATTCAATCTCGGCCTAAACACAATCGAGCATATTTCATCATCCTATCGTCTTTACAACTCTCTTCGGACTATCGATTTGAGACTAAAATAATGCTCTCCTAATCTCATTTTTCTCTTAGGTTTTGTTTAATCAAGATACGATCATTAATTAAACCTAACTAACGAATAACTTAGGATACGATCTCTATATTTAATTTGGTAGCCGCATTACGATTTGAAAAACGATCAATATATGCAGTAACCTTACACGTTCGAGTTATCTAACCTAATTTATGTTGTTCCTAACGATACGGGATCATTAGATGCTATTCACAAACATCAAAAGTAACAATTATAAATTACATTAAATGTTTTAGTAATAGGTTCAAAATAGAACAATCAAAATAACGTATTAAGATCATTCATCCCAAAACTAGATCAAATCAACACCAACAAAAAAACAATCTGAAAAGAAATTACAACCTTAAAATGATAAAATAGCTTAACCGTGAATTGGCGTTGATATTTCCATTGAACCGGGTCAGGAAGCTAGCCTTTGGTGTCAGCCCTCTTCTCCATAGCTGCTTTGGTGGTGAAAGAATAAGTAGAAAACCTAGCGCCTCCACACTATTTTGTGATTTAATTTTTAGGCCTTGGTACTATTCACGCCCCCCTTTTACTGTGCATGTCCTTTTTTTAACGCAGGCGCTGTCATGACCATGAATGGAGTTGAGCGTGGATGTATTTTAGTTAAACAAATTTTCCGAGTCTACTATTAGATTGCTCAGTTTTTGAAGATGATGAATGTTGATTGATCATGAGTAAAAGCTTGGAATGTTGACTTCTTGCTATGATTTTTTAAAGTCGTTCATCTTTGTTTATAATTAGCACTTTTTGTTGGGCCCCGTTTCTGAAGCCCAACGATCGAACCGGAGTCAAAAAGCGTGAGCGGGTTTCATTGTATGGTTATTTCAATGAACCCTCACTGACCTTGAACCACTCTTTTTAACTCAACACCAGAGGCTATAAATTCCTATGGGAAGGTGGATAAACGTGGTAAGAATTCAACGTTTCAAGAATTGCCTCTATCAGAGGTCGGATGAGAAAAATATGGGCAAACGAATCCAACATGTTCGTGGCTCTACTCATATCGGATTGACTTTGTTTTTAGAAGGTTTGAAAGAAAACTTCTAAACCTACAACTTTCATGAAGATCTGGAAGTGAGATTCGGCCTCTAAAAGGATCAAAAATGGAACAAAAGGTATAAGGTGAACAGGGCATAAAAACTAAGACGAAGCAGACTAAGACGGAACAACTCTAAGATGAAGCAGAAACTAAGACGGAACGATTCTAAGACGAAGCAGAAACTAAGACGGAACAATTCTAAGACGAAGCACAAACTAAGACGGAACGATTCTAAGACGAAGCATTCTAAGACGAAACATCTTAGCGGACTAAGACGAAGCAGAACTAAGACGAAGCATCTTAGGTATAAAACTAAGACGATACAAAACTAAGACGAAGCGTTTTACGTACAAAACTAAGACGAAGCGAAAGGTTAAAATAAGACGCTAGAACTAAGACGAAGCGCCATAAGTACCAAAGCTAAGACGAAGCAGACCCGGTCAAACTAAGACGATAAGGGTCAAACTAAGACGATACAGAACTAAGACGAAGCATCTTAGTTACCAAACTAAGACGAAGCAGAAGTCAAACTAAGACAGAGCGAAGGTCAATCTAAGACGATAGAAACTAAAACGAAGCATCTTAGTTACCAAACTAAGACGAAGCAGAAGTCAAACTGAGATGGAGCGAAGGTCAAACTAAGGCGATACAGAACTAAGACGCTACAAAACTAAGACTAAGCATCTTAGATACAAAACTTAGACGAAGCAGAGTTGGTTCGTCTAATCCAACATAGATTATTCTAGATTTTTCTCCAAGAATTTGAACCCGAATTCTCCCCTTAAAACAGACCCGAAATATGAAATGCAATATAAGACTTGGAAAATCATAAGCCAAAAATAATCATATTTCATTAACAAAACCAAGCACAACTTGAACTTAGCTTTAATTACATATCAACACGCTCATCAGAAGCTTAATACAAATACAAGTGGATGCTCAACGTTTGATATGCTATTAAAGCTAACCAAATGTTATTGAAACTAACTTAAATTTAAATGTTCTAATATCTTGAAGTTTCTGAGGCCTTGCAAGGATCATTGATCTTCTCGATTTGCACCTAAGAAGGGAAGGAATGGGGTGAGCTACACAGCTCAGTGACTAACATATTGAGAGTCATTAATAATTGACCACAAATTCATGCATATGCATATACGTATACATGTATATTCTAGTTTGAGCATTCTTAACTTTGGTTTAACACTATCATCACATAAAAAACTCAAATGCATCATTTATGACAACTTCAAAGATGCAATGCACAGAAATTGGCTCGAGGGTCCCATGAAACAGAATGAGAAAATTGAAGTTTACCCCATGAACAGAATGAGTCCATTTCGGAGCTCATATGCCACAAGCGGGCAGCCGGGAGAAGGCTCTTGTCAACGTGCACGTGATGAACAAAATGGCTCCACTCTTGCCCAAACAGAAGCACATAAGTTTGCTCAGATCATTTTATGAAAATGCTTTTATATTTTTCCATGATCTTTCCTTTCTATTCATACAAAATGTCATGCAATATCTCAAGGCATAACATTAATCAAAGTCATGATTTAATTATATCAAAAATCTTCTTCACAGTATGACAAAACCAAAATCATTATGAATTTTCAACATACACACATAGGCAAGAATTTGCCCAATTATACTATAACCCTAAATATGTTACCCACCTAGTTAGCTTGCGAAAACCAAGTCAAGCTTGCCTTTTCCTTTGCTCTTGGGTAGGATTCCTTTGGTCCCCTACAATAACCAAGGTTCCAATCAAAACAACATTCAAATCAAAAACAAATTGAACGCAAATCTAACCTACCCATAACCCATCTAGGTTGGAAAACCTAAGACCTAGCTTAGAAACCCTAAAATCAATTGGGTTCCCAAAATCCATCTTCTCCCAACACAACTCATTCCTTTAATAGAGCAAAAGAAAAGATGGTTAACCCACCTTAACAAGTTGATTTCTCTTCTTTCCTTCTTTCACCGAAACCCTTCTCTTCTCTCTCTAAATTTTGTTTTCTCACTCTTCTCCCTCTTGAATTCACGTTTTTCTCCTCTTAACAAGCAAAACATCACATCCTTTTTCTATTTCTACCCTTAATAAGCCCAAAAAGTCCATCTTACCCTTCCTTATAAGCTTATGCTCTCTTATGCTCAAGTGATATCCCAGAAATGTCCTTGAATATCCTTATTACATCACACTTTACTTCCACTTATCCATTCAACAAATCCTACTAACCTTGACACCATTATAGTTCCAAAAATTAAATCTATCTAAACTCTAAAATTATTTAAAAATCATGCTTACTTAAAGAAAAATTTTCCAGTGTCCAACACTTTTCTCCATAGCTGCTTCGGCGGTGAAAGAACGAGTAAAAAGCCTCACACCTCCACCCTATTTTTGGTCCCTGGTACTATTCACACCCCCTCCTTTTACTTGCGTGCCCGCTTTTTAATGTCAACATTGTTTGAGATTTGGCATACTTGCTGCTCCTTATGTGTTGCGTCATTTCAACCTTGGCATCCCAGTCTGCTGCTAAGTCATGTTGCTCTTTCTTCTAGTAGCCTCTTGCACATCATTTTTGGGTCTCCTTGTTACTGACATTCTCTTCCTTTGCTGCCGTTTTGCTCAATGTCTGCTGCATTTTCATCACGTTGCATGGTTGTCTTATGAAATTTCCATGCACAAATTTTGTACTTCTTTGTCGTAAGCAACTTTAATTCACTTTCTTTGTGTTTTCATTTCTTGTCTTCCTCTTGTCTTTATTTGCTCTAATCTTCTTCTTGCTCCAAGAAAACAAGAAAAAGTAAATCTTCGAAAAATGGCCCAAATATCGTGCTTTTGACTCATTTTAACTTCTTTTCTTCTAAATTGTACCTAAAATCACATATGAGTCAAAGTGAGTATCTTAAACATTTCTAAGGCATTAATCACTAAGTGTAGTATATCAAATGAATCAACATTTAAGCACATATTAGTTACCCAAAACAAAAAAAACTATTTAAAGAACAAAAAGTGAAGAGAAAAAGGAGAGCTATTTCGTGCAGCCACACTTGAAACCCTAAAGAGAGAATACCAAGAGAGAGAAAGAAGAAGAAGGAAGAGGAAGACAAAGCTGACTTGACGTGCTTCCCGGATTAGGAGGTTTTCCGATATCGCTGCCTTTCATCGTCTATTCTAAGTTGTTATTTCCTTTTTGTTTCGATTTTATTTATATATAAAATTGATATGGATAGTATGATCATAAGATTTGGAATATTGATGTTCTTCTAACTCTCCTTAGGGATTTTATTTTGATTTAATGTTATCTGAGTTGATTTAGTGCTATTTGAATTGGGCATTGTGATTTGTTGTGTTTCTTGCATAATTTGATAATAAACTGAGAGGGTGAACTGAACAAAAAATGACTGGATCAGATTAATGAGAGTTAGCTGATTCAATAGAACCCTTAACTAATCAGATCAATAATTGTACGACCTAATAGTTATCAGAGTGATTTAGATCTAATTAAGATTGTGAGTCTTTTGTTAATTGAAAGATTAAAAATTTCATAATCCAATTATGGTTTATAAATTAAGGTTTAATGGTTATAACTCAAGAGAGAGTAATCAGCCTAGGATCGTCTAGATACGATGCCCCATTATCACATAATCTATTAGGTAAGCATTAATGATAGGTAAAATCCCTTTTCTCATAAATTGGTTAATTTCTCTTTATTGATTTCCATATTATTTTTGCATTGCTAAAAATTTCATTTCTTTTTGTGTTAATTTCTGAATTACAACTCTTGCCAATCAATTTCTCTAATTTATTTTTCTTGTGAACTTTATTTTCATTATTTCAATTTCCTTATCCTTAGATAACATAAAATTAGATTAGTCCCCCTCCTCGTGGGATCGAAACCTCTTATACTATAGTCGCAAATCGTGTGCTTGTGGTATTTAAGGGCTTCTAAATTTTAAAGCTCGAACGACACGACCATTTGGATATATTAACACAGTGTCACGAAGATCAATACGTTGGCCCTTATGGAGCAAATAAAACGACAGCTCGAGTACTCGAGTGTGGATTTTATTGGCCACATTTGTTTAAGGATGTTCAAGTTTTTTTAGCACAGTGCGATCGCTGTCAGCAAGTAGATAACATCTTGAAAAGAGATGAGATGCCCTTACCCAACATTTTAAAAGTTGAAGTCTTTAATGTATGGGGCATCGACTTTATAAGGCCTTTTCAATCTTCCATAGGAAACACATACATTCTAGTGAGGGAGGATTATGTATCTCGTTGGGCTAAAGCCATGGCATCTCCAACTAATGATGGGAAAGTTGTCCAGAAGTTTATCAAAAGCTTATTTAACCGGTTTGGAGTTCCAAAAACTATAATAAGTGACAGAAGAGCACACTTCTGCAATATATCCTTTGATTCCCTCCTGAAGAGACGTGAAGTCCACAATCGAGTTCCTACTCCTTATCTCCCGCAAATGAGTAGATAGGTGGAAGTCGTGAACTGAGAGCTGAAACGAATTTTAGAAAAGACAGTGAATAGTTATAGGAAGGATTGGGCAGTAAGGTTAGATGATATTTTATGGGCTTATAGGACTGCGTTCAAAACACCTATCATAATGACTCCCTTCAAGCTTGTATATGGTAAGGCTTGTCATTTACCTATGGAGCTAAAGCATCGAGCATATTAGGTGATGAGAGCTTTAAACATCAACTGGAAGCAAGCGGGTGAAAAACAACTCTTGCAACTAAATAAACTTGAAGAGTTTCTTTCAAATGCGTACGAAAATGCTCAACTTTATAAGGAGAAGGTAAAGAGATGGCACGACTCTCATATTAAGTAGAAGGAATTCAAGGTAGGAAATGCAGCTTTGCTATACAATTCAAGGTTGAGATTGTTTCCAAAAAAGTTGAAATCGCAATAGAGTGGACCTCTTTACAGTCACCCAAGTTTTTGATCATGGAGCCCTTAAATTAAAAAATGTCAACAAAGAAACCTTTAAAATGAATGGGCATTGCTGCAAACTAGATCTCGGAGGAGTGATTTCCAAGGAAAAGGAAGTAATTTCCTTCCTTTCTAACAATTGAACATTCTTCCAAGGATGTAAGGTCAAGATAATGACCATAAATTAGCATGCTTAGTAGTTAGATTTAAATTGATGTGCAGTTAGATTTGTTTTCAATTCTATAATGAGATGGAATGGATTGGACCACTAATTCTCTTTCTCTCTTAAATCACTTATAAGATAGGTAAGCACTCTTAATGTTAAACGGATTTGGTCTCAACACTAACACCATCACCACCTCCATCACCATGATGATTTTGTGTTCTAACCCTTTCTCTTTTAAATTCTTTCTTTATGTTTCATTTCATTTTATGTTTATTACCACCTTATGTGTTGTGTTTGATCTTCTCACATTGAAAACAATGTGTTTTCCAAGTGTGGGGAGGGTTATGTGCATGTATGCTTTTATTTTGAATGTGAATTTTGCATATCGTATGTTAGTTTGTTTTAGGTTGCATAATTTGATTTGTGTGAATGTGTCAATAACTAGGACTTAATATAATCGATTTAACTTTGAACATAGTCTTTTAGGTTGCGAATATTTATTGGCTCATGAAATTAATGATCTAGGTTAACTTGGTTAAATATACATGTTAATTAGGATATGATGTTAGTTTATTCACCCTAGGAATTTATCACATTCATTTATAATTTTAGGCCAATTAAATAAGTAGCATCGTTAGTATCTTTTCATGAGAATTACCAGTTAAAGAAATGAGGTAGGCAATAATAATAATAATAATAATAATAAAGAGTGTGTGTAAATCATAAGCAAATAACTATTCCGCTGGCCTTCGGGTTATAAATAGAGCTAGTAGCTAGTTGAGAATGTGATATAGCTGAGTAATCGAGGGACATTCATAATAAATGTTTGCCTTCGAGTCAAAAGGCTATAAGCCACTTAATAAAAATATGACTTAGTTGAGTAACCAGATCGACATTCATCACAAATGTTTGCCTTCGCGTAAAAAGGCTAGGTTCATGACAATCAAAATCAACAAAAATAGTGTTTTGACAAATAAGCCTATCCATCTTTATGAATAGCTTGAATTTTCATGAAAACCTACTTAGGGATAGTTACAATTTTCATTGATTTAATAATTATCAATGTGTGTGTGCAAATGATAGGGGCGAATAAACTTGACATTAAGGTTTTGATCAGTATGTATATTTAATTCGAAGTACTTAGACACAGGTTTCACAAGTTACTAAGTTAGAACAACATGAGAGATGGTGTTTGTAGTTAAATTTGTTTCACAAAGTTTAATGCCATTGTCCCATTATTGCATATGTGTGTATGTTGTGTTTTGATGTTTTTGTTTATTGTTTTGTTTTTGCTTGAGGACAAGTAAAAGTTTAAGTGTGGGGATGTTGATAGTGGTAGATTGAATAATGTTTTAGTAGGTAGTTTAGTATGTGTTTAGTTATTGAATTGAATGTTTAGTGCATGTTCAGGATCAAATTTTGTTATTTAGTTAAATATTTGTGTTTTGTATGTTTTATAGGTTAGAGCATGTGATTGAGCTTCAATTTTATGTGTTTGAGGTACCTTGATACGTTTGCTAGTGTTTTAGGGCAAATATTGAAGAATGGAGGAGAATTAGAGGAAGATTGAGGCAAAATCCACGGCCACAATCGTGGCCAATGTGCCACAATCATGACAGAAGCAAGTTGAGGCTGCCATGATCATGGCCAATCTGCCACGATCGTAATAGACGGTGAAATCATGTGCCACGATCGTGGTACAATGGGCCACGATCGTGGGCTGTGCAATAACAAACATGGACGACCTTCCTAATTCAAGTTTTCGAGGGGCTTTTTGGACCAAGAAAAACCCTAGGGTTACCCAGAATAGAAAAGAGTATATAAAGAAAAGAAAAGACCTTAAAAGGAGCTGTCCATTCTAAAACTTTGGAAAAAGCTTCAAGAGGAGAGAAGAAGAAGAGAGAAGAAAAAGAGAGAGCAGGAAGAAGAGGAGAGGGCTTATGATGTTGCTGCCTTCCCGAGTCATCCCGGTCCCTTTCCAAGTGATAATTTCGTTCATCTTGTTATTTCTTTACTGAATGTGTAAGATGGATATGAATATGTTTATGGATATGGATTTGAAGATCATGTTTAGGGATTTTGACATGATTTGATGTTAATCTAATTATTTTTGTGTTATTGCAATTGGGTGTTGTGATTGATTACTGTAGCTTCATGTTTCGATAATAAATCGAGAGAGTGAACAGAATATGAAATGATTAGATTATTTAATAAGAGTTAAATAATCTAATAGATCACATAATTAATCAATTTGGTAACTGTACAGAGAGTGATCCTAGTTGAGACCCGATTGTTTATTAGAAAGCTTAAGAACTAATTAGGGTTAAGGTTGTTTGTAATTGAGAGATTACATGTTCAGTACTAAGCTTAATTAGGGTTTATTAAATAGGGTTATGATTGTAACTTGAGAGAGAGTAAACCTCCCTACGATAGTCTAGAACCGACTCCTCAATAATATTTAAATGGTTAGGTTAGCATTGAGGATAGGAAAAATCCCATCTCTTATAATTTGGTAAATTCTTTTGTGTATTTCCCTATTGTCAATTTGGTTTTGCTCAAGTTGATTTCTTTTGCGTTAATTTTACGAATTACTTTTTCGTCAATCATATTCTTGTTTTACTTTTTTGTTATGTTATGTTTTTTATTTTATTAATTCCTTAAGCCTTAGATAACTTAGGATTAGATTAGTTCACAACTCCTCATGAGATCGACACCTCACATATTACAATTCACGACTTGTGCGCTTGCAGTACTTTGATGGTTTTAAAGAGATTAAAACTTAGCATCAACAATATAATTATGGAATTCATATAACATTTATGTATTATTCCCAAATTGTTCATAGCCATTGTTTTGTTTTCTTTATGAAGGAAGCAGTTGATCTTATAGACTAAATTATGAAGATACTTAAACAAACATGTGGCTACTTTTTAGAGAACAAATTCACTGAACTAACCCAATATGAGAAATCAATTTGGAACATTACTTATATGTTAATGGAATTCTCATTGTGATGATCGTATAAGTGATCATTTGATTTGAAGTCTCCAAAGTTATCTTGTATAAGGATTGTTATACTTTAATACTACTTATAACGTCCTATTTAATCATGAGTCAATTTAGTCGGTAGTCATTGTATGTAGCATGAACTATATGGAGGTAGTTGTATGATTAAGATAGAATTCATTACCCTAAAGTAATAAGATTCATCATCCTAAATTAATTAAAGAAAATGTTCCATTTTTCTCGATTAGTATTGAATTAGGAAAGCCTTGGCCAAGGTAGAATGACATTTTGTAAATAACTTACAAATGTTATTAATTGAGTGAATAGCTAATGGTGAAGAACTAATATGATTGTCTCAAAATAAAGTAGACATTAATTTCATGATCTATGTCTAATTGGAACATTATAAGATGAAAGGATTAAATATATAAAAAAAATCATGCACAGAAAGGTTAGTCAAAACCATTTTAACTTTTATAAATATTTGGGTGGTCATGATGCGTTGCTAGATACTAATCTTGATCTATGATTATAAATTTTTTAATTGGAGAAGTAAAGATAAACTAAAAAGAGTTTTAATATATCTAGTTCTAATTATGAATTAGAAT
This sequence comes from Erythroxylum subrotundum, assembly GCA_027563845.1. Lineage (NCBI taxonomy): Eukaryota > Viridiplantae > Streptophyta > Magnoliopsida > Malpighiales > Erythroxylaceae > Erythroxylum > Erythroxylum subrotundum. Next base: position 15,068,910 of record JAOQMQ010000196.1, read on the forward strand.
TAGAATTTATAATCATTTTCAATATATTTGAGAACTTAATGGGTCTCATATAAAGAATGGGTTGAAGAGAACAAAGATATTTTATCAAGTTGGATTTGAATGTAAAGTTTAAGAAACTTTATAATTAAATATGAGATATTTAATAAATAAAGATCAATATTAGATATTGGATCATACTTGGACATAATTGGTATTTAATTAGAATCATTTGTATTTCTAATTAAAGTTTAATTGAAACTAGAATTTAATTTTAATTAAATTACTAAAATGTCCAAAAATATTATAAATAAGTTTAAGCTCTAATGGATCTAATATTTCTCGCTTAACTCTCTTTGTAAGAGTTACAGAATTTTCTTAACTTGTTACGTGGATACCGTTAAAGACTGAACATGTATGCGGATTCGATGGTTGAGATATATTAGTTTTGAAAACTGTTCGGAAATGGAGGACATGGTTTTAAAATGTGCTAAAGAAACCAATATTGCAATGTTAAGCAGGCAAAGAATAGAGATAAGATCTGTTACATAGGTGTAGCAAACCAATATTTTATTGAGCATAGTAATATATCGATGTCAGCAAGAACAAATGAGAAGTGCTGTTACATAGGTGGACATTGGCTCGTCAACTTCTCCGCATTGCATCAAGCTAATTATTCTTCAAGCTCTACAAAAAAGTACGTATTATTAGTAATGTGGCAAAGACGTTGAAAAGAGCATAAGGCCAACAAAACTACTTACGGTTGGTAATAAACTTGAATTAGACCAGAAGCAGGGTCGGCAATGTATTCAAAAGCCTCATTCGACAAATCAAGAGCACGGTTATTCCCCTTGCAACTAGGGCAAAGTTCTACAATCTTCACTTGAACCCACTTATTTTTACAGGGATGTGGAGTTCCCAGATTGGTTCCTCCTGTGCAAATTACCCAGTAATATCTCCCACAAGCTGCACCCCCATCGAATAGGTCTTCATTTGCTGCTGCTATCCACACACCATCATTGGCAAATCCATTACACTTAGAAGCTGATAAGAACAGGTAACAAAAACCATGTGATGTGACTTGGAGCTCGCTGGTTTATTTTTGTAGATATCTATAGTTTGTATATGCAGAATACTTACGAACATATGGAGGCGTATAGAAGGAGGCCACCCCGTAAGTGCCTTGAGCTAATGCCAGCGACCAAAAGTTCAAACTCATGCATATTAACAGCGTAATGGCCGCAATGACATTTTGAGATCGCTGACTCATAATTTTTCAGAAAGCAGAAACAGGGTGATCGGGGCGGTTGGTATTTAATTTATGAGAACTATCCAGTATTGGAGAGGCAGCAGGAATGTGTTTTAATTTATAAAGTTATTTGGTTGAAGTTAAGAAAGTATGCAGATGTTATTTCTTGTAGCGTCGTTACATCTTAGGTCTTATATATTTTAATTTTTGTGCGTAAAGTACAATAATGGTGATAAAGACGTTTCTGCTACTTGTAAAAGACGTGTACCGTAAGTTTAATATAATCTTACGCATCATCCTTTTGTGATTTCTCCAACTTCTTTTTTTTTTTGGAGGGAATTTCTCCAACTTAAATTAGTCAATTATTATATGTAAAAAGGTTACCCACAAGCATTGAATGGGAATGTTGAGTTATATCCGGCAGAAGCAGTGTTTGTTTTAAATACTGCTTCTGCCGGATATAACTCAACATCCCATGTTTTTTCCTTTGTTTGTTTTAAATACTGCTTCTGCCGGATATGAAATACCTAGTGAAATAAAATGGTTATTTAGAAAAGCCAAAGCACTTCTTTTTAACTTAAATAAAATCATTATTAGTGATTTTATATAACCATTATTATATATATATATCTATTAAACTAATGAAAATTCCAATCTTAAAACTTTGAATAATGCAAAAAAATATATCTTATTGCCTATAATTTGAATCTTTCATATAAAAGGAAAGAATGTCAAAAAAAGTTTACAGCTATCTTGATTAAGGTTGGTTAAGTCAAGGATGGAACATAGTAAGCATATCATAAAACTATAAAAGTAGTAATTATTTTTTAAGATTATAATTAGAAATTTTTTAATATATAAAACATTTGTTTGAATTAAAATAATAATGTATTGTAGAAATGCTTGCTAAGGAAGCAAGTAGAGTGAAGCTTACAATCCATAAAAACCAGAGGAGAAGGAAATCAAACATGACCAACATGTAAGGTAATATAGGGACAAAAAATTGAAAATCAATACAGCTCCAAAATGTTTGGTGTAAATAGATCTTAGTTTTTATTATTTATAAGGTTTTATAATTATTAGACAAAGTAAATTTTTAGCCTATGATTTTGATGATTAAAAAATATATTATTATTTATGAATTTGGTTTTGATCATATTATTAGTTTTAATATAATAGAATTAAGTAATATGTAAAAGACTAACAGGACGTTTGGTTCACCTGTGAGAATAGAAAAGGAATAAAATAGTGATTCTTTAGGAATAAAATAGATGAGGAATAGAATATAATATATATTATTTAGTTTGGTTTATTCATAAGGATTTCTAATGATGATCTAATGCCAATGTTTGATTTGAAAACATAAATTTGGAATGACAAAGAAATAAATAAATAAATATTATTAATAATTTATTATTATTGTTATTGTTGTTCTTATTCTTGTTGTTGTTTTTGTTGTTATAATATTTTTATAGCTAAGTAATTATGTGGATTCCTTAAGGATATTTTTGTCCAACATGTCCTCATTTTTATTCCTAACTCACTTGGAATAGATAAAGATATGGGTGGGGATGGGTTTACTTATACCCCCAAACTCAAAGAATAAGCAAACATTTGGATTATATATTTTGTATGTTTCTTCAACCAAATAAGGGAATAATCTATTACTAAGAATAGATCAAGAATAGAATGGTGATTCCAGTCAACCAAACACCCTGTAAGTTCAATAGAAAGACAATAAACAAAGGAGCCAATTAAATTAACTGATAAAACAAGGGATAAAACAAATGAGTAAAATGGATCATGTAACATCCACATACCTCCTGAGAGGATATGCAGATGCCACACAAAACAGTATTGAAACAATCCAAAACATTTTAAACATTTTAAAGCACTTCCAGAAACTCAAGCAAACATACATTACATTTCATTAGATGTTATTTTATAAATTAGATGTTATTTTATAAATAGAACATATCATACATATTGTGTTTATCATAATACATGTCATAAATTCAAAAGCCAACTTGTATTAAGGTTATTATAAACCATTTACATCAAAATACTATATGTCTCATTACATTTAATATAACTCAAAAACTCAAACAAAACAACTTCCAAAATAGAGCACATTCTTCTTGGCCACTACGGTAGTATTTATCCCAGTCCCTAAATCTTCTTATCAGAACCTACACGGAGGCAAAACTACCGTGCTAAGCATAAAGCTTAGAGGGGAATAACTAAATATAATGCATAATGGCGACTGTTTCTAACAGTCATCTAACACTCATATATATAGATTCAAACCGTATTACAACAATCTTTAATTATTCATATTACAGAGTAATCCAAACATTATGTCTGAAAACAAAATATGATTCATCAATACAAAACATTCTTGCATCAGAAGAAAACTTATAAATATCATAACAGAATGTACAAGTATCATAATTGAATATCAGAACAGGATATAATCCTTTCAGATCAAAATATGACTTGTATCAAATCAGAATATGTTTTGTATCAAATCAAAACTTATCTTATATCATATTAGAACTTGTTTATATCAAAACTGAACATGTATCAGAATACAAAACATGTTATAGCCTGCTAATCCTTTTTATAGAAGTGGGTAACGGGACTAGAACAAGAGATACCTATGATTGGTATCACAGAACAGGAGACACTTATGTCTCAGTAACAGGAGACACCGAAGTGTCACAGAAGTAGCTGCAGACCCTTATAGACATGCCTATTTACCCATGACTAGGACTTGGCAGTTTTAAAACAAACCATTTCTGGTTTCAAAATCACATGCAAAAGATGTACTGCATAACATATGTCTTTATTCCATTTTTCTCAAATTAAACATATACATGCATATCCAAACAAACTTAACATACCTTATGAGCATAAACATTTGCAATAATGTACCAGTAAATGCAATGTGTATTTACACATTACATATAATAACACAAATTTCCAATTCATAAATAATCATATTCAATTCACATCATATAAACCCTTTGAAACACACTTGTATTAATAAGGACACATTCATCCTTGAATAAACCATACATTTCAACATTAGATACATTCTTTGTTACCCACACATTCCTTAAGTAATTACCTCAATTAACAATCCATAACTAAATTAACTATTACTTTATTAATCTAACATCATCTAGGTTAATTTTCAACCTCAATTAAGTCCATCTAAACCATTATTAAGTACCTTAACCTTATATAGTCTGACAATTGTATAAAACCAACATTTTCTCCTTCCTAAGTACTTCCCACGATCGTGGGATTAAGCCTTATAAATCCCACAATCGTGGGATGAGTGAACCGAACACTCACCCACAGCATCCAATTTGTTTCCAAAACTTACTTCTTCACTTCCATTCGACACACCTTCATCAAAGTTCATCAATTTCACTTCAATTTTACCTTATACATCCTTCAATACCTTATCAAATTCATGTCCAAACTAATTAAAAATCGTTCATAAGGTAGCTCACAATCCATGATCTTTCATGCATAAAAATCCAAAGCAAAAGCTGTCAACAATCATCATGTTCCAGACCTCAATTCATCATTAATTCAATGCATATTTTTTCCATTTCAAATGTCGCATAATTCATAACACAACATGCTATCAAGTTTAGAATTCCTTTACCTATTTAACTGCAAAGTCCTACTTCAAAGAACAAGCAAAACTAGCCTTTCTTGAAACCAGCACACATCCAAGATCTAGGTGCAAATCTTAGTACCAAGAAAACAGCATAGAAGATAACATAATCTACATTCTTTGTTGGATCCCGTTTCCGGAACCCAACTCTTTACACGAAACCATAAGAAAACGATCAAATTTTTTTTTTTTAAATCCCAAATCACCAAACACAAATCGGATAACCAAAGGAAAGGACTTCAATTCCACTTCGAAAATCATAAGGAGAAAAAACATCGCAAAGTAGCGGAACGAATCACAGAGCGAAAGGCGGAAGCGAACGAATCGAAGCAAATCGATTACGAATCGAAACAAACTTGGA
>JAOQMQ010000196.1:15074286-15090483 GCA_027563845.1 Erythroxylum subrotundum
GTTTAATGGAATAACCCTTCAAGGTAAGATGATCATGATTCATGTTTATGGTTCAAGAGTTGGGTTCCGGAAACGGGGGCCAACAGAACGAAGAGCCGCAATCAGTATTGGTATTCAATCCTTTTCTTATGCACCATATGTATGGTTTATGAAGGAAGGTGTGCTGAGAACTTACCTCTGAAATATGACAAGTCCTTTAGACCTTATGCTTGTTTTACATGTCTACCTTATGCACCAATTCCTGTTCGCAGCAACACTTGCTTTGTTCACAACATCTCATGTTGTATTTCTCATCCTCAAATATTCATTCTCACTATCATACACGAAATGGACCATGCGATCATATGAGAAAGATATTGGCGAGGATTGTTACATTAAGTCACCATCAAACTAACGTTATGTCACTCAAGATCTCGTTATACCCTAAATCATTTTATAATCACATTAGATTTTGCATCTCTAGGCTCTCTTTTCATAAAGAGCTATGGAGAATCCCACAATGTATTTGTATTCATGGTTACCATGTAGAAAACTCATGCCTATTGACAACTAATGTCATTGTAAATGCCTGAGCAATGAGTCACAAATATCTTGTGTGATGTCAAAATGATTTTTCCTTAGATGGTCATGTCAATCCATGAAGTCTTGGCTACTTTCCTAGTTATACTCTGCTAGACCACATTATTCCTGGCAATATGCTAAAGTAGCAACAACAATTCTCAACTTCATTACATAGGTCAAAGTTCCAAAGGGTATAAAGGTGGACTAGATGTCCACAGGGCTCACACAATGATAAAGAAAGGACCTATTCATCACTCCCTTATTCGGTCATCTTAAGCACATACAATATGAAGTGGACGATATGGTGGAGCTCACACTAAGAGTTCATTATGCTTTAAATAACACCATATGGAACACGATCCAGTCACTCCACAAAATTACCTACTTGAGCCACCACAGACTTAAATCTAACTTCATATAGTCTATGTGGAGACACTTTCCATGTTCGATTAAAGAAGTCTCATCTTAGCACTTAATTAAGGTGACATACAAAATCCTTAATCACGCCACAGTAATTAAGGAGATTGCCCATCGTTTAGTACCTTGCAATACTTTGTCTAATCCCATTCGCTATCATAACACTAGGGTGATGTTCTCGTGTGAGAAAGCAAGATCAAGCTTGGTGATAATTTTTTGATATGTGTCATTTTCAATTAAACCATAATTTACTATGCAAATTCACACAAGATTAAAATTTAAAACATATTTCATTAATGCATAAGTAAATATACAAATACATCAAATCCTCAACAAACCTAAACCCCTAATGTGCTTTTGAAAAACGTCTCTAACAATGGTTTAGGAAAAGGATCAGTTATCATATCTCTCGTAAAGGCATACTGTAGGACCACATGTCCTCGTGTAATGATATCATGGATGAAGTGGTAGCGAGTATCAATGTGCTTTGTCTTTCCATGATCCTTCAAGTCCTTTGTATAGGCAATTATAGCTGTGTTATCACAATAGATAACTGTGGCTTTATGAAGATGCTCGGTAATGTTGAGGCTCCTAAAAGATCTCCTAAACCATATCTCCTTTTGCACCGCAACATACTCAGACTCTATCATAGACAATGACACGTACTATTTTTTTTTGCAACACCAAGAAATAACTCCTCCTCCAAGAATGAAAGCATATCCCAATGTGGACTTTTGCTGGTCTCTATCAACAAATCCATTCGCATCACTATATCCAACCAATTTGAGGCTCCCACCTTGATAGCACAAAGCTAAATTAGTGGTTCCTCTTAGATATCTAAGTATCCTTTTGAGCGTTGCCCAATGAGCAAGTCCATGATTACTTTGATATCTACCAACCATCCTAACTTTAAGTAGACACCATAGAGTACATTAGACTACCGACAATGCTTGTGTATGGAACCATAGCCATTTGTTGTTTTTCTTCCTTTGTTTTAGAACATTGATCCATACTTAGGTATAGCCCCTTCTCCATTGGAGTGTCAACAAGTTTGCAGTTATGCATGTGAAAATGTTCCAAGACCCTATTAATATAGGTTTCTTATGACAAACTCATAAATCTCTTAGAACGATCCCTCGAGATCTTAACCCCAAGAACATAATCTGCTTCACCCATGTCCTTCATCTCAAAAGTATAAGACAACCACTTTTGAGTGGCTATGATCATCTCCATATCATTCCCAACTACAAAAATATCATCTACATACAAAGAGAGTATAAGAAACACATTCTCTTATCTCTTTATTTATACACAATGGTTCTCTTCAATCATAGTAAAGAATACCGATGTAATGGCTTGATGAAATCTAAGATACCATTTCCTAGATGATTGTTTCAAGCCACAAATGGAATGTCTCAAGCGACACACTTTTTGCTCTTGTCCCTTTGCATAAATCCAAATGGGTTGATCCCTATAGATCTCTTTTTTAATTTCTCCATTGAGAAATGTCGTTTTCGCATCCATTTGGAACAAATCCAAATCTAAATGTGCAATAATATCTAGGATAAGGCGAATAGACACAAATCTCACTACAGGAGAAAATTTCTCATCATAGTCCACATCCTCCTTTTGGGTGTAACCTTTTGCCACTAATCAGGCCTTATACTTATCAATTGATCTAGCTGCCTTGCACTTAATCTTCAAGACCTACTTATTTCTAATGGTTTTCAACAGGTAGATCGACTAAGTCCCACACATAGTTCTTAATCATGGATTCCATCTCGCCTTCCATTGTTGCAAGCCACTTACTCAAAAATGGTGAGTTCATTACTTCTTCAAAAGAAGAAGGCTCATCAGCATCAATAGAAATGCTCAAGAAGGACCCACCTTCTATGTAAAAGCATCTATGGGAAACATTTCTTCATTGGCTCCTATGCAATTCTGGAGACTGGTATTTGGGTTCTATACTCACTCTGACCTTAATAGTCATTGGAATGCATTATGAATCCAAATCCATTTAGGGCACTTCATCTCGATGTTACTGTAACTCATAGAGCCCAATACTTTGTTTGATCTCACCAATACTAAGGAAATCATCCTCCAAAAAATCCACATCTCGGGACTCAACCTTAGTGATCCTTCTATGATGTTCACCATACATCACATAATCCTTAGAATGCTCACAATATCTAATAAATACACATTTATTAGCTCTAGGGCATAACTTCCCAAACTTATAAAAAGAATGGTGAACATAACCAGTAAATCCACATGGCCTTAAGCCTTCCAAATTGGGCTTATCTCTATTCCATAACTCATATGGAGTAGTAGGGACAGATTTAATGGGCACTCAGTTAAGGATGTATGTAGTAGTCATAAAGGCATCCCGCCAAAACTTATTTGAGAGGATGGCTTGAGCCATGATCAACTTAACCATATCCAACAGAGTTCAATTCCTTCTCCCTGTAACCCTATTTTGTTGCAGAGTTCAGGAATCGTTAACTGTCATCGTATTCCCTTATTCTCACAAAATTCTCTAAACTGATCAGAGAGATACTCTCAGCCTCTATCAATACGAACAACCTTAATGCTCCTTCCTTTTTGATTCTCAACCTCAGCTACAAAACATTTGAAACAATATAAAGCTCCTGAGCAGTGAGACAATAGAACTACTAAGCTATATCATGAGAAATCATCTATGAATGTGATAAAGTAAGTCACGCTATTATGCGCTCTTACATTCATAGGCCCATAAATATTAGAGTGGATCAACTCTAGAGGATACGAAACCCTCTTAGCCTTACCAAAAGGCTTTCTACTAGCTTTCCCAGTGAAACAAGGTTCACAAATAGGAAGACTCACTTTGGAAAGAGACCCCAATAGCCTTTCTGTAGCCAATTTGGACATTCTATCTTATCCAATGTGTCTTAACTGAGAATGCCATTTAATAAACTTAGATTCAATATCAACAGAAGAAGAAGAAGCAATATGAGCAAAATATTTGTGAGATTCAGATACATCTTCTAAACCCATCATAAATAAACTATTACAAAAGTGCCCATGGCCATAAAGGGTACCAACAAGATAGATAGAAACACCATTCTTACTAATAGGAAGATAGAAACACCATTCTTACTAATAGGAAAAGAAAAACCCAAGTCTACTAGTGTTGATATTAAAAGTAGATTACATCGAATAATGGCTATATGAAGTATATCATGTAAGAGAAGTTTGTGTCTACTGTGCAAAGTAAGTTGGTAGGTTCCTACACTAAGGACCCTCTCCTCTGCTCCATTCCCCATCGTTACAAAATATTTACCCATTAGAAATCAATGGTAATCTATAATCCTGCATGACTACTTGTCATGTTTTTTGTTGCTCTCGTATCTACAATCCAATCATAGAGAGAATGAGTGGAAAACTCATATGTGCAAAAAAAGACATGTACAAAACAAGGTAAGCAAGGACAAACCTCACAGGGCTCAGTACACTCCTAAGCAAAGTGTCCCTTCTTTCTATAATTGAAGCACATGAGTTTGGACTTACCCTTCTTTCCTCCGCGCTTGCCTCTACAACATTTATCGACTTGCCCTTCTTGAAGCCCTTGGTTCTTAGCTTTTCCCTTCCTGCGCTTAGGCCATCACCTTTGTGCCCGTTTTGTGCAACTAATGCAATGACACTGCGGTTTGCAATTTTTCTCTTCGCCATATGCTCCAAATGGTAGGAAATGTCATCAAAGATCTTAATGGCCTAATTATGAGTAAGGAGCAACTTCACTTGTCCCCATGAGGACTCAGGAAGTGACCTAATGACAATTATAACTTATTGCTTATCTGTGAGATCAAAGCCTGATACCTTCATTTCTCGAATCATGGAGGACATCACCCTAAGATGTTTAGTCATGCTATACTTAGGGTCCATCATGTATTGATTGAACCTAAGCATTAAGACACGAAGCCTTATGGTTGTTGTCCATCTATATTTTAGGCATAATTGTACCCACATCTTCATGGTATTTGGGTAGTTTTCAAACTCCCAAATAAGGTTGTCGTGCATGCATGCTAACAATGTAAAGCATACCATGAGAGAGAACTCTTATATCTCTATAAACCTTTTGTTCTCATAACCCAACCCTAACCCTATATCTGCTCCGTTCAGCTTTCTTCACCATTCCTCCATTTCGAACTCTTTCATCTTCATCTATCTTTCTCTTGCTTCCTTCTAGCATTGATCTTCCTTTGAAGACAACACTTTCTCTGCAAAACCAAACAACATTAGATTTCCATTTAGCTTTTAAACTATTAAACTATAATGGAGACAGACTTTCCACCTCTACCCTCAACCACCACGTTTCCCTCTTCTCCTCCATCTTCCCTTTCTCAACCTACAACTACCTTTGCACCTCACTTTTCTTCCCCATCTCACTTTACAAATCAAACTATCCCATCCCCAACTTATGTTGTTCCACCTCCTAAAGCTTCTATTCCATCAGACAGTGTGTATCAACAAAAAAAGTGGCTAAAAAGACATGGGTGACAATTCTAACTCTTCCTTGATCTACTATCCATCAATCGAGATTGAAGGCAAACTAAAGATGGCTCCAAGTCATTTTACAGGAAGAGCAAAGACATAGGACGCTGTGATTATTAGATTTTTTTATGGATAAGCGGCCTGCTTTTTTCGTGATACAAGCATGTACCCAGAGAAATTGGAAAGGTAGAGGACTAATGGAAGTAATGCTAATCGAGGAAGATAACATAATCTTTACCTTCTCCTCCAAATTGGAAGCTTAAAAGGTAATTGAAGAAGGCCCTTGACACATCTCTCAACTTCCTTTATTTCTTTAAAATTGGAAATTGGTATGGAATTAGAGAAAATTAGATTGAAAATATTCCTTTAAAGGTGAATATCCATAGTGTTCCTTTGGAATATTGGACCACTAAAAGTTTGAGTATGCTAGCTAGTTATTTAGGAAAACCAATCTGTATGGATGAAAACATTACTTTAAGGAAACGGGTTGGATTTGCTCGATTATGTGTGAGTATGGATATTTCTAAGGAAATGAAAGACAACATTCCAATCCTAAGGTTAGCCGATGGGAATTCTTTCAGAGAAGACAATGTATTGGTTACATACTAATGGAAACCTTCCCTAAAAGCAAAAGGCAAAGAATGGAAAGCAACGGGGAGAGTTTTCATTAGAGGAGACTATTGGGAGGTGACAAGATTGGAGAAGTTTAATTCTAAAGATAACAAATAGTTGGTGGAAACAGAACATGTATTAGATAACCATGAAAGCCAAGGAAGGTTGGTTTAAGTTGAAAGGGAACTACCTACAAAAGGTGAGAGTGTCTAAATTGATAATTTTCCAAATTCTGTTCAACCAGTGGAAATTTAACAACAAACTTTGAGTGTCTCAAATAAACTATTAGGGAACCAGCGGGAAAATGAAAGAAAAGTTAGTGGGAATAACCCTTGCTATAGAGACCATGACCTCCAACTAAATGTGGAAACTCAATAGCTGAAAAAGCAGCAGAGAGGAGTTACTCAAGAGGAACAATTTGAATAAATAATCTCTTGGAAGAGCAACAGGAGCAGTAGGAAAGGCTCTAAATGAAAAACCTCATATGACCCTGATAGTCTGGAATGGGTTAGAGGAATAAACAACCGTTCTAAGCATAATGCGGTAAGGGATTTTGTTCTGAAGGAAAAGCCTATGTTATTTTGTTTATTGGAAACCAAAATTAGGGAAGCAAATCTGAATAAATTAAGTTGTTTGGGTAGCAAATGGCAGTTTCTCATAAGCCACAAATGCCATGCCTATGGAAGGATTATTATTGTTTACGATGGAGATCTTTTGGAAGTGGAAGCTCTAGAAACCAGCCAACAATTTATCCATACAAAGCTTAACTTAATGGAAAATACTTATGCTTTGGCTATGTTTTTCTATGGTTTTAATACAGTGTTTCAAAAAATTGAGCGATGGACTTCTCTTCAAAGACTCAAAGCTTCAGTAAGAGGTCTGTGGTAAGTTGGTATGATTTTAACTCCACTTTGTATAGATCAGAGGTGGAAGGGAATGTAACCTAGTCAACTACACCTTTGATTTGTTTGATTGCATGTAGGATGTGGAATTAACAAATTTAAAATTCGAAGGTCATAGGTTCACTTGGTCCAATAAACAAAACTCTAACTAGTTCAGTCAGAAAAAGCTAGATAGAGCTATGGTGAATGTGGCTTGGTTAACTACATTTTCAAAGAATTCAGTCACTTTCTTAGACCCGGGAATTTCTAATCATACCCCTATCAAGGTGGATTATTTGTTTAAAATGATTAGAATTCATCACCCTTTCAGATTTAACAATTTTCTGGTTAATGTGGAGGACTTTCAAGAAGCAATAACTAAGGGATTGGAGTATGAGATCTATGGTACTAAGCAGTTTATTTGTTTGCAAAAGCTTAAGGCTATTCAACAGGAATTAAAGATGTTAAATGTTAGGAGAGGTCAAAATTCCACAAAGAAGACAGAGAAACGAAGAAGCAAGCTTTCGGTAATTCAGAAATCTTTGGCAACTAGCCCAATTTATTGCACTCTAGCTACAGTCGAGAGGGAAGCCCTTAAGACCTATTTGCAAATAGTGGATAACCATTGTTCTTTATTGAAATAGAGGGACAGAATTAAATAGATTAAGGATGGGGATAGATGTACAAATTTTTTTCTTTAATTCAGTGACAACTAGAAGAAATGTGAACAGAATCACCTCCATAAAATCTGAATTTGGGGAAACTTTATTTGGGCAAGTTGAAATTGCTAAGGAAGCTAGGAAATTTTATCAAAATCTCTTAGGAAGAGAAGCTCGTTCTGCAGGTAATGGAGTGGATCCTAGGCAATTTGTTTAAGCTAAGATACCTGAACATGAAGCATCTTTGCTAATTATGTAACATCCCAGATCACCCGCTTACAGATATTGTCCGCTTTGGGCCTTAGCCCAGCCAAGCCCTCACAGTTTTGCTTTTCCCAAGGCCTTCCCAGGAGGTCACCCATCCTAGAACTACTCTCATCCAAGCACATTTAACCTCGAAGTTCTAATGGGATCTGGTGCGCTAGGCCATGGAAAACGTGTCTGTAAGGGAGAGGTATCCGTTCCCTTATAAGGCGTACTTCGTTCCCCTCTCCAACCGATGTGTGATCTCACACTTTCCACCCCCTAGGGCCCTGCCCTCTTTGGGGTTCAGCCTAGCTGGCACAACGGTTCGGGTACCGGCTCTAATACCACCTGTATCATCCCAGATCACCCGCTTACAGATATTGTCCGCTTTGGGTCTTGGCCCAGCCAAGTCCTCACGGTTTTGCTTTTCCTGAGGCCTTCCCAGGAGGTCACCCATCCTGGAACTACTCTTACCCAAGCACGTTTAACTTCATAGTTTCGATGGGATTCGGTCCATTAGGCCATGAAAAATGCGTCTGTAAGGGAGAGATATCCGTACCCTTATAAGGCGGATAACAACTGTAAGCGGGTGATCTGGGATGTTACAAATTAGATCTGTCACGGATCAGGAAATAAAGAAGGTGGGTTTTAATATAAATGGCTCTAAGGCCCTAGGTCCAGAAGGCGTGAACGGTCTTGTCTTTCAAAAAACATGGGATAACATAGGGAGATTCATTAAAGATGTTGTCCAGGAGTTTTTTTAAAATGTCGTCTTGCTTAAGGAGATTAATAAGACTTTTCTATGTTTAGCCCCTAAGAGCTCTCACCCAGCCATTTAGAGTAATTTTAGACCTATATCATGGACTAATTTCCTTTATAAGATCATCGCTAAGATTTTGGCAAATAGGCTTTAAAATGTTCTTCACTTACTCATTAGTGAGAATCAAGGTGCATTTCTGAGCAATAAACATAATGAGGATAATATCCTTATATTGCATAAGCTTTTGAAAGGGTATACTTAAAGAAGAAGCCCTAAAAAATGCATTATAAAAGTGGATCTACAAAAAGCTTTTGATATTATTAACTGGAGATTTGTGCTACAGACTATGGAAGTTATGAATTTTCCTATAATTTTATCAAATGGATTTAAGAATGCATTACCACTACCTCATATGGGATATTGATTAATGGAAGCCCCACAAAGATGTTTAAAGGTAAAAAAAAAAGGACTTAGGTAAAGGGATCCGCTTTCCCTTTACCTATTCCTTATTTTTATGGAGGTTCTCACCCTTATGTTGAAACACAACACTCCAACTTCAGATACCATTCTAAATGTAAGAAGCTTTCACTAACTAGCTTATGTTTTGCAGATGATCTTATTCTCCTAAGTAGGGCAAATGCTCCTTCAGTTTCACTACTGATGAGTACTCTCTATAGTTTTAAGGAGTTGTCTGGATTGAGTATCAATTTTCACAAAAGGTACTTCTTACTATCCAAAAGTGCTGCTCACCTCTCAAATTCTTAGCCACAAGTTATTGGCATGAAAAAAGCAAGACCCTCCTCTCCTATATTTGGGCACATCCCTATCTCTTCTAGGAGACTAAGATTTTGAGAATGTCTTCTTTTAATAGAAAATTTTCAGAAAATATTGGGGTCTAGGACTAATAGAATCTTATCTTATAGAGGTAAACTTCAGATTTTAAAGTCAGTAATTATGTCAATGCAAATTTATTTGTGCTCTTACATCTTCCTCTCTAAAGGACTTATTAAAAATGTGGAAAAACTGATGAACCAGTTTCTATTGGGTAAAGGAAAAGGTGAGAAAGGAATTACAAAAGTGAATTGGAAGCATATTTATCAACCGAAGGAGGCAGGTAGGTTAGGTTTGGAGTCAACTAGTAAAAACAACAGATTTCTAATGAACAAGAGAATTTGGAGAATCCTAAGTGAAAAATAATCATTGTGGATAAAATGGATTCACATCTACATATTAAAGGGTGAGATTTTTTGGGTTCTAAGAATTAAAGACGATTACTCTTGGTTCTTCAACTAAATTCTCACGTTAAGGGAAGAAGTTTAGCAACATATTACATGTCAAATTGGGGCACGAGATTGAATCTCTCTCTGATATGATAACTGGACTGTTCAAACGGCTTTAATTCATAATCAGTTGGCAAGATCATTGTTAGGTAGGTTTCCTAAGAAAGCTAAGCTTCACAAGATAATTAGAAATGACAATTGGTTTCTTTCCTCAGAAGAACTAAGACTTTTGCACATTCCTCAATACAAAAGCCACGGGGAGAATGATATATACTTATGGGATGGGGAAAATAGCTACAAGAATAGGGTGGAGTTCCCTGATTTGGTGCAAGGTTCTCAAGCCAAATGCCAACTTTTTCCTTTGGCTAGCTATGTTGAATAGACTCAGCACCATGGATAGACTAAAATTCCTATCCTTTTATAAGCATTGTATTCTTTACAACCTAGAGGAGGAGACTTGGGATCATATCTTATTCATGTGTGGTTTTTTTAAAGAGGTGTGGATTAGAATCTCTAGTCTATGTGCCCCTAGTACTAGTCATTGCAGTCTCATAGATATCTTAAAAGAGAAATCTCAATTGCATATCTCTAAATATGATAAGGAAATATTTATGGTCGCAATTGCAACTTGTCTTTAAGCAATTTTGAAAGAGGGAAACAATCAAAGGTTTAAAGGGAGATCTAATAGCGTACTCTCTCTTAGAGAACTCTCTACTATAAATATTAGGGAACAACTGATTATAAACCAGTTGGAACAGTATTGTAGCAGAGGACTAGCTCTCTCTTGGAGAGTATATTCCTCAATGTTTACTCATAGATCATGGACTTCTATTAGTAGGCCACTCTATTGGGATACAGTAAAGAAAATAGTGCTACCTATGCATTGCTATTTCCTAAGAAACTAAAGCAGATTTTTGAAATAATCAACTTAAAAAAGAAAGAGAGAAACAAAGATTTAGAGAGAATCTAACTCATTTGAAGATATCTGAGAGCATTTTGGCGCACCTCCTCCAGATCTACTACCTTACAAGTCGAGATCCATAAAGGAAGCTCCTCGGTATCCCCCTCCAGTCTCTTGATATTCAAAATGAAGCTTGCAACTCTTTGGAGATTCACAGAAATCTACAAAATCTGATCTCCTTCTTGAGATGAGAAATCTCTTCAAGCCTAGAGACAGATAATAGAGCCATCACAGCGTCATCGACATATCGCAGCCTCTAAAGACTTCTACCCCAATTGAGTAATCGACTGAAGATACTAGAAAGGTGGGGAGGGGTTTACCCTAGTTACTGATATGATGTTGCATAACTTTACCCAATTTGGAGTCAATGTTGTCGTATTTTCTTCAGGGTTTGTATTGTTTAACTATGTAGTTTTATTTCAGGAGGGAGAGTCCCTCTCCATAGTTGTAAACTAAACATCTTTTCTCTTTAATGAATTTTTTAAATTCTAAAAAAACAATGTAAAACAAACACTTCTATGTTTTTTTATACCATAGGGCATAAGCCTCACGGTCACAGTGATGCTGGGCCGAATTCCCAATCTCGGATGAGCTCATGTTGGCAGTTAGATGGTCGAGTAACTCATACTCATTGAGAAGGTACTAAACCTTTCTATGCCAGATGTTATAGTTTTTACCATTAAGTTTCTTTCCCTTGGTTATCTCAATAGTCAAACTTTTGGATGCCGTTTCACTACAACATTGCACATGCTTAATTAAGGCACATATCTATCTATGTTAATCCGAATTAGTCAGCTTAACTCCTATTGACATTATTTGTTCGAAAATTTCCAAACTTGCTAGTAATCATCACTAATAACATAAGTAATATTAAGTGCTTATTTGTATTTATCCCAATGATTGATTTTAATTTAATTATGGGTAACACATCCACTAAATATAACATGAACCAATCATGCATGCATTAGTGAGTCTCACTCTAAGATATATACTTAGAATTAGAGTGGAAATTCGTCCTTTTACAAAGTCTCAATATTAATGAGACAAATCATTAAAATTATAATTCAAATCCTATTCCATCATTTTATTAATAAATATTAAATGGGGATATCACCCTTTCTTCCTTGTATATAAGAAATTATTTTGGAAATCATACATCATACAACACAGACACTAATCTAAAATATCAATGCATCTTCATTCCTTAAAATAAAAAGAATATTGAATGAAGATGGACCCACATACCACCTAGATATGAGGCCTTTGGCTTTAGGGTTCATTTAATTTATGCCTATTGACATTAATTAACAATTAGTGGCATTAATTAACAATTAGTCACATAGACAAATAATTAACCAATTTATTACTAACATAAATAATAATCATTTAACACATACATAAAATTTTAATAAAATGCAATTTATAACATATATAAAATGCAACATAAATTCATGAATATAATACACAATTATCAAGCATGAAAACCCAAGTTAATAGCCCAAAAATTATTTCACTTTTGTAATTAAGTAAAATTTCAAATTAGGCTAACAAATAACTCAAATTTTGAAAACTTTTAATAAATCATAGAGGGGTAAAAAAGTAAATTTATCATATAGATCAAAAGATCACGATAAAAGGAGTCTCTGGCCAAATTTTTGGCTGAAACGACCCTCTAGGTTGGCCCCACACGACCGACGTGCAGCTAGGGCAGGTGTGAGAAGCGGTTGTGTGACTGTAGTAGTTGTTGCGTCACACGCCCACTCTTGGGTGCAATTCGTGGTTTAGGCGCTGTTCGACATGGCTCTGGACTCACCAGTACATGTGGATGACGTTGGTGGGGTCAAATCTAGGATTTATGCTGTCATTGAAGTGCACCATCTATGGAGGGCGTGGAACCGCGGATGAACACATTCATACGGAACCTAGATTTTCCATAAATTTCATCCTTTCATAGCCACGACGCCCACTTCGAGCTATCGTTTCTCACTCATTTTAACTCCGATTTTAGCATATAATATATCATTTGAAAGAAAATCTGACAAAGATCATATCCATATACATATCTCATACAAAAATGTATGTAACAGGTTGAAAAATGGGCCTAAACTTTTGGGAAACACATTCATACTAAACTCAGATTTTCCAGAAATTATAGCCTTTCATGTCTATGATGCCCAATTTGGGCTATCCTTTCTGACTCATTTTAACTCTGATTTTAGTATATAATATATAACTGGAAAGATAATGTGACAAGTAACATATTAATATACATATCTCATGCAGAACATTACTATAAAAGGCCAAAAAATGGGCCTAAACTTTTAGGTAACATATGCATGGACCGAAAATTCAATATCTCACTCAATTTAAATCCGTTTTTCAACAAATTTTAAGAACAAGTTTTTGACATTATAAGGAACATATCCGTGCCAACATTTCAAGCTAAAATGAAGAACACAAAAATTTCCATCGATGACCAGGTTACACATGTGTGAACAAATTTCCGCATATACGACATATTATTCTTATTTGGCACAATTTCAAGGACGAAAAAAAGCTATACATACTCTGATACCAATGAAAGAAGGTGTAGTGAGACCTTGTGCTTACTTTACATGTCTACCTTGTGCTCCAATGGCTCCAATGTACTTGAATTTGCCCTTTCTCTATGTCGTAAGTAACTACCAGAGTTACTTACGCTAATTCACGCCTCAAATCCTAAGCCTAGTGGATGGTGGTTCTAAGAGATAAAAAATATGAGGGAGAACTCAATATTTGAGAGTGTGAAATGTGTGGGAGAGAGAAGTGGCAAAAATTCATGCTCTTTTCAGTAACTTATGATGGTAAAAAGAGAGTTAGATACTACCACAAGTAACCAATTACTTGTTGGCTTTGCTTTTCTTATAAGACCAAGCTTACTAGTCCATTTTGGTTTACTTGTACCAATGTGGACATACTTTTTGCACTATTTTGCTACATTTTACAATTGGGTAAACGTAGCAACAAGGCAAAATTCTTTTTGTACGTTCTCTCCTCTCAATCCTTATAGTGAGAGGTCATGTGCACTGCCAGATTTGTACATTAAAAGTTACTAGTTTGTCTTGAAAATTGTTAAATTTTTTAATTATGTTTATTATATACCGAATAAACCAAACAATGATAAACTTTTAAAAGTCATATCAATAAGATGTCAAAGACCCTTAATTATGTTTACTAACTAAAATTTTTAATTATATTTATTATATACCAAATAAACCAAGTAATGATCAAATTTAAATGTAATATAAATAAGATGTCAAAGACCCATAATTATGTTTTATTTTAATTGTTACCAAATTTGTTATCGAAAAATAACTGGTCAAACATCATTATCTAAGTAGATGAAGTTGACTGAAGTATCAGTTCTAAAAGTTATTAGTTAAAAGGTTGTTTGTTTGTTAGTGGCAGTAGTGATATAATTATTTTTTATTTTTTATTTTCTTTTAGCTTACATAAATACTAATGTTTTAAAAATTGACCGAAAGTTAAACCAATAAGATAAGAGGTTTAAGATTTAAAAGGTTCAACTGGTATTAGATCATTATAAAACTGGCTAAAGATTGAAAAAAATTAAAGAATTTGAAATATAGCTGAAAGAGATCGCCTTTACCCATCGAAAAAATTGAAGTTTAATTAAAAAAGAGATTGTTAAATGAAAATTAATTGATTTATTTTTGTTTATAAGAACTTATTAATTAATAAAAATTGACCTATTAATTAATAAATTGATAAGTTTGTAATAATAAGAGTTATTAAAGCAAATCTAACCGGTAAGTTAAAAATTGAGCTGAAAGGTTAGATAGTTCAAAGTTTTTATGGTTAAACCAGCCAACTAGTTGAGTTTTTTAATCATTGATAAATATTGAGTGATAATTATCATTTTTGACATATCAAAACGTTGGAAAAAAATACCATATGTATAACTACTGACACATTCACACTTCTATAAATAATAAAACAAGAACATTGTTAAAATAAATTTTTTATTCTTTTCTCTCTTCTTATATAAAATGAAATAGCACATGCTATTTATAGTGTTAATGGATTTATACTAGCTAAATATAAAATAAATGCTAGAATATTGATTGAGCCTAAGTTTATCATATAAATTGGCTACACTTTCATGGTTTTTAATGTGCTTTTTGACTCTTAATTCGTGATTTTGTGCTTAAATTAGTCCCTTGCAGTGAGCTTATATTTAATGCAATTTGTTAGTAAAATTGTGCAAATTGACATTAATTTCATTATAATTTTTCTAAGGACAATTGATACTGCAAATGGTTAATTTATATTTCAGGAGAAAAAGAGTCAAAAGGATCAGAAAGTCAACAGGGCGATGCCGCGGCGAATCACTCCGCAGCGCATGAAGAAGAACGCACGTCGCGACGTCCAACAATTAACTCATCGCGGCACATGAAGAGAAGACACGTCGCGGCGCACACCATTGGACACGTCGCGACGAGCAAGCGAAGTCTACATGTCGCGGCGAATTTTAATTCGCACGTCGCGACGTGCAGACGGGTCCCCGAACTTTAAATGGATAAATCTCTCATTGTAGCGACCCGGCCCGTGACCATCCTTTAAAAGGTTGCCGAATTAGGTTAGAGGGAGCTTTATATTATCTTGGAGTCGACATTCGGCAGGGAGAGGAGAGCAACGTGCGGAGAGAGAGAGAGAAGACAGATTCACGGCCTCACTCCCCAGGGTTCCCTGGGGGAAAATTTATGCTTAGGTTTTATATTTTTGCACAGGTCTTCATGGTTCACCGCCGACTTCCACCGTGGGCAGCTAGGATTCGTCGCGAGTTGTGAGGCTTCCGGTTGCGATGCGTGGTTAGGCGTTCTTTTCCTGTTGAAGATGCAGTGATGGCTGGAGTTTACCGAACTTCAAAGGGGAATAGCTTAATCTGTAGTTTAGCTATGATTTATGAAGGCCTTAGTCTAGGATTTGTAACTCATAGTGAAGCTACTTGATTATAGCTTAATCAAATGTTGAACATTTAACGTGTTGTTTGGATTAGTAGTTTGATTATAGATTAATCAAATGTTGAACATTTAACGTGTTGTTTGGATTAGTAGTTTATATTTTCACGTTTAACTACATTGTTATGAACAGCCGAGTTGGGGTTTATTGCTGTGTAGTTAGATTTGCTTGATTAGAGTTTAATTAAGTGCGAACAATGTAATGTGTTATGGAGTTGTTTATGTAGAACTTTGAGCTTAAATATATGAAGTCTCATATATGTCCACTT
>JAOQMQ010000196.1:15133844-15147423 GCA_027563845.1 Erythroxylum subrotundum
GGCTCAATGGTGAGAGGCGTGTTGCTAGAAAACAACAAAACCTTGAGGTCTTGGGTTCGAGTGCCAGAAACTCCCCAGGGCCAAAGAGGACAATACCAATTAAGGTTGTGATCTCGGGGCCCTCGGAACTCAGTCCATTGCAAGCCCGAGTCCAACAATAATGATATATGGTAAGTAATACAAGATTTTAATTAGAAGTTTAACAATTCATATAAACAAAAAAATAAATAAAGTTTCACACCTATTCCATAAAAAGAAAAAGAAATAATTATTTTTTTTGATTCCAAGTGACATGAAACCCGTTAGATAAGGTAAAGGAGTTCCCTATGTTTGGATTCTCAAGAAGGCTCCTTACATATTCTAAGGAATTAATTGAAGCAGGAAAAGATCTTCCCCTAGGAGTTGGTTTATTGACACCCTCTTCCAACAACTTATTGGCTTTAACTAAACTAACAGAAGATACAGTGAACGATTTCTTAGATGCAGTATAGATCACTGAATTAGATGAACCACATGTGCCATGCATTTCACCTAAAGAGCAAACCGTATAGAAAAATTATGTGAATTTATTCGCAATCCTTTGAAAAATTAAATCCTAAAAAAATTAAAAAGCTAAGTCAAACGATATAAGGAACCTAACATACCTAATTGAATGACTCCATCATCTTCACAATAAACAGATATAGTTTTTGCAATGGATAACTAGTCCAAAACAACCGATTTCCTTAATGTTGTATGGACCATTAGGATATCACCACCGCCTCCATTTTCATATATGTGAAGGTTTAAGGAAGCTTTACACTACACATAGTATATAGAATCAAACGTTCATCTAATATCTTCCTAACCAAAAATGAGATACATATAACAAAGAAAGAGAGCTAAGTTGAATTATACTAAAAAACTATAAGAAGAAAATCGACCATTAAAAGAAAGTGATGATTAGAATTTGATGAGAAGATTTTTTGTGCATCCATTTACTCTATAGCAGGGAGAACTCTGTCAGATACCTCCCATCGGAGCTCATTTATGCTATTAAAAACTATCTACCATGTGAACATTTGGTGATGAATTTATGTTAACAGTTTTATTTTGAAAAGTCAATAAAAAAAATAGTAATAGATATAATCAATACAGAAGTAGGGTGTACAATTTGATAAGGTAATGAAAAATTATATTAAGTTAATCAATTAACAAAATATTCACAAAAGAAGGAAAGATCATTGGAACTTAATTTTTTAGCCATTCAAAAATCCCCTACACAAGCACATTCTATGTTTGCCAATCACCCTTAAAGATAAATAAAACCTAGAGCACATGCCATAGATTAATTAATGATTTGACATCTTTAAGAATAAAATACTTCTTGTTTAAATGTTCCCAAATTATAACAATGTTAATTTTGTGATCTATTAACTGAGATAACTTCATATGATAAGGTTGAGAATGTTAGCTGTGTATGTACGATATTTATGGGATGTAGAATTAAGTGTGCTTTCCTCTAAAGCCACTATTTTGATAAAAAGAGTTGGGTTCCCCAAGCCCCTCATTAGATATGGATAGAGGTTCTATCATGGAATTCAAAATAGAAGAAAGTACGGAAACAAAAAGGCCAACCCAAGGTAATTAATAAGATTTAGATATCACAAAGAAAATGCATGTAAGAAATCCAAGCAAATGAAAATATCAACTTTAGAGCTGATAAGCACAAATTTACAAAGAGGGAGATATTTGTAGGTGGCATAATATTTTAGTGGGTAGTTTAGTATGTATTCAGTTGTTAAATTGAATGATTATTGCATGTTTAGGTTAGGATTGTGTTATTTGGTTAGATATTTGTGTTTTGAGTGTTTTATGGGTTAAAGCATGATTTCGAGCTTAAATTTTGTGTATTTAAGGTGCTTTGATGTGTTTGTTAATGTTTCAGATCAAATATCAAAGAACGGAGAGAATTCAGAAGAAGCGTGGAACAAAGCCCAGGGTCATAACGTGGCCCTTGGGCCATGAACGTAACAGAAGCTTGGTGGGTCTACCATGATCGTGGCCCCATCTGCCACGATCGTGATAGAGAGCAAAATCAAGTTCCACGATCATGGCCTGCTCGACAATAGATATGGGCTGACTTCTAAAACGTAACCTTTTTAGGGATATTTTGGACTTTTGGGCTCGGGTAAACCCTAATGTTTGCCTTAAATGGAAAAGATATATAAAGAAAAGAAAAAGAACCCTAGGGGGAGCTCCAACTTCTACCACTTTGGGAAAACTCCAAGAAGAAAGAAGAATAAGAAAAGAGAGAAAAGGAAGAAGAGGAGAGACGAGCAGGCTTTTGCCGCTGCTACTTTCCCGAACCATCCTAATCACGTCCAAGTGACATTTCCTTTCCATCTTTATCATTTTTCTTCTTTGAATGTGTAAGATGGATATGATGATGTTGATGGTGTTAAGTCAAAATGACTTTACGATTAATAATTTTGATGAAAATCAAATAATAATAATATTAGAAAGGAAGACGAAGAGCGGAGACGAAAGTAAGACGAAGTGCAAAGACGAAAATAAGACGAAGGGCAGAAACAAAAGTAAGACGAAGCGCGGAGACAAAAGTAAGACAAAGTGCAAAGACAAAAATAAGACGAACCGGAGAAGAAAAAATAAGACGAAACGCAAAAACAAATGTAAGACGAAGCGGAGCGGAAACTAAGACGAAGTGGAAACTAAGACGAAGCGGAAGCTGAGACGAAAAATAAGACGAAGACCCGATACCACATCGGATGGATAATCAGTTTGAGTTAGTTACATAACTCAACTGAATAACTGCTTCTTCAAAGATCAAGAAACAAAGAGAAAGAAGTGGTTATCAAGAAGCGGTTGAAGACGAATGAGTTTTACAAAATAGGCTTGTAATATGGTGACCTAAGATTTTGAAGAAGTCTCTATTTTAATTATGTAAGAGCCTTATTTTAAGGTTGAGCTAATAGATAAAATTTTATCCAAAAAATTAAAATATTATAGGCTTTATTTTATATTTAAAAATAAACAACTTAAGTTCTTTTCAGTTGTTCACGTTTAGTATACAATTTGATTGTTCCAACCTTTAGGCTCTTATTACCAAGTATTTCTTTAAATTTAAGGAATATCCATAATAAAGATCTTTCAGGGGAAATAAAACTATTACAAAGAACATATATTATATTTAAATGAGCTCATACACAATAATAGATACTTGCTCATCAATTTCCTTTTTCACCAGACCCCTTTAATTAATTCAATTCAAATTTTTTTATCAACCATTAAAGTTAGAAAAAGTATTCAATGTAAGGCTCAAGCTCACATATTGGTTTTAATAGAAGAAAGAGAGTTAATAATTCAATTTGTTAAATCATCTAATATATGCTTCTTATAGTGATTTTGAGAAAATATCATGCTTCTTTGTTTATCATAGGGAATAGAATAATAATGAGTTTGTTTTATATCATTTTTCAATGATAAAGAGGAATATATGAACGATAAGACATTTCTCTTTTAGTTTGATCTTCCACCAAAGTTGTTTCTTTTTTGTTTTATGAACCATATTTATAGGTTTAGAATGTGAACTATATATAAAAGTATTGAAATTCTTTTCACCTTTAGACTTCGAAGATGAGTTTACATATTAAAGTTTTCATGTCTAGAATCTAATATCATATGCCAATTGTTGATGACTTAGAGTAATGGTTCATCCTTCTCCATTGATTTTACATTATCTTCTTTTATGAAAGTCTTAAAAGAAGGTATTCATTTGTATGAGATTATTGCTTTAGCCTCTGTTGGGTTCATGCTTCTTATTCTTAGCAGTCTCGAATTCATTTTTTGTTTGAATTAAAATTTACTATGTCAACTTTCATTGATTTATCATTATGTTATATAGAAATTAAATTACATTTAGTAATTCATTAATTAATTTTTAATTGTATAGCTACAAAGACAAATGTTGGATTTCTTATTAGAAATGGTCTACTAAATACTTAGAATGAGATAAGAGTTTCATGCAATTTGTAAAAGATCAAATGGGTGTAAAATGTTGTATTCATTATCCATGCATAGATTGAACACTCAAAACCAAGATGTGCTTAATGCAGATTGTTGATGATTAATTTATATTAATGCAGATTGTTGATAATTGAGTTATGTTAATGTGGATTGCTGATGATTGAGTTATGTTAATACGTATTGTTGATGTTTGAGTTATGTTAATATGAACTGTTGATGATTGAGTTATGTTAATATAGATTGTTGATAGTTGAGTTATGTTAATATGGATTGTTGATGATTGAATGTATGTTTGTAATGATGATTGGATGTATTGTAATGCTAATAAAATTTATGTTTTTTTTATAGATATCTAATATAATGGAACCTGGAAGAAATAAAGGAAAGAAGGTGGCAGGTATCGAAATTGTTGAACAGAGGGATCTGTAACTTCAACCAGATCAATCAATTCCTAACCAACAACAACATTCATCCTCGATAACCAATGAATCAAGTCAGCAACAACCTCATTCTTCCTAAAAAAACAATGAATCAATTAGTACAAAAGGGATCTGCAAGTTTGTTAATCTTTAACACCTACAAATAGACTTATACTCAAATATATATTTACATGTTTAATGTGTATTTTCTTATCATTATTCATTTGATTTCAAGCTTCATTGACAACATCAGAAAAAGATGTAGGCGTATAACTAGAGGTTGTGAGTTGCAACCAATGAACAATGAATAGCATGTTGTCAGTACATATTGATACTTCACAAGGTCGTCCTTTATACAAGATCCAATCTGCGAAATTTTCAAGTGAATTAGGGATTATTGCAAGAAAAGAACTTGAAGCATGCTAAGGACTTAAACGAAGAAAACTTGCTTGAAAATGCATTGGATAAAGTTGTAGTAAATTTTTAATTTATTTAAATATATGTAATATTGTTTCACTTATTCTAAGAGTAATTTCACTTTTACTTTTTGTTCACAAATGAAATTGAATATCGTCGATATCGACAACCTTGATGTTTCAAATTGAATGACTTCATTGTTGAAACAAAGGACTAGAGATTGCCATTAAAAGTTGCTTCAGTATTACAAATCTTTTCCTTCTGATGTTGAGGCAAGGCGACATTTTCCATAACAAATGTCTCTGAAAAATTGGAATAATTTATGTGATTATTGGGCCTCTCCCAATGTTCAGGTTTGTTTTATTTCCTTTCACATTTACTTCCATTAATTTTGTTCTATGATTTAATGACTATCTTTTTTTCTTTATTTTGGAAAATTGTAGACAGGCAAAGGTCAACAGAGGAAAAATAAAAAAAACTCCTTGCAATTAAGGCTTTAAATCATTTATAGTCTTCCGTAATGAATATGTAAGCTTTTTATTTACAAGTTATAATTATATCAATAAGCACTATATTATTTATTTTGCCTTGTATTTTTTTTTCATAAAACATAGTAAGAAGGAACTATATGGAAGTGTGATAGGATCACACTATACAAAGTCACTCACTATAAGAAAGGGGGGATGTTAGAAGAAGTGGAAAATAACTATGTAAATATAATTTTTTAATTTTAAGTTTATTTATTTATGTTGTACTAACTAATAATATTTGCATTGAATATTTTATTTTTTTTATTTTAGAATAAGATGCAAGAGTTGCTACAAAAATCAATGTCCAAGGAGAATAAGGTAAATGTAGAAGACATTTGCAATATTGTGCTTGGTATACGTTCCAATTATATCAAAGGTCTTGGGTTTGGCTTAGACCCTAAGCCAAATGTTTCATCCTCATCAAGATTTACATACATTCAATGTGTTAAAGAGGAAAACAAGTCACTCAAGGTTCAATTACAAAATACTAAAAAAAAGTTGTTCAAGCATGAAAAGTATCTAAAAAAATTACTTGGCCCAAATTATAAAAATGAATGGTATCAGTTACATCTCTTTTATTGTTTCTTTTAATTCTTATTTTTATTATAATTTAAATTTAATATTTTTTCTCGTGTTACAGATTTGAAGAAGAAACAATAGGGCTAAGTGATTTGTATTATATCTTGTAAACTAATCTATATTTATTATTTTTTATATAAGTATTCTTAAAGTTGTAATTAAAATCTTGTACTGTAAGAAATTTAATGATATTTTATTTTTTATATACAATGTTTCAAATTATCAATTATTTTTGTTAAAGTTTTTAATAATAAATTAACAACATAAAAATATAAAATAATATGGATTAAAAATGTAACGAATAATTATAATTCAATATGGTGTAATATTTCGTTAAAATGTAGATTAAAAATTTGACTAGAGTTTACAAAATGTAGCTAAAACTATTTGGCTACATTTTCAATAGTTTTTACTTACGAAATTTAAGCGTAGCTAAAATGTATCGGTGATGAATTACTAAAATGTCGCTAATAGTTTTTCACTACGAAAATAAACTTATGAAAAAACTTTTAGCAACGATTAGCGTAAAACGTCGCCTATAGTTTTTAACTACGGAGATTTAGCATCGTTTTCCGCAATCATTGCTAAATTTTGGGACTTTAGCTACAATTTTTTTCGTTGTCAAAGGTCCTTTTTGTTGTTGTGTATTTCAATATTTATTCTCACAATTGGATATAATAAATTATCCAAAAATCCAACATTAGGAGTGAGTGCCAAAACTAGTTTTAAATTTGGTTCGAGGTGGCAGTTGGAGTTATAGTTGGGGTTGGAGTTGGAGTTGGGAGTTAGTCCGAAAACCTTATTTGGTTATTTAAGTTTAATTGAGGCAATTATGTAATTATTGTTTCCATTTTTTATGCTTTATCTTGTAAAAATACTAAGTGACATTTATTATTCTGAGCATAACAAAATAGTTGGAAAATTAAAGTTTCTTCTCTATAACAAAGGTCAAAGTACTAATTGATGATATTGTGAAAAGTAGTAGGAATTGTTCAGTATGTAATTAACTTTTTCTTATCCTATTTAACCCTAAACACAAATTCATATTAGGTTATATTTTGACAAATCCAATCACATTCTTTATATGTCCTATTTCCAAATAGAATTTTAATTATCATCCTCTCATTAAATAAACATATATCACTAACAAGCAGAAACAAGGGTTGGAGCACTATGTGCTTGTTAGAGTATTTCTTAACTTTGTGTCACTTAATCTGGTCCACACATTTGTATGGATCTCACATAAATGTGTAAATGAAATTTAATAATACAGAGTAGGAACTGGTTAACTAGTACAGAGGATCTAATCTTCAAAAACTATAATATAGTAGTAGCTCAATAGTGCGTACCAGACTAGCTGTCAACATTATCTTGTCAGCAATTATTGGCGAAATAGGGTCTATTGAGGTTTGTATCTATTCAACAGGTTTTCTTGAATGAGAACATTTTAAATTCAATTATATACGTTTAAATCCTTTATCTATTGTGAACCTACTGTTTCCAACCTTCAATTGAACTATGCGGGAATGATCCAAAGCACTTATCATAAGGAGAGTGAGGAAAACATAATTCTTTGGAGCAGATAAATAGAAACTGTTTCGAGCGGTTTAGTGGGAAGGCCAATTGATGAATCGATGCTAGGACAAGGTACCAAAACGTGATGATGTTGGGAGTTGGAAGCTATATTATCAAATTCGTGTCTCAATCAAAATATAATTTTGTGTTACTGCTTCTTCCCTTCTTCCGGCTTGCTCTACGGCACTCCTATCGTACTGGTCCACTTTGGAAATGTAGTAGTCAGTAGGGTCAATTCGATTTTGTGGAAGAAATCTACATGAAAAGCATCTTTTAAACTAGTCGGCAAGAAAAGCATCAGGTATTTTAAAAACAAATTGACTAGACGAACAAAGCTGAGTAGGAGGGTTCAGTGTCTTAAATACAATAAATTGGAAAACCTTCCAACTCGCCACCAACCTGCCAATGACAATTGAAATTCTGAACAGAATTTGTAAAAACACCTGTTCGTGGACAATCATGCTCAATTGCCGGGGAATTTGTGGAGGTTACTTGCAGCAGTAGATGGGATATATTAAGGAACAGAAATTTGTGGTTAGGCGATGGTTTTGTTCATTTATTCAAGACTCGTGATTAAATGTTTTAGGCTAGCAAAAGAATTATGTTTCTTTTTAAGACACGACATTCTATTCGATTTCACTTTCACTTCATGTATAAGAAAGAGGTTTTACTGAAATGAATACATCAAAGCTTAATTGGGTAATAGAAGAACCAGGCGTCTCTGCTTAAAATGTAACAACAAATTAACCCTTTTACAATAGACTTGGAAGTACGTATAGTTTTAAGTAGGCCTATTGTTTTCATATAACATGACCTCTTATACTTTTTTTATTTTATGCCTCTCCTTTGCGCTTATTTATGAATCGGTGGATCTAACATCAGGTAGTTGGGGATTTTGATATCGTCTCTGATTGTTCGAGTTGCAGGAAAAAAGATATATACCCAGATGACAGTGACAATTGAAAGCTTGACGACCGAGGAGGCTGCGATGAAAGGGACATGTGATGAGTCTCCGACACATCTCCATCACATATTCTGAGCAATAAAGACAAAAGTCTTTGACAATAACTTGGGTTAAGTGTATAGGCAATTTGAGGATTGCGGAAAATTCAGTGTGGCAGGTGTCATGCGTGTATTAATGACGAACAACATCAAACCAACTGTAGTAAATCTGTGTTGCCTTTTGTTCCACGATTGAGTTTGGAGTCCCCAAATGATAAAACTTGAAACAAATTCTTTCGTTTGATTTCGTAGCACAGTTTGGCGTGTGGATTTTGTGAAATTTATTCTCAACACCGTAATTTTACTAATATTTTTCCAAATTCTCCCATTTAATTTTAAGTTATTATATGAACAAATGACATTATCATATTTAACTTTTTATTTTATGATTTCTTCGAAACTGTCTATAATAACATCTTAGCCTGGAATTCTACATTTTTTTGTGGAGAAAATTAAATCCATTGATGAAAGAATTACAAGGTTAATACACATTAAGCATTTAGAGTTGGAAAACAGAGCTAGGATTTAACGCCGACTGTAGAATAATAATTACGCAGCTTTTTCCCAAATTAGTTTCTCGAAAATTATGTTCAATTTAATTCTATAAAATGATTAACACATAATCATAATAAAGCGTAAATCTAAATTCGTACCTTAATTCAAAGCTTGATCATGTTCTTGTTGTATCTCTCGAGCTATTTCTGAAACTAATCTGTTTCAATTATTGTAGCCACACAAATATTCGGTCTCTAACAATATCTACAGAATAGGTTGAGAGAACTTTGTAACTCTTACAAAGAGGGTTAAGCAAGAAATGTTAGCTTCATTAGAGTTGAAGCCTATTTATAATAGGTTTTAGATGTTTTAGTAATTTAATCAAAATTAAATTCTAATTTCAATTAAACCTTAATTAGAATTACAAATACTTCTAAGTAAATACCAATTATTCTCAAATAAGATTCAGTATCTCATATTGATCATTATTTATTAAATATCTCATATTTAATCGTAAAGTTTCTCAAACTTTACAATCAAGTTCAACTTGATTAAAATAACTTTGTTCTCTTCAATTCATTCTTTACGTAAGACCTATTAAGTTCCCAAATATGTTGGCAATGACTATTAATTATAACTATAATTAATAATTAGAATTACATAAATTAAAACTCCTTTTATTTATCTTTAATTCAATAATTAAACAATTTATAATCATAGATCAAGATTAGCATCTAGCAACGCATCATGACCACCTAAATATTTAGGAATATCATAATGGTTTTGACTATCCTTTCTGTGCATGAATTTTTAGTATAATTCAATTATTTCATCATACAATACTCAAATTAGAGAGAGTATGAAATTAATGTCTGCTCTTTTATAGTCCAATCATATTAGTTTCTCGCCATTGGCTATCGATTCAATTAATGATATTTGTAAACTATTTATAAAATGTCATTCTATCTTGGCCAAATATTTCTCGAATCAATACTATTCGAGAACAACGAAACATTCTCCCTAATTACTTTAAGGTGATGAATCCTATCTTGATCACACAACTATCTCCATATAGTTCATGTTATATCCAATGACTACCGATTGGATGGCCCCTGATTAAATAGGTCATAAGTAGTATCAAAACATAGCAATTCATATATAAGATAACTTTGGAGAACTCAAGTCAAATGATCACTTATGCAATCAATACAATGAGAATTAGGCATAAAGTTGCAGAGCTAGTTTTGCATCACTTACCCCGCTATTAGTTAACCACTAGTTACAAAGCTAGTTCTACATCGATTATTTGTAATAGGTTAACTGCTATACATCGGTAGTTACAGAGATGGTTCTACATCGCTTACCTACTACTAGTTAACCACTAGTTATGAAGCTAGTTTTAAATAGCTTACCTACATTAGGTTAACCGTTATATACTGGTAGTTATGAAGCTAGTTCTATATCACTTACCCGCACTAGTTTAAGCTTTATACATTTTATTATACACCGGTATAATAAAAGGTATAAATCCTATTAGTGTACTATAGGCTAAAAACTATTTCCTTTTTATCAACCAATAACATCATCTCAAAGTAAACTCAAATCATATAAGATTTAACTTTCAAACATCAATTCGTATATTGCTAAAACTCATAATCAATATTTACTTCATGGTATAATGGAAATCATTTTCATAAAATCAATTTAAAATACACTCACAGTTTTGCAACTTATCGCCAAGCATAATCACGCACTTTATACCTCTCCTTAAAGTGCATTTCACTTAGTCATTTGTTTCCCAGTTAGGAAATAAGGCATTTAAACTATATATTTAATTTAACCAAATTCGAGATTAGTATTTAATCATGTAATACATACACTAATCATATTTCCACTTACTTCTGTAAGCCAACCTATTGTTCTCCATTTCAAAGTCTAACTTCAAAAGTCACTTAAATACCATCTTTTACCGATTCTAACATATCAATTTCTTCAAAACACTATCTCACGCAATTAATTTACCATAACCATAATCAAACTTCAACAACTCACACCAACAACTACATTTCCTCTTAAAGACAAATTGTCCTCACTACACATATATATGTATATTATCCTTTCAATTTGTTTCCAATTTATTAATACAATTCACGTAAGATTCATGTCAAGTATCATCCAAACACATCATAAACCATTTCAACTTCATACTTTCCACATACACTTCATGTGCAAAATTTTTCAAATAATAACATAACACTTCTTTTTATAATTCCAATGTCACAAATATACTTAATGACCATCCATAATGTAACATCCCGTTTCCATCCAAAGGGTTAGAACCCTAAAAATTTGGTACATGTGTGATTAATCAGAGAAATTAGAAAAACACATCTCAAGCTCATGCATTACATAGGTGCACATGCACATGAATAGTGAATCTTTGCACATAACAATAATTGTACATGCATTCATTGACATTCCGGGTATAATTGTTAATAAATGTGATTGTTATCGAGAATTGTGATTTGCTTGTATTGAAAATTTTTTTGGAGAGCATAATTGTTGGTTTATAATTTTTGGAGAATTTTGGAAAAAAAGATTTCTGAAAAATTCGTGGAAAATTCTGGAGTAGGAAAAATGCCAAGTGGCAGGACAATTGTTAACTGGTAGTAGAATTTATTGTCAAATAGCAATGGAAATTTAAATAAATGGCTTTATGGGTTATTGAAAATTGTTATTGAAAATTGAGAGACAATTGGAGTAAAAAAATTGGAGTTAAAATAGACTAGTTATTTTAGTGGGCCAAGTGGAGGAATAAAAAAGTGACATGTCGCAAGTGACATGTGTCACTTGCCACATCACTTCTTATAAAGTGAAAGACCACCAAAAGTTGTTTTGTCTTCTTGCTTTCTTCTCATTTTCGTGTCTCATTCTTCTCCATAATTGTGTGGCTTGTTTTCTTCTCTTCTTCTCCTTCATTCTTGACTCACCCAAAGCTCCATCAAGTTACATCTTGTTTCCACCTTTCACTTGCTACTCTCACCATATCATCTTCTTCTTTGTCATAAGAAAAACCTACCTTTACCTCCTTTAGAAGATGAAGAACGTGGGTTTCTTGGGAGCCAGGGTTGAGTGAGAGTTTGAAGAGTTTGGAGCCAAACCAAGTAAGTTTTGCTTGCAATGTTATGGGTATTGTTAAACTAAGCTAGAATGATGGGTAAATTGAGATTTGATGACTTGATTATGTGAATTGTATGTATGAGTCATAATTGATGGAAAGTCTAGGTAAAGTTCTTGCTTTTTTTATGTATAATGATTAATGATATAAATAATGTGTTATAGAGATGCTTTAGAAGTTAGATTTTGTATATAATGATGATTAGATGAGTGTGAAAAATTGGGTATGAATGGGTTGGTATATATGCTCTGTGATGGTTGATGATCATGTTTAGATCATAATTTGTTTGTGATTAATGTATTGAGTTGAGTTGGATAGAAAATGAGGAGGAAATAAAATGGAAGAGATAAGCTAGGTATAAGATGAGTTAGAGGTAAATTGTTAGAAGTTGGAAAAATCTGGAAATTTGGTAGCAGGAAAAATTTTACTTATATACTTTTATGTTAGCCATAACTTGGTCTGTAGTTATCCAATTGAGTTGATTCTTGATTTGGATTAAACTGGAGACTTATGGCTATCTTTCTTATTAAGACATCGATTATAAATTATGTTTCTAAGAGTCTCAAATTTTGATGTGAAAATGAGAACTGAATGTTGCAAAAACTTAGCTGAATGTATATGTTTATGTTATGAATTAGGTGATTATGAGCAAATAGGAAATTGAATTGAGGTAAGGATGTTGTTGAACTAAGCTTGAGGGATGCATGAAGAAGTCATCAACTTGAGATGTTGGATTTTGAATATGAAGTGCTTGATATGTAGGAATAAGATAGGTTATGGAAAAAGAAGGATAGGAATTGTTGAATGGTAAGATATGGTTGAAATGATGAATCAAATAAGTGAAATTTGAGAGTTTAATGAAATCTAATTGGTGTTTGAGTTGATATGAAGTGGTTTTGTGCTAGAAGAAATGAATTTGAGAAGATTATGGGTGTATATGAAGTTAGAATGAGTGTAGGAACCTTGCGAGAGGCATTGGAGGGAGTTTTGTGTGACGTATGTCCGTTAAACGGATCTTCTTGGGTGTAAAAATACCCCCAGGCCAGTGTATGTCCATTAAACGGACACGGATGTCCGTTAAACGGACTTTCTCGGGTGAAAATGCACCTTTAAGCCCGACAATGTTCGTTCATTCTTGAGACAACAACAGTAAATTGTATTTTTGATAATGACCGAACCTAGCTTTGAAGTCTTCATAAGAGTTGTAGATCTCGAAGTCATCTTGCAAAGGGTCTAAAAACGAAATCTGTTGGATCGGAAAAAGAAAACATGCTTTGTTTAGAAAAACGGTAGATTTCAAAACTTTTAAGAAATCATTACTTGCAGCGGAAGCAACAAATCCAAATCAACATGCCAAT
>JAOQMQ010000196.1:15170492-15184364 GCA_027563845.1 Erythroxylum subrotundum
GTGTTCAATCATGTGTGATGGTTGGACAAATAGGAGACAAGAGCCTATTATTAATTTTTTGGTTTATTCTGCAAATGACTCAATGTTTTTGAAGTCTATTAATGCATCTGGCCTTATTAGAAATATTGATACTTTATTTGAGATATTTGATGAAGTTGTGAATGAAGTGGGGCCAGAAAATATTATTCAATTCATTACTGACAATGATTCCACTTATAAAGCGGCAGGAAAAAGGTTACATAATAGATATAATTCTTTTTTTTTGGACTCCTTTTGCTGACATTACATTGACCTAATGCTGGAGAATATAGCGGATCCTAGGTATTTTCCTATTATTGATGAGACTATGTAGAAAGCTAAAAAGGTGACCAATTTCGTCTATAATCATGCATGGGTGTTGAATTTAATGATAAAGAAATTTACCAATGGCAAGAATTTGTGTCGTCTTAGAGTGACAAGATTTGCAACAAATTTCTTATTACTTCAGCCTTTTGTTTCGATAGAGAAAGAGTTAAGACAAATATTTACAAGTGATAAGTGGGTTGTATCTCTATATGCTAGGTCTAATGTCAGATTTGAGGTTTCTAGCATTATAATAGAAGATAGATAATTTTGATCTCAATTTCAATTTGTTATCCAAGTTTGTGAGCCTTTGGTGAGGGTGCTTCGATGGACTGAAAGTGAATAAAAACCAACAATGAGTTATTTTTTAGATGCCATGGAAAGGATGAAGGAAGCAATCAAGACCAATTTAAAATATAAGCCTTCTTTGTATACATCGTATCTTGCAATCATCAATGAGAAATGAGAATGACAACTTTCTTCTCTGTTGTTTGTAGCTGGAGTATTTTTGAATTCTAGTGTATATTTCAGATCGGATTTTACAAAGAAAACTTAAGCTAGTAGAGGAATGTTATTCATTATTACAACAATTGTTGGCCATGAAATGATGCAAGATCTCTTAAGCTCACAAATTAAGCTTTATAAGTAGTCTTTTAGAGATTTTGGATTGCCGATTGCTATTTGAAAAAGAATAAAACTTTCTCCAAATATTATCTGTTTCCTTTTTCTTATTTTTTGAAAATTAATTATCACTCTATTTTGTTTGTAATACTACTTTTGTTATCTTACGACTTATAGTTTCTTGGTGGGATCAATTCGGAAGGGTGTTCCAGAATTGCAAAAGTTTGTAATTCAAAATTTAAGTCAATATGTGAGTGCAACAGGCTGTGAACGAAACTAAAACACAATTGAATTCATCAATTTCAAGAAAATAAATAGATTGGAACAAAAGAGATTGAATGACTTGGTATTCGTTCGTTATAATTTAAAGCTTTGGGAAAGGTATGCTATTATCATTATTAATTGTGATGTATTTTCTTATAATTTTCGAATAATTAAATTTTATTGTTTACTAGGAGTTTTAATAGCATAAGTAGTTCAACAAATCCAATTTCTATTGATAATGTCAATTCTTTGGCGGATTGGGTTTCTGAGGAACCAGATTTGATAGATGTGAATGACTTGGAAGATAATCTTGGTTGGGAAAGCATTAACATGTCATTTGGTGCATTAAATTTGAATGATGATGATGATGAAGCTCCTCTCAATGATGAGGATTTTGTACCAAATGATAAATGGGGTCAGTGTAGTTATAACGGGTATCCTCCCGTAGACAATTGAATGAAGTTTCAGGTTTTTGTTTTTCTTCTTCTTTTAATTTTATTTATATTTCATGTATATGTTAAATTCTATATATGTAATGTAATTGTAAATATTTTTGTTATAAGTTTCACTTCTACTTGATTGGTTCCTCATCACGAACTCTAGTTGTAAATTGTAATAGTTTGAGAGTTGATATTTATTATTCTTTTTATTGGATTTTTTATGTAATATTATTTATTATACGATGAAATTATAATATTTTAAATACTTTATAGTGCTCTTAATTTTATATTTGTATGATAATAATTGTCTTTTTTAATATTAATTGTATTTATTATTTATATGTGAAATATTTAAAAATTATTATTATTTCATATTAATTGTGGTTATTATGTATTATTATGATTTTTAAAACATAGTTAACGTAAACTTATAAACTATATAGTACAACTGTACAATATAACAGTAGACTATTTTGTAATTTTTAAAAAAATTTAAGAACTATTTTATAAATTTAAAAAATTATTTCAAACGATACCAGTATAACACCATACCAGAACTCAATCTAGTACTAAGTTCAGTACAATATTCAACATTGGTAATATGTATTTTAATATTTGTACTATAAATTTTTAAAGGCGAGTACATTCATTAATCTGGATTCACATTCCGTTGTTCTGACCTACTATAAGAGGGATCCTAAAGAGGATTTGATTCTTTGTCCTATTATTTGTGTACCAACTTTATCTTATTTGATTTCAACCATCTATTTTTGTGGGACTCATATAAATAAGTGATTGAGATCAAACATGACAGAATTGATACACAAAGAGAGAGAGAGAGAGAGAGAGAGAGGATCTGAGGGCTGGGGTGTTTAGAGCGGCTCTCTTGGTAGAAACTGATCGCTTCACTTAATGACACCGGATAAAAGACCACCACTGCTCTGTCAATAACTGAGCGTTTTCTATTGAAGGGAACGGAACTTTGTCCTGTCCGCGAGGCACAACCGCAACCTTGACCTATATATGATGGCTAGGTCCTAGGATGATCAGATGATTAGAAACCAAAAATAAACAATGTGAATTGGGAACACGCATAAAATAGCGTGCAAACTTTACTTTGAAAAAGTGAACTGCTTTACACGTTTTCTTGTCAAAGGAAAACGTCATCATCACCAACAACAAATCTTCCCCTCGACTCCCACCGTTACCTATATATGATTCTTGTCCAAGTAGAAATGTCTCGTAACTACCAATCCTCCAACTTAGACTCACAGTTAGTGTCCACCTGTCCCCTCGCTCTCTTTGTGGACTCCTTTTAATAAGCTTTTGTAGATCTTTTTTCTTCATTCTCGTCTTGTAACGCAAGAATAGGAGAGATGGCTGAAGTGATGAGCTTTTTCTTTGTGTTCTTTTTTGTTTCTCCCATCGTCCTTTGTCGGGCGTCTCTTTCGTCGGATGATCTCCCGCTGGAGAGGTCCAACTTCCCGTCGTTGCACGCCGAGGAGATGATTAGGAAGCTGAACTTGTTTCCTGCGGAGACGTTAAATTTGATGGAACACGAAGATCCTAGTCTTGCTCAGAGGGTCGTGGAGAAGAGGTTCAAGTTTCCCAATATTGTCGGTGATTTTGAAGGTGTTCCTGTCGAGGATTTGGGTCACCACGCCGGTTATTACAAGATTTCCCACTCTCATGCCGCTAAGTTCAGTCGTTATACCCTTTTAGTTTATAATTACCTCGTTTCTTACTCTGTTGTTTATATTTTCTTGCTGGGCATCGTCGTTTTGGGATTATTTTAGTGGTTTTATGTGTGATAACCAAGGTTTGTGAAATTGATTTGGGGGGTTTTCTTAGTACAATTTTCTAATCAGTTTTTAGTAGATGTGGACCTACCTTTAGGGGGACGTATTCAAGAATTTTAATCTGCCGGGTGAATTCAGAGTGGCAAAAAGGACACTGCTACTTTTTGGTGAATAGACTGCCGATGTTGGGTTTATGCTGGTTGTTCAAGTTATTATGTCTGAAATTTCAGAGTTAAATCCTTAATTCCTTTAAAGGATATTGAGCTGTTCTTTAAATTCTGTAATATGTCCTTAACTATATGCTGTCTCTTTTGCAAACATAATTTTGGGATCGAGGAATTTGTGATACTATCTTAGAATATGCAAATTTCGACTTGGAAGTGGCTTTTATTTTATTTGTAGCATTGTAAAATTGTCGACCAATTCAGAATGTTTAGTCGATAATCATGTGGTAACTGTTGATAATTTTTTAAGTTCCTACACCCTAAACTGTTCGGCTTGTGGTGCTCCTTTGTTCCTGTTCAATTAGCTGATTATTATCGTTGTTGCTTGTAGGATGTTCTATTTCTTCTTTGAATCACGCAACAGTAAGAATGACCCTGTTGTCATTTGGTTGACTGGAGGACCAGGGTGCAGCAGTGAGTTGGCTTTGTTTTATGAAAATGGCCCTTTCACCATTGCGAAAAACTTGTCTCTTGTGTGGAATGAGTATGGCTGGGATAAGGTATCTGTTTAGATATTTTTCCCGCTTTTACTAGTGAATATATAAAATTGATTTTTTTTAAATTTCAACTTGCGTTTCTCCTAATATCAATCCTTTACCCTGTTTATATCATTTAATTCATTACCAACTACAGATGTAAAATTTGTTCAATTTTAGTTATTTTATTTCTTCTTCTGTACGGTTGAATAATTAGATTCCTCTCGCTTTATTCGAACTTCACCTCCTTTTTTTGGGTCTCTACAAGAGCTTCTTTTTGATCTCCCAATTCAAAATCAACATTCTAACTGACCAAAGGATTTGCTTTTTTTTTTTTCCCAAAGGATGTTTTTTCTTGGTTTCATTCTCCAAAGAGTGAGGTGATGCGGTGAATCATACTTCTGATATGTTGATGTGTTACGTGAATCATGATTCACCATGATTAAGTTTCTCAAGCTATGGTATTGCTTTTTGGCTGAGAAACCAATTTTATTTTGTTTATGCAGACTTCAAACCTTCTTTATGTTGATCAACCTGTTGGGACTGGATTCAGTTACAGCTCCGATGGGCGCGACATTCGTCACAATGAAGATGGAGTTAGTAATGACCTGTATGACTTCTTGCAGGTTGGTTATCCATGAATGTTCTTGGAATTAAAACACACAAATGAATGGAATCAACGAGTTTATGTTTTCAAACTTTAGATGTTTCAATTTTGTTCCTAATGTGGGAAAAGGGAAATTCTTTCTTTGGCAACCAGTTCCTACATGAGCATATTCTTTCTCTGATGTCAGGCCTTCTTTAAGGAGCATCCTGATTTTTCCAAAAATGACTTCTATATTACTGGAGAATCATATGCTGGGCACTATATTCCTGCTTTTGCTGCTCGAGTCCACAGAGGAAACAAGGCTAAAGAAGGGATCCACATAAACCTTAAGGTATGTCTCTGTATTTTTTTTAACGTGACAATAATTGATATTTTTACCAATGCCAATTATTAATGAAATTTTCAAAATAGGGTTTTGCTATTGGGAATGGGCTCACCGATCCTGCAATTCAATATAAAGCATACACAGATTATGCATTAGATATGGGGATAATTAAGAAGGCTGAATATGACCGTATCAACAAGGTGATTCCAGTATGTGAACTGGCGATAAAGCTTTGTGGTAATGTTACATCTCAGATTACCATGTTTAGTTGGATAGAGATTCATGTCTTACTTATCTATATTTGTAAATCTTTGTTCACATTAATTAACTTTTCCTTGTGCAAAGATGGGATTAATTAATCGATTCTGCTTCACTACTTATTCATGCCTTTTTGTTTCAGGTACTGATGGTACAGTGTCTTGCATGGCTTCTTATTTTGTTTGCAATACCATATTCAGCAGCATCATGTCACATGCCGGTGACATAAATGTAAGCTATCAAATCATTTCTTTGGCTGGTTAGGAGAAAATATTGTCATTTTACTTGTATATTATATCAAGATGATTTCAAGTCAATTGACAACTAAAGGCTTCACTGCAGCTGTCTTGATCTTTGAATGTGGTGTAGGGTAACCGTTTATCATTATTTATTTAATGGTCTTAATCGACTTCAATTGAGGCAACTTTTTGCTGCATCCTTTGTTTCTCTTTCAATTCTCGGTCTGTGGTCCCATTCTTGACTTTGAACAAAGCAGTTCAGTATCTTACATGCTTGGAAAGAAGTCTGTGGCATTAGGCATTTATGACATTAAACCAAACTGCAATAATGTGTTTATGAACTGATAATTGAACAAACAAGACCAATTCTTGGTATTCACTACCTAAATTTCTTTGCAGTATTATGACATTAGAAAGAAATGTGATGGAAGCCTCTGCTATGACTTCTCAAACATGGAGAAGTTCCTGAACAAGAAATCTGTTAGAGATGCTCTTGGAGTAGGTAGCATAGACTTTGTGTCCTGTAGCCCTAAGGTGTATCAGGCCATGCTGATGGACTGGATGAGAAATCTCGAAGCAGGCATTCCTGCTCTCCTTGAGGATGGAATCAAGTTGCTTGTGTATGCTGGAGAATATGATCTCATTTGCAATTGGCTTGGTAAGCGCACTATCTTTCTGAATGTTTATCATCGTCAACTAGGAAATGAACATTTCAGATGAAATCGGTATTAAGTGTGCGGATGTCTGATATTTTCTTTGGTTTGAATCGTTCATGTCAGGTAATTCAAGATGGGTTCATGCTATGGAATGGTCTGGCCAAAAGCAGTTTGTTGCATCTGCTGAAGTTCCTTTTGAAGTTAATGGATCTGAAGCTGGGGTCCTAAAAGCTTATGGCCCTCTTGCTTTCCTGAAGGTGTCTCTTCTTTCTTCATCTATTAGTAACATGGAAAGTATCCATCATCCTTACTAATGTAGTTGTGTGTTTTATATCCAACAGGTGCATGATGCTGGGCACATGGTTCCAATGGACCAACCCAGGGCTTCATTGGAGATGCTGAAGAGGTGGACTAGAAGCAAATTGATTGAAGGTGGAGCTGATCAAGGAAATTTGGTCGCTGAGCTATGATTGGCTGTTGTTTTTGCCTTCAAAAAGTTTGGAAATACCTAATCTTATTCATGTTTACTCGGTCTATGAAATGTGGTGGAATGTATATATAACGGTGTTTCAGGGACAATCCGAGATGGTTATCTGGTTGTTTTTGGGCCAGTTTACCGAAAACAAAATTATGCTTTCTGAATGAACCGTTTGTGTAGTTGGAATCTCACGATTTATGTGTTTCAGTTGATGTAAGAATGAATGATCAATCATGATTGAATTCTGGTTTTTGATCTAGGTATAGGTGGCAAAAATTCTCAATCAGTAAGAGATGGTTGGCCAACATGTCTAAATTTCGTTTCGAGAAAGCAGATATAATCAGAGATGGTGGTCATATTTCGTTTTATTTTCTTCGTTACTAAAACTCGGAAAAAAGCTAAAAGGTAATAGACAACATCATCTAAAATAATAATATTATAATAAAGCCGTCTATTGAACAAACTTAGGTCCTATTTTTTAAGGTAAAAGATGCACCGGTTTTAAATCATTATCATCTTCTAGAATGAAATCTTGCAATGAAGCAGGGTTTGGAAAGGTCTAATAATATGTAATTTTACCTTTATATAATAAAGAGGTTATTTTCGGTAGATCCACATGCAAATTAGACAATATAAGAATGATGAGCGAACATGAACAATTTATAAAACATAAAAATAAATGAAAATGCAAGTAACAGAGAAATAAAAGCACTAAATAGAAATAATAATAAAATACCCAAATTTTAAGATATAACTAAAATAAATGCAAATAACACTAATAAAACTAATCACAAATAATAATAATAATAATAATAATAATAATAATAACAATAATCATAATAATCATAATCAATAATAATAGTAATAAGGACAAAATCAAAACTAATAGGAAACTTAAATATAAGTGAAAATAATAGTAATAATAAAAATAAAAATAATAGTAATAATAATAGTAATAATAATAATAAAATTAATAAGAAAATAGTAAGACAGAAGAAACAATAGGAACTGTAGTTGTAATTGCAAGGAACTTTTTGTTTTGTTAAATTATTTGTTAAAGGTGTAAATCGTTCCTTAATATTTTGCCAATAATATTACTTTAAATCTTAACTTTTATAAAAGGGTTAATTGTAAAGAAAACTTCAAATTTTATAAAATTTTACAATATTGACTACACTTTTAAAAAATAACATTAAAATATTTCAATTTTTAATTTTTATTAAAATAGTCCAATGTTAATTTTTCTGTTAATGTAGATGACTAGGCTTGACAATTGGGCTAGGCCCGATCTGCCCAGGCTTGAGGTCCGACGAGAAATGAAAAATTGATGCCATTTTGGACAAAATGATGTCATTTTTTATTTTTTTTAATGAAAAAACCCACTTAAGGCCCTATATATCGTTTTTTACTTTTTTTGAAAATATAAAAAAATCCCAATCGAGCCCTAGCTCGAGCCAGGCCCTATAGATGATGTGATGAGTCATGTTAATTTAATATTTTTGTCATATGACTACTACATATTATATTTGTGTTACTTGTGAATTTTATTATTTAATAAATTAAAAATATTAAACGTCTTAAAATAATTATGAAATAAAAAAATAAATAACATAATTATTTTAGAGTTTTTGATTAGAAACAATGCATAGGAGCAAAAATTACTAATTTGAAGTGACAGTCATGACATCTATATTAGCCGAAAACTTAATATTAGAGGAAAACGTCGAAGATTAGTGACCATGGTGGTATTATACCGGAGATAACTAACTTTAAACTTTTTATGAAATGTTAGTGAGTGTGCACATTTAACCTAAATTATTTTGATAGAGATCATTTGATTGACTATTTAGTATGTCTTATCTGTATCATAATTCATTTCAACTTTAATCCACCAATTACATACATTATAAAAATGTTTCAAAAATTAAATTGATACACATATATCCTTTTGCTATGTTAGACAATTGAGTTAAGGTCAAGTTAAATTTTGAAATGGTCAGATGAAGTCAGATATATATATATGTTCAAAAATTAGTTAAATGGTAATTTTCATTGGAATGACGACAGAGGATTCTTATATATATATATATAATTCTAGCACTATAATGTGCTTCTTAAATAATATTGAATAATAAAAATATTTTTTAAGTGAAACAATAAAGATTGTCCAGAACTTTTTTTTTATTTTATAATATCACTAAATACATTTCTTATAATAATGTTCATTCAACTAAACGAATGGAGCAAAAGTGAAGCATGAATACATTTCAAGGAAATTGAAATGATGAATCAAAAATAAGAACGAAACAAGCACTTTAAAAAGTATTATAAATACTTTATCTTGGCCATTTTAATAATCTAAGAAGTCAATTATTGCGTAATCATTTACATATCAAGTATGATGCATAAATCCTTTTACCATCAATATAATCTTTTTAAACTTTAAAGAAATTCTTTTGATCTTCAAACAAACTTTGTGAAACTTTGAAATGGTTTTAAATCATTTGTATCAATGGGGTGTTTTGATGCTTTTAGAAAAACTTTTAATTGTTGAAAAAATTAGTGACTTAAAATATTTATGAAAGTTGGTTTCTATAAGGGCTTTAGTTAGCTTAACATAGGAACAAAAGGTTACAAAATGGGTACAATATAGTAGGTTTGGAAATAGGTAGCCGAACAAATATAGGCTAACCAAAAGTAATAGATTGACTAGGATATGCCTAGAACTTAGCCATTATAAAGACTAATATCTAACAATAATTTAAAGTGATATTGGATATAAATAGACCATAATTAATTTGTAAGAAGAATATTTGGCATACTAGATAGTCGCTAAGAGTCTTGAGAGGCTAAAGAGTGTATTTGAGTGCATATGTGCAATGTATAAACCATATTTAGCCATAATTCATTAGTGTGGGCAAGAAAAGAATATTTTAAGTTATATATGGTTGTTTTAGTGTAATAATTAGGAATAAAATATATATATTTTAGGGGTTCCTCTTAATCCTGACTAAGAGGTCTAAAAGATTCTTTTTATCTTATGGTAAAGCACTAT
This sequence comes from Erythroxylum subrotundum, assembly GCA_027563845.1. Lineage (NCBI taxonomy): Eukaryota > Viridiplantae > Streptophyta > Magnoliopsida > Malpighiales > Erythroxylaceae > Erythroxylum > Erythroxylum subrotundum. The sequence continues at coordinate 15,180,277 of JAOQMQ010000196.1, forward strand.
GATTGTAAAAATTCTTTTTGACTTGTAGCTAAGAAAACAATAGATATAGGGTTTATCTTCACCAATTGAAGAAGAGAGATAGTGAAATTCTCAAATGGGTTTTTGGAAGTGGGCACAAGCCAATGGTTGCCCAGTTGAATCAATTCAAATCAATTTCATCTCACTTTACCTTTCTCTCTTTTGTTATTGTTATGATTGCTTTATGATTCCCTCGTATGAATTTTCCATAACCATATATTAGAATTATTAGTTAATTTATTAATAAAGTTCACACACACAATTACCTCTCTTTTGTATGTCATTATAGGTCCAAAAAAATGTATTAAAGTGGGTCTCATTAGTTATGGATTTATAAAAAGTTTTATGGAAAGATTATTATGGCATATTTTTCATCACTTCTTATCTAAGATAATCAGTGTATAGACCTTGTTTCTTTGAAAGTGAAAATTATATATGTTAGAGACCTAGTTTAAACAAAATTTTTTAAAGTTGAAGGATTTGATTTTTGGAGAATTGTAAAGATTGATCTTTAAGTCAAAATGATAAAGTGGAGACAAAGGTACAAAAGGATAGAAGTAAGTGGAATAATAATGATAAATTTCTCATTGAATTAAAAATCAAAGTGGTTCATATTTTGTTTTTATACTCTTGGTATAAACAAACTCGATATGATATCTTCATATGCGATTTCCCATAAAAATAGACCGCATTTGAAATCATATGTGAGGGCCTTATTTAAGTAAAAGCGAACAAATTTAACTTATTAGTACATTAATGTAAGTTATTTCATATGAAAAAAGAGTCAATTTCTAATATGTTTTCTTGTTTCATTTATATCATTAATTCTCTTAAAGATATTAGAAAGACATGTAATAATCTTGAATTAGTGTAAGGTTACCAAAGGTTGAGGAGGCAAAGGTGATAGTGATAAAAGAAGAAAAAGAATTAAGATCTTTGCTATTCAAAGAGCTAATTAGATCACTCCTTACTTATAATATATTGATAAACAAACTAAATTCTAGACTTGAGGGGAAAATGAATATGCAAATTTAATGCATTATGGAAAGTAGACTTCACACTTAGTTTTAGTATGACAATTGATGCTTAATAGGGCCTTTTTATTTAGTACTAGACATGCAAAGATTAAGCCATCTTATGCCAGACTAAGCAAAATTAAAGGAAACCATTTTAGGGAATCAATGGAACTAAAATATAGGCTTTAATGCTTTGTTAGCTAATCTTATCCCTACACTCCCAATATAAGTTTCGAAGAAATCACCACTTGATTGAAGTACAATTTTAAGAAATTCACCAACAATTCATTCTTTATATGTTTAAAGAACCTATTCTCTTTACTTCCCGATACAAGTTGGTTTGGTTCAAATAAAATATACTAAAGCCTCCTTCATTCTCTAGCTAGCTATTAAGAATAACTTAAGAACATTGCATAGGATCAAGACTCAAATAATCAGCCTTAACTACAAGTTCTATAATCATGACACTAATCAACCAATCACTAATTCTTCAAATGAAAATTCTCCTCAACTATTTGGTTTAAAATCATGTCTCTTTGCAACATCAACAATCTAGAAGTGCATTGGATAAGAATAATTGACTGGTTAAGTAAGCTTAAGTTTCAAAACAAAAGTAATTACTATTTATAAAATTGTCCTAAGCTATTGTAATTATTAAATATAGACAAAAAGGAATGCAAGGATTTTCTAAGAAATAAAAAGAATGAGAGGACTATGTAGACTTTTAGCACATTAGTTATCATAAGCAAATTTGCTATATCAAAGGCATCATCAATAGCATTAGTAGAGATCTTGTTCGAAGATGGAGGCTACCAATTGACTAGCCTACATGGCCAACTTAAGTCAAGATTGATAAGTTTGGCACTAAAAAAGCAAAAGGTAGTTAGGATTCTAACACAGTCAATTCATTATCTCTTGCTTATAAGGGAAGCTTAGAAACTTAGTAAGAGCAGGAGAAATCTAGTAGAGTTTAAGTCTTAATGCCTACTAAGCCACGACCTAATTTTAAGACCCTTTTTAAGAAAATATGATTTAAACACCTATCGTTACTTAAGATCCCTAATCTTAATGGTTTAATGGTAAAAAAATTCCATAAATTTAGCTTAACTTAAAGTAACTTTTTGGGTTTTAAGACTATTGAGTTTAGCTTCCCTAGTTAATCTATAGTTGTTGCACTATTAGCCACAATTTGGTCATGAATGAAACACTTATAGTACCTTGAAATTGTTTCCCCTTAATGGCCATTTATTATATATTTTTAATTTCTAGAAAAAAAGATACTATGAATGAATTACATGATGATGAAATAAAGCTTAATAAGGAGAGTTGTAATTTCCAAAACCTTTAAAGATAAGACAAGTAATGATTAGGAGACCTTCACAAGTGAGAGTGATAAGGAGACATAAAGATCAACACAAAGAAATACATGTTCTTAAAGAAGATGGACAAATAATTAAAAAAATAAGAATAAGAAAGTACTTAAATTTACGTAGGATGACATTATTAGTTTGGGTAATGAGAAATCCAAAACTAAAGTGGTAAGAAAGTAATTTATGGCTAACAATAATGAGGTACCATCTAATTCTTATTTTTATGATGATATTAATGATGTTGATTATGATGATAATATATCATATGATGAGTTTTTTAAGTATTTATAGACTATGAACATGAAATAAAGAAAGTCTCTTCTAAGTATAAAGAGGTTTAAATAGTCTTATATATAAGTATGATTGAGAATGAGATAAATGACATGATAGAATGTAAGAGTGTGATTATTAATAATGACAATGACATTGAATTGTAGTTTGAAAATGAGTTATAGAGAAAGGAGATTAATGAAATCAAAAAGTCCTTTTCTAGATTCATTACAAGTAGTGAATGACTAAATCTTATGCTTAGAGCCAAATGAGCTTTAATGATAGGTATATGATTGTTTTTCACTTACGAGATTTCCCCATCTAATTCTAAGATATTTTTCGTATAAGTGGTAAGCATTTACGTGATGAGCTTAAGCCTAGATCATTACATTAGCATGTTGCATCTTCTAAACATGTACAATAATCACATGCTTATCTATTATCCATTAGGTACAAGCAAAAGGGAATTTCCATGTATTCATGTATAGTTCACATTCTAAACATAGAGAGCTTAGGTTCAAGGTAAAAATAGGCATAATTTTTATATAAAGCCATACTAAAACAAGATATAACATTTTTCATATTTATATAGGGTTTTTTATCATCAAAATCATATAAAAACAAGCTCACAATCATTTTTGGTATCATTATAAGGAAAATGCATGACATATGCTTCCATTCATATTAGGCCATATTTATATCAAAGAAGCATGTTATTTTCCAATTCATATGCTAGGCCTACTAGTCACACAAGTTTCATACCGCCTTCAAATATAAAAGAGAACTTCAATACACTAATATATCTAAAAAATAGACCTCAAAATGCATATTTGTCATATTCTCATAAGACTTACTCATATAATTCATATAATTCCAAATCATTTTATATGATCTGAACAAATATACAGAGATTAATTTTTAAAATAAATTTTACTAGTTGATCAAAACGAATATAGGTTGAAAAGGTAAAAGATCTAACCTTAAGGACTCAAGTTTGTGTGGGTACTTAACATATTAATTAATTTGTCTTGTAGGTCAATATAAAATATGGAATAACCATGGTATCCCTAAAATTAATTTCAAAGATAAAATCACCAAGAGCCCTTACATAAGGTAAAGCAAGGAAATTAGTATGAAAGAAGGCTAATCGTTGAATTAGGGAAGGAAGAAAAAGGAGATAACCATTAGCGAAACATAAAATAAGGTAACTACTTGCTTTCATATTGATGATATTTAATCATATTGACTTGGTATATATGTACCTAAAAGGAGAATGATAGATTGATATTTAAATTAGTACATAAGCTTCTTTTTTAAATTATTCATTTATTTGAAAACACTTGTTATGCATACCTTGCCTATATGATAAAGTTTTAAAAAAGGAGAGGAATGTTTTTCCCTTCTAATATGTATA
>JAOQMQ010000196.1:15192650-15213200 GCA_027563845.1 Erythroxylum subrotundum
ACTACCACAAATGCACTTACACATTATTTCAACCTTAAAACTTAATTCCATCAATTCAAACAATAAATCCTACTTTATGCCAAAATATAATACCTTAATCAAACTTGAATTAATCCTAACCTTAGCATAATTCAACTCCAATTAACTGATCTAATAAGACCATAAAATTTAAAACATGCCTCAAAATAAATAAACAGGTTTGGGGGCCAACAAATGCTTCTTTATAGGTTATCCGAAAGAAACAAAAGGATACTACTTTTGGCACAAGTTAACAAACAAGATATTTGTTGAAAGGGGTGCAATTTTCTTAGAGAAAGAATTTCTCGAAAGAATCAAAAGTTGTGGGAGTAGTGTAACACTTGAAGAAACTCAAGAAACACTACAAGACCTTGATCAGGTCATAGATGATATTCATGAAGATCGAAGTAGGCCAATTATAGTTCCTATGGCTAGTGGGAGCATGAGTGTACAGGTTCCTCAACATATTGAGGAAGAGGTTCACATGTCACCACATAGTGTTCAATCCAATATTGAACCAATTCCATAAGAGATTGTGCAAGAGGTTCAAGAAATTCAGGATGAACAAGAAGAGCCACAAGAATTGAGAAGGTCAACAAGATCTAGAAAGAAACCTGATTTCTATCTAAGGCTTCATAAGATATTGGTAATGGATAACGAAGATCTGACGACCTTTCAAGAAGCAATGAATAGAGATGACTCCAAAATCATGGTACGAAGCCATGAAATCTGAAATGCAATCCATGTATGACAACCAAGTATGGGTCTTGGCAGATCTTCCTCAAGGCAAGAAAGCCATTCAAAACAAATGGATTTTCAAGAGAAAGATGGACATGGATGTAAACATGACAACATATAAGGCAAGACTTGCAGCGAAAGGGTTTAGTTAAGTTCAAGGGATTGACTATGATGAAACCTTTTTGCCTGTTGCAATGTTTAAGTCTATTCGAATATTACTAGCCATTGCTGCACTTTATGACTATGAAATATGGCAAATGGATATAAAAATAGCGTTCCTTAACAGGAATTTGGAAGAGGATGTGTACATGGTACAACCTCCAGGTTTTGAAGACCCAAATAATGGTAGTAAAGTATGCAAGCTTCAAAGGTCCATTTATGAATTGAAACAAGCATCCAAGAGTTGGAACAAACGCTTTGATGACGAGGTTAAACGTCTTGGATTCATCCAAAGTAAGGAAGAACCTTGTGTATATAAGATGATAAGTGGGAGCTATGTACTTTTCTTGGTCTTATATGTCGATGACATATTATTGATAGGCAACTTTATTCCCTTAATGGAGCAAACGAAAACTTCATTGAAAGATATTTTTTCAATGAAAGATTTGGGAGAGGCCCAATATATCTTAGGGATTAAGATATGTAGAGATAGGTCTCGTAAACTCATTGGCTTAAGTCAATGTACATACATTGACAAAGTGTTGAAACGACTCAACATGCAAAATTCCAAGAAAGGAAATGTGCCAATGACTCAAGGTGTAACACTTAGCAAATCTAAATGTGCTACGTCACGTAAAGATATTGAAATCATGAAGGATGTACCATATGCTTCTGCAATTGGTTCCATCATGTATGCTATGGTATGTACACAACCTGATCTCACGTATGCTCTGAGTATGACAAGTCGTCATCAAGCCCATGCAGGTCCTACTCATTGGACTGCGGTCAAGAATATCCTTAAGTACATGAACAGGACTAAGGATAAGTTTCTTATGTATGGAGGGAAAACGGAGCTCGTTGTAGAAGGCTACACCGATGCAAGTTTTGCAACCGATTATGATGATAAGAGGTCACAATTTGGATATGTTTTTATTCTGAATGGGGTCCCGTTAGTTGGAGAAGTTTCAAATAATCAACAACGGCTGAATCAACCACCCAATCCGAAGTGATAGCTGTTGCTGAAGCCAGCAAAGAAGGTGTTTCGATCAAGAAGTTCATTGAGGAACTTGATGTGGTTCCTTCCATTCAAGGACCATTGGAATTGTTTTGCGACAATAGTGGAGCTATTGCACAAATCAAGGAACCGAAGGCACATCACAAGATCAAACACATGGATAGAAAATATTTTGTCATTCGAGAATTCATAGAAGAGGGTAAAATAAAATTATTAAAGGTGGACACGGATAGTAACTCAACAGATCTGCTAACAAAGCCTTTATCTCAATCAAAGAGCGAAGTCCACTTTGATTCCATGGGTCTGAGGGACCATGGAGAGTGGATAGAGATAACAAACTGAGTCAGAAGGTAACCATAGTCTTAGAGTTAATACATAAGAATGTATAAGAGTTAACTTTAAAAATAAGTGGGAGATTGTTAGATTTGTGTTCTAAAAGTTATCTATGATGATTACTTTTATATGTTATATTTATGAATTGAATGTTATTTATATTTTGTTCCATGAGTTTTATATATTTTTTAGAAGTGTTCAAGAAGATGCACTTGGTCTTGAACTGCAGAACTGTAAATAATATAAATATTCAATTCTAAAATGTTCACAGGTCTTGAATATTAGTAGGAACACTAATATGCCATATAAGACTGTCGTGTTGATTAAAAGCATGTTATAGTTCTATAAACGTTGATAAAGGATTATCATTTAATAATGTGAATATATGAAAGGTTTCATATATTGAACAGACCTAATAGATAAAACATTATATGGATTGTGTTTGTGTCACTAATGTTTTTATCATGTCTTTGATTCCAAGATTGATACATATATTTTTTTCACATGAGGAATGTATAACGTAATTATTATTAAAAGCTGCTTATAACAAGTGGTGATAAAAATAATAGTTCTTTATATATAACTTGTGCGGGAAAAGGTACATGTAAATCGCACCATTGCCACTCATTAATAATGAGTAATGATATTTTATGGGCCCCTTGGTAAAGTAGAATTATAAATGGATCCAATATAACTGAGGTACAGTTATAATTTATAATTTACTTAATGGAGACCAAGAAACGATTATAATACAAAGATGACACAGTCCTACTTTGTATATTAATCATAATATCATAAGGCAAGGAATGGACACAAGTAATGTTAATAATAACATTACTAGAAGGATCGTGTTATGTAAAAGGTTTACTAAACATCTATGTTGTTTGGGTAGTTGTAATGTATATCTAGAATACCACTTACAGTTTATGAAATAAAATGTTGTATTTCATTGCCAACACAACACAGATCCTCGATATAGGTCATACCAACTGAATGGGAAACAAGAATATATATTTTCAGTGTACAAGATTTCATGTTGATGAAATAAAAGTACATGTTAAAATATTGTCACATGACGTGATAGCCTAGACGGGAAATAAATTTATTTGAAATGTATATTATGAGGATAATATAAATTTCATGAAATATAAATTTATTTATAGCCCAAGCCCAAAAGAATTTATTTTAACAAATGAAGAGAGAGAATAGATGTATTATTATAGCCATCAAATTTGCGACAGTTTTTAAGGTGACTTTGAACAGGAATTTAAAACAGCAAACGATAACCATTATGGAAAAATGACCTATTAATTTTATAGCCCTTGAAGTGTAGAATCTAATAGTGAAGGTTTCAAGTCGTTTGGAGTACGCTGGAAGAATTTATCACTATTCTAGTACCGAAAGGTTAGGAATTAAGCATGCTGTTTCAAAACTGTTCTTAATTTAATTGCCATAAATGTTGTGGGAATTTAAAGAATATTTTGAGGCTATACATTTTTTACAGATCTGGTTAGACTGGGATATAGGTTTCGTTCTTGTTAGCCATTATTCTCTCTCATAACTTGTTAAAACAATTATCGATTTAGTAATCGATTAAGAAACGGGTGACAAAGATAGGCGAGGACGAAAAGAACGCTAGCACGAACTCGACGTCCTTCTTGTTTCAGATTCAAGGTGAACCGAAGAGGAATACATCTTCGTTAGAGACCAAAGGTATGGTTTAACAATTTCTCTTGTAAGAATATAAACTTGATTGTGATGCAAACAAAATACAAGAAGAATTAGCAATAATAGAAATGATCCTCATTGTTATCGGGTTTAAAATTTTTAAAATTTACCCGATCCGTAACATGAAATCCCTTTAGAGGTCACACAGGCGATATCTACAAACTTATTAGGAACCCGACGAGCTAGCAGCCAAAGGTGGAGATAGAGTGAAGCCACCTACAATAGAGCAACCACCACAATCATAGCTACTGTCACCTGAAATGGGAGATGAAGCACCGGAGCTTAATATTTTGAGAGGTCCTAGAGTTAGGATGTAAAACCCAACTCAGCTAAAGATAGGATTATTGGAGAGATGGGTGGTCCAGCTCGTAAAATTGCAAAAGACTATCCGATGATAATAGAGAGCTTATTGAGCGGGCAGAACACCTCGAGCATAAAGTTAGATGCATGGGATAGTTGATGATATTAATGCAAGCCGTCTAGGCATTGATTTCCAACTTCCATCATCTGGCGAGGGCACTTCCTCTGCAGCCCCTCCATCAGTATGGGATCATCCACCAGAGGACCCTACTTTGTCGATCCAACCTAGATCACATCAAAAGGGAGAGTCTTGATTTTGATTTATTTTTCTTTATTAATTGTACATATGTTATTTTCTTTTGTCTGACTTTATAGTTAATGATATTTCTTTTTCATAATTTTATTTATGTTAATTTATTTCTTTTTGCTTTTTTATCCACTTTTCTTTCTGTTTTGCAAGGATTTAATCTCATATTAGATCAGAAATCAGAAAAATCGTCATATTCAAGAAAATATCACTAAACCTTCTTACTTATAATATATACTTATATTATGTGCATTAGGGATAATGTACACCTTTAAGTATGAGGAAGAGACTCATGATTTTTAATGATTTCTTTAAGCTTATTATAATCTTGATTATAAAATTTTATGAGTTGATATTCTAACTTAATTGAAATATGTCCATCAAAACTATACTTCATTATTGAATATTGATTTGAATTAGTATGTAATAGGATGAGAGTATTGTATGTAATAGCATTGAAGTAATAAAGGCTCTTAGATTTAATAATTTGTTTTAGCTTATTTTTTAATAATTACCTTACCCATAATTTATCTTTAGGAATAACCAAGTTTAGCCTAAGCCTTATTGATATTAAACCCACATATTAACCTTTATTTTTATTTAAAGCCTTTTTATTGTTTTGAACCTTGAAGGTTATTTGCATTCTTTGCTTGTTTGAAACTTGAAAATCTTGAAAGGTCCATTATTTCTCTAATTATGGTATAGAATGCTTAAAAATTATTTTTATTGAACAAAATGAGCATAGAAAAAGAAAAGAAAAAAATGTATAGTACCATTGGATTTATAATGAAAGGACCTATGAATATTGTGAACAATTTTCTTGTAATGTTTCTTTTGTAAACTTCCTTCAATTCAACGCTTTTTATTATCCCAATCATGTCGTACCTAAGCCCCATTACAACTAGTTTAAAGATCTTTTGAATTTTGTTTCTAATTTATACATAAGTGGTGGAGATGCGATAATATTACACGTATATGGTAAGAGTTCTACTCTGCGTTGATTTGAGAGTTTGAAACTTTTCACCCTAAATATTTGAGCATATTGAGTGAAATCTTAGTAAGGGTGTAAAGGTTTATGCTATTGATTTCAATGTCATTATTGATGTGATTACTATTAATATTAACTTAGGAAGCTAATTTTAGGATAACTTGACTCTATTTATATGTTAATTTGATTAATATGACATGATGATTTATAGTATAAATGGATAGGTTAAGATTAATGAAGGATGGATGTTGTAAATTTTATAATTTTGATTATGATTTGCTTGAGGACAAGCAAAAGCTTAAGTTTCGGGATGTTTGATAGATGCTAATTTGGCTATATTTATAACTCATATTTGATGTATTTTTGCTTGTTTTTTTATACGTTTATTTACATTTGGTACTTAATTCTCTCAAAGTGCATCTATAAGTTATAATTGCCTTTAAACACTAAAAAGAGAAGAATTCAAATGAAAACACAATATAAAATGAAGATTTGAAGCAAAGAAGTGATATATGGTCTTGTCTATGGCTGTCCACATCTCTCAGCTCGTGCAAAATCATGAATTTTAGAGATTTTGGATTATACACGGTCCAGTACACGATCGTGTATCTCCCAGAAATCCTAAAAATTACTATAAAAAGATGTAATGTGATCGGAGGTAAAAGAGGAGAGCAGACTTACAGAGGCAATTCTAGACGTAGAGATCATTTAGAAGGGGTGATATTGATTAAGAGAAGTGGAAAACACAAAGAAACCATCCAAAGATCCAATATAATACATCATCAAACCTCTACCTTCCAAGAACAATTGATAAAAAAGAAGGGAGATTTAGAATTATGAACTATTTGATTTTTATTCGTTTTTCTATCATGTGTAACTAAACGACTTATTAGTGTCTAGGTGTGATGAACCCTAGTTTATGCTACAATATGTTTTAAATCTTTTAATTAATGCAATTGTTGTATATTGATCTATTGTGATTCAATTATTTTTTTAATATATGTTGTAATAGGTCCAAAATATTAGTACATAATATCATTGCATAACATAGAAATTGAGAAATCTTGTGTATGAATAGATCTCCCATAATTAAAAGGTGTTGATAAAACCTAGAGATAAGTCGACATAAATCCTCTAGATTAGGGTCAAACATAATAGTAGAATTCACAAATCGATAAAACAATGTTAGAAACTTTAATCTGATTAATTCAGTTGATAAACCTAAGATTAGTTGTTAGTAGTCTCAAGTAAGTTATTAGCATAAGATAGGAATTTTCACGGTCCAATAGTCATTAAAACAATTGCATAATAAAAGGTTAATTTTTTAATAGTTTTAAGGGGATTCATTACCTAGGCACTAATTCTTGATATTTATTGTTTTCGAAGTGATTTTCTTTGTTCTATTATTGTTTCGTATTTATTTTTAATTGTTTAAGTTTTATTTTCTTTACTAAAACTAAAATCAAATTCATATACTAGATAATATGATAACGATAATTACTAGTATTCATTATCTTCTTGGAATTCAAATCGTACTTATCGATACTAGCTACAACTACGCAATGTATTTGTGATAAAATTAATATTGGTACAAAATAACCAACCACCTATGATAGCTAAAATTGTAGCTTATAAGATCAACCCCAAAAACCCTGTTGTTTCTCTTCTTCGAGATGTAATAGATCACTGCACTAAAGCTTAATTTACATAGTTTAGAGTCATTCTCATTCAGCATCTTTAGTGTTGAGGCCCAATTGATTATCCTAGGCCAGTCTCTAAAGTTGTAATGCAATCCTAGAAGTTGAATTATTCTGCACTTGATTTTGATGAAACTTCACAATTGAAAAATAAATGATTAATGTTTTCCACGTTGAGTGAGCATAGCTAAGAATGTATATTTGTGATACTGAACATAATGGAATCCTTTACTGGAATTCAAACTTTGACGGCTAGCCATAATATGAAAAAGTGAGTAAATTTGATGTTGAAATCCCACACCAAGCTAAACCATTATAATTTAATGCTAGGAATCCCCATCATCAGGCTTTTTCAAGATTTAGTAGTGAATTATATCTACTTGAATACCTTAATATAATGAAATGACCATCGCCGGTGGTTATTAATGATTAGCTCATTGACTTGGTTTTAAGGTAGACTAAGGACCTCAAAAACTGGAACTCTCTTAGTCTATTTAAGGGTCCAAATGGATGCTATTAATCATACCAGAATGAAATGTCTTTACCATCATTGATTTTATGTTTCTCAACCATTTGTATCCATTATTTAGTGCTTAATATATGTCAAAGAGTCTAAGACATGTTGGAGTTAAAGTAGAGGTTCCACAAATTATTCCCTTTACATGGTATATACATATCCATTTGACCCATAAATCTTTCTTATCATTACATGAGTTCTAAAATCTTTTAGCCAGTAGTGTTATAACTCAGGATTTAATAAAAATAATGCCAAGACCCCTTAATTGTTTAGGGGTACAAATTGATGACCATTTCATTCTTGATATTTTTCTTAGGCTGGTAGATTCACCCTAAGGAAATTCTTTCAATAACTTGTTTGTAACCTTCAAAATCCCTTTGGGGAGTGCAATATGGGAGCACTAAAATGTTGTTTGATTTTATAAAATAGAGATTATAAGTTGGAGCCTTACCTTAAAGATGAGAATTTTGTTACTCCAGTTATACACCTTTCTATTAACGGAGTCCATAAGGGCTAGGCAATTAAGGGTAGTAAGCTTTCAAGTTATGATGGGCACTTCTAAATACCAGAAAGGAAGATTACCCTAAGGTATCCATAAGTAGATGGTCATATCTACAATTGAGGAATCAATACCAGGAGATAAGAGAAAGGAAATTTTAGTAGGACTAAGGACTAAGACTAATATTTGTTTGAAAATTTCTAAGGTATCAAGTAGTAGGTTGATTGAAGTTGAATTTGTTTTGCACAATAAAATCAGAACATCAACAAAGAAAAGCTAAAATGACTTGATTTTACTACATTTATAATGAAGCACAAAGCTTGGATTCCTAGAGATGTTTGAGCTTATAATGTTAGTAAGAACTTCCATACGAATAATAAAGAGGTAAGGGAATAGTGCGTCTCTCTTCCTGAGCTCTAAAGTAGCCTTGATGATCATGGTTGGTTTCCCATTTTATAATGACTGCATAAGAGGGTGAGGTGATGCATTCCTTTATCCTTCTATGAATCTAGTTGAAAAGCATGTATCCAGCAAAGCATGCAAAATGAAGCTTCAATTAATTGTGTCATAAGAATTAGTAAAATCTAGTTTATGTGCATAACTCTTAATTGATTTATTAGAACTATATCCCTTGAAGAGATCCTAGGAGAGGAGGACATTATCTCCAATGGATTTTTCTTGAGTGTATCCATATTGAGCTGGACTGATAAGTTCATCCATGTACTTCCTTATTCTATTGGCTAATAATTTTGAGATGACCTTGTATAGCACATTGTAGCGGGAAATTGGGTGATATTCATTCAAGTATATAGAATTTATATTTTTAGGAACCAGATAGACGTATGTCTTGTTCCGTTATATGAGAAGTTTGTTAATATAAACGAATTCATGGATTGACTTTATGATTGTACCCCCTGTTAGGTCCATATTTATTGAAAAAAATATTCCATTTGACCTATCAGGGCTTGGTGCCTTATTAGGGTGGATGGAAAACAATGTGCTTTTGATCTTTTCTTCAGTGATATCTTTAACTAGATGTTGATGGTGTTGTGGAGAAAATGACTTGAATGAATTCATAATTCCATTTGGTATAAGTGTTGTGATATTGTCTATGCCCAGTAACCTTTTGAAGTGATCATATGCCAACTCTTTATGCTTATCCTTGTTAGTAACCCTATTGCCTTCATTATCTAGCAAAAAACTAATATGATTCACATTCTTTCTTGCCTGAATCACATTAAAGTGATATTTGGTGCATCTTTCCCCATCTTTAAGCTATAATATTCTGGATTTGTTCCTCAGTTGAGAGTTAATGCTCTCAAGTGATGAATTGTACTTGGAGATTAGCTAGGATTCCTATAGTTTTAGAAAAGGATCACCTAGTTTGGTCTTGGCTTCCTTCTCGAGTGAACAATGCATCAAGGGCTATATAATTTACATGGGATCTATGTGCTTACAAAGTAATCTTTTCAGATTGATTCTTTACTAAAGGAGAATGAGTAGCTCTCCACTGATCCAATAGATGCTTAAAAGAGAAAATAATTCCGTTGATAGACGTGTATTTTTGCTCCCCAGTTATCTTATTTCGATTGCATCACAACCCTCATAGCATCATTGCAAAAATACCCAAATTACTAACACTAATATTGCTTAGCAACGAAAATGACCAAGTCTAAAAATCCATCAGGATCCCAACCACCATTGAAAAGGAAAGAGTAGACTAGCAACTTTGAGCAAAGGATCGGAGATAAACACAAGATTCACCATTTCATTATTTTCCCCACAAACAACACAAACCAGATCCACCTGCACATTCTTCTTTAACAAAGTATCCTTTGAAAACAAACAATGGATAGCTTCCCTCTATATGGATTCCTTAACTTTAAGAGGTACATAAAGATCCCATATCCGATCCTAATGAAATTGATCCTATCTCGCATTACCTAAATTCACTAAAGTCATTAATCTTTAATAGCCTGTTTTGAGTGTATACCATCCTCTACACTCCCACATCTAACACCATTCATCATTTGCCTTATAATCATATAAGGAAATTTTCATAATCAAACTACAATCTTCATTATGAAACGCAATCCTCAATAGACTCAAATCAAGTTGCATAGTGTCGTGGTTGATCAATGAAGAAACCAAGCGAGACTGACTATCTCATTGTTATAAGGATGAAACATAAGAGTTCGGAAATATCTAGTGACAATAGATCTTCCCAAACATCAGTACTCAAGCAACTGCTTATTCTCTTATGTTAATCCTCCTTTGAAAGAAATTAAGAATCAACAGTGCTTGTTTATAGATAACTAGGATTGTGTTTGATTGTAGTAGTAAGAAATGTATACCCCAACAAGGAACAATCCTTGTAGATTTTTGTAATAAAAGAATTATAACTATTTATAAGTCTCCATCCTTATTTTGCTAGAAGGGCAACTTGATTCATCTGAATCCATGTCCACCATCTCTTTTTCTAGTTCTTTGTCGATCCTTTTTTTTTTTAATTGAATGCACCACAATCTCTCTTTCTAACACTTCACTAATCCTTTTTTTCTTTTCTAAATGAATGCACTTTTTGACCTTGTTTTGATTCCTACCAAAAAGAGTTCATGAGCTTAATCTCATCACAAATTCTCATTGGTAAGATAATCCTTTATATGTTGAGATTCTATCTAATTTGCTCGAGCTACCTTATATCCATGAATAAACTCCCTTGTATCATAATCTTGAAGGATAGAAGAAAGATCTTTTGCATATATGATGTACAATTACAGCAAAAGAGGGTGACCTTGTTGTAACCCTATTTGCAGAATAATAGGATCCGTCTCTATCGCATTATGCAATAAATAATACAAAATTGTAGTTACATACATCATAATCAACTGGATCCATCTTTCTTTAAAACTTATTCTTCTCACATATTTTCTAAAAGCACCCATCCAACTCTATTATATGTTTTGTACATATCGAGCTTTAGTGTCATCATAGCATTCTTCCCTTTAATTTTCATCTTCAGAAAATAGTTAATCTCAATGCAATATGTCAACAATTGCATACTAATAAATGCACCCTGAGACTCAAGCAAATGGCAATGGTTGGCTAAGACCTTAACAATGATCTTATAAAGGACGTTACGTGATGAGATTGGTTGCAATTTAGGAATTGCATTAGGTTTAACCTTCTTAAGGGCCAAAACAATGAATGTGTTATTTAACTCTCTGGCAACACACAATTATCCGGAAATATTAAACAAGATTCGCCCACAAAGAACTATAAATAAGAAACTATGACGCTTACGCACGAACCCTTATCTCCTTCTTGCGCTTATAATTCATTTGAAATTGAAAAACCTTTTCGTTCCACGACAGAGCACTTGGAAGAACTGTTTCCCTTTTTCTACTTCGGGGAACTGGTTGTCGGATTGCGAAGGATAAGATACACATGGCTTTCTCCTCCACCAATCTTTACTTGGAAGCCCACTCACTCTCCTTAGTTCCTTCGGTTTCATCAACCAATCTTGCAACTTCACTGCTTCCAAGTGCTTCTTCTTCTCCCAATTTTCTAGCTTCTTTACCGACAAAGGATGCTATTGCTGCCCACCGCGTGAAGCTCAGGCATCCACCGAGAGTATCTGCCGAAGGTGCATTCACCTTTCTCTCTCTATAAATCTCGAATTTTTTAATTCACCTTATGATGCGTATTTAATGTACCGGCTTTCCTCTTTGCATGCATTTACTTTTCTCTGTTTGACATTGATTTACTTCATTTTTTTTGAGTGCTTCTTGCAGAAATGCCTAATGAATTAGTTGAAGATTCAAAGTTCGTCCCTTTAAATGCTGATGACCCCGTTTATGGTCCACCTGTAAGTTCTGGTTAGTTCTTGTCTTTTTTCCTTAGTTATCAATTATTATACTAGCTTCTACGTTGTGGCCACAACACAAAGCGCCCATTTCGCTGTTTTTTATTTATTTATTATTATTTGGACTTCTCATTCTACTTCAGTTTTATGAAATGCAAATGATTGACCATGTTCATTTCGCTTACTCAACTGTGTAATAATCTGATAATCTTGGGACCTTTTGATTCTCACTCGCCTTTTTTGTTCTTTTCTGTAATGTCTGACTTTATTACCCATGTATTACGTTTCTATGTATACAGATAAGATTTTATCCCCTAATGAAAATATATCTTTTAATTTTCAGGCTTTGCTATTGTTGGGGTTCGAAGTGAAGGAATGGGAAAAGGTAACCTGAATTTAATTCACTGTCCTTTCTAACTGAAAATTTCAGTTCCAGTGATTTTTACCTATACGTAGGAGCAGTGTTCACCTTTCTTTAAGGAATTAGGCCCTTACCTAGGGTAATGATTCATTATTTGGGAAGTTCTTGTTTCAACACTACGATTTGCATGGGGGAGAGGTTTTTGTATATGTTATCATGGTTCTTCTGATTCCCATATGATATTACATGTGCTTTTGATTTCAATTTAATTGGAGACTAATTTTAGTTCTTATGATGGCATTACTATAGTCTATATGTACCATGGCTTGATGCAACTAGTTGAGCTTAGGAGTGAGCAGAATTAATAAAAAATCCGTAGAAAGCACTTCATGTGCAACGTATCATAAGTCTTTGTTTACAGCTAATGATAAAAGCGAAAGGTTCCATATAAACTTTTGGTTTGCAAATATGACGTTAGCACTTCAATCAATGTTTTTACGCTTTGCTCTTTCTTTGAATATTTGGCATACCCTACAAACTTTGGATCTCGTACTCTCACAGCACGTTCTTTTGTTTTTTGTTTTTTTTTTTGGAAACAGATCCAACAGTTTTTGAGAGATTTGGATGGCAACTTCTTACAGGTACTGATACATCTCTTCCCTATTTCTTTATTTTGCCAATGGAATAGTTGATCTTTTCGCAGTTTGACTCAAAATAACTGACCTTTTAACCCCCACGATTGAAATTTTGGTTTCTTGCTGGGTTCTTATAAGCAAAAATTGACTTATCACTACAACTCTTAACCGTGAATTTATCTGGGCAAAAAGCATTGATTTGGAAGTATTCCTCTGTCTTTCAAGATTATACATATTGAGACTCTCTAATATGTTCACTTCTATATTTCTTGCTCTCTTCTCGTCGCTATATCCTAGTTCAACAATTTTCTTCTTCATGGCTTAATTGCATATGAGTAGTTGTTACCTTCAGATTGCACTTAATCGTAATTCTTGACATAGAACAAGCTGTTTTTGGGTCTAGTCCGTGAAATATCTATACCTTTGGTTCTGACTTTGATTCTGTAGGTAAAGTTTCTGCTCTTATTTGTCGATTTTGTAGGTCATATTTTGCACTGAACAGATGATATCCCAGACACTTTGGGATGCTATGCATACAATCCAACCAAATCTTGAGGCGTTGAAGGTTTTTACATCTTATTTGTTTTTCCATATTAGATGTATCTATTGATGCTTTCCGGTGATTGTTTTATACTTGGTCAAAAGTTTGTGGCAAATCCATGATGATTGGAAAACCAGCAAGAATAAGATAAGATATTCTAATGGAGGAAGAGACCAAATAAAGCCATTCTGTTTTCATGACCTGTGCTATGTTAAAGTCAAGTTTGCAATGGGTGATAAATTTATCATGTTTTCCTTGATCCACGCACCATCTTCTCAACCTTAAGTACCTCACGACTACATGAGTTTCTTAGTCTTGTATACAGTCAATTTTATGGATATTGACTCATACATCGGTTAGCAATTTGAAGGGAAAGCATGCATGCATATGTCCAGTTTAAGCTCTGAAGGAATGCATGATTTATTACTTGAATCTGCTCATGTTACATAATTCTCAGATTTTCAAAATGTATTAAACTATAATGCCGAATTGTTACTGTTATATTTCTGCAGATTGCAAAGTCATTGCCACGTATCTGCTTCTTATCCGGCCTTAGTGGAGAGGAGATGATGATGTTCATTGATGCTTTCCCTGAAACAGGTAGTGTGTACTTACCATTTGTGATGAGAGTTAGGAACTGAAGGTATGCATGTGAATGTTTTGGCACAAATGAATTCCTAATTTTAGAGAACCCCTTTTTATCTGAATAAAGATCTCCATCATTCTTACCACAAATGACGGCGATACGTACTTGACCCTTCCCTAGTTCCAAAGCATTTTTTCTTTAGGTCAATGTTTGTTTATTGTTGTTACGGTAACAAGCTTTGAAGTTGACATGTGTTCTGAATATTACTTTACTTTGCACCTGTTCTTTCGGAATTTGCAGGATTGGAACCAGCTGTGTTTGCAGCCCTTGTTCCCAACAGCGCGAATAAACCACTCCAGGAATTGATTGAAGAAATTATGGGTGACCATGAAATGTTGGTGAGATGATCCTTTCTAACTGAAAAATCACTTAAAACTCCAACCACTTTGATGGTCATCGTATGTACACCTTAATCTATGTGCAGACTGGAAAAGACGAAAGCTCGGAATAGGTGGAAACATATTTCTAGCTACCTGAATGCCCACAGATGTAGCGAGATCGTGGGACATTAGCAGCGTTTGGGAACAATATTGTTCTAAGATACGTGAGTTTGGGATACATGGACTGCGAGTAGAGCTAGCTTTGGCGGCTTGATTTACCGTTCAGAAGGATACTACCACACGCCCACTGAAACAATTGAAGAGGAAGTGTGGTGTTATGTAATTTTCGCCAGTAATGTATTTGTCTTAAATAATTTGAATTATGTACAGTTTTCATTATCATGAGAACACATTGAAAACAAACAATTTCTTCAACCTTTTTCTCCGTTATTATAACTATCTGAATGGTGTCGACTTTCTTCATCAATCTTTTAAAGAAACAGTGAGTTTATTGCCCTTGTTCTTGATCTTTCCCTTTGTCCATTGTGACAGGGAGAACTATAGAGATTGTATTATTTACGTATAGAGTTACAGCAATAGGTTCCTCCTGGAAATAATCTCCACGCCAATACAATTGTCTATGATATTCCCATATGAATCGCTCCCTCCTAAGTTCAGGCTATATTTTGCTGCACCCTACACAATTTCTTTCTATAACTAACCCATAACAGCTGGCCTAACAACTTGCCTATGTGGCAACAATGGTTCCTTTCCCCATCTTACCTTTACAGATGTAGGTTTGGATGGGCTTAGGTTGCTAAACTATGGGTTGGGACTGATTACTAACAATTCCCTCCTCTTCAATAGGCACTTTGTCTTCAAGGTGGATAAAAGGAAACTACCCTTTGATGAAATCTGCATCTTCCCAAGCTTCTTCAGCTGGTTTGTCTCTCCATCGAACAAGCCATTGGAGAATGTTGCTGCCCTTAGACTTAGACATACGTGAAGCCAAGATTGCTTCTGGTTCAGCCAAGTCCTCATGGTCCATTTCTAACCCATGAGGCAGTGTGTGCTCGACAGAATGGTCACTTATGGCCTTCTTTAACTGGGAACCATGGAAAACTGGATGGACTTTGGATGAAGTAGAGAGTTGTAGTTTATATGCAACCTGTCCCACCTTTCCAATGATTTTGAAAGGTCCATAATAACGTGCTGATAGCTTAGGACATATCCTTCGTGCCACAGAAGATTTGTCTATGCGGTCTGAGTTTTACAAAAACCAAATCTCCCTCCTGAAAATGTACCTCCCTCTTATGACTGTCGGCAGCCTTCTTCATCATAACATGTGCTCGGCATATGTTGTGTTTTAGTTGTCGCAATGCTTCATCTCTATCAATCAAAGCTAGTTCCAAGGATTCCACCTGAGTTTCCCCTTGAGTAAATTGAAGCAGGGTAGGTGGAAGGCAGCCATAGACGACTTCAAAGGGAGTTTTGGATGAAACATGGAAACTAGTGTTATACCAGTATTCAGCCCAAGCTAACCAATAAGACCAGTTCTTTTGTTGTTTAGAAATGAAACAACGAAGATAGGTTTCTAGACACCTATTAAGCACTTACGTTTGTCCATCCATTTGCGGATGGTAGGAGGAACTCATCTTTAATGTTGTTCCTTGTAGTTTAAACAACTCCTTCCAGAAATTACTAGTGAAGAGTGGGTCTTTATCACTTAAAATAAAACTAGGAATGCCATGCAATTGTACTACCTCAGGGATGAATATTTCAACCATTGATTTAGCAGTGAAAGGATGCTTGAGGAGTAAGAAATGAGCATATTTTGATAAATGATCCACTACCACTAATATGACTTCAAAACTGCGAGATTTAGGAAGTTCGGTAATAAGTCCATGGAGACTTCATCCCAAATCAGCTGAGGTATAGTTAGGCACTACAAAAGTCCAGTAAAAGACATGGCCAGATATTTATTCTTTTGGCATATGATACATTCACGCACATACTTCTGAATTGAGGACTTCATTCCTAACCGAAACATTCTGGAAGCTAACCTCTTGTAAGTCTTGAGGAAACCTGAGTGTCCCCCTGAAGGTGAAGCATGGTACTCATGCAGAAACTGAGAGATGAGCACATAATTTGTTGAAAAGACCAATCTGTTTTTGTAGAATAATAAGCCATCTCTGAAGTGATAACCAGGTTTAGAATGTGGATTTTGTTGGAGGGCTGTCATGATTAGGTGTAGCTAGATATCTTCCTTGACTTCTTGACGAACAACATCCATATCGAGCCAAAATGGAGCAGAAATGGCTGAAAATAGTAATCTGTCCTCTTCGACCCTGGATAGTGCATCTGCTGCCCCATTTTGTTTTCCAGGTTTATAGATCACTTCGAAATCTAGACCCAACATTGGCTTGCTAACATTGTCGATCTATAGAGGGAATCCGTTGGTCCAGTAAGTGCTTCAAGTTCTTATGGTCGGTATAAACCTTGAAATGCCTCCCTACAAGAAAATGTTTCCAATGTTGAATGGCCATTACCACTGCCATTACCTCCTTCTCATAGATTGACTTAGAAAACATTGATTCAGCTAAAGCCTTGTTGAAATATGCGAGTGGGCGACCCTCCTGAATTAAAATAGCACCCAAACCTCTTCCTAAGGCATCACATTCAAGGGAAAACTCCTTGGTGAAGTCGGGTAAAGCAAGGACTGGTGAGGAAGTCATCATCTTCTTCAATTCATCAAAAGCTACTTGGGACTCCCTACTCCAGTTGAAACCATCTTTCTTTGTAAGTTCAGTAAGAGGATTGGCAATTTTACCATAATCCTTTATAAATTTCCGATAGTACCCGATGAGTCCAAGGAATCCCCTTACTCCTTTTACATTCTTAGGAATAGGCCACTCTAAGATACTTTGGATCTTTGATGGGTCCATTGCTACACCTTCACAAGAGATAACGTGGCCTAAATACTCCACAGATTTCTGGCCGAAGATACACTTTTTCTGATTTGCCCACAACTTATTGTCAAGTAACAATTTCGGCACACAAGCTAAATGCTCCACGTGCTGATCCCAGCTGGAACCATAAACCAGAATATCGTCAAAGAACACTAAAATGAACTTCCATAATAAAGGTTTAAAATTGAGTTCATGGTGGATTGGAACGTAGCCGATGCATTCATGAGATCGAAGGGCATCATTAGGTACTTATAATGCCCTTTGGGAGTTTGGAACCCCGTTTTATAAGTGTCCTCCTCCTGGACCCTGATTTGATGAAAACTCGCTCGTAAATCAACCTTGGAAATGTATTTAGCTCCATATAACTCCTCCATCAACTCATCCACTACTGGAATTGGGAACTTGTCGGGTATTGTGAGCTTATTTAAAGCTCAGTAGTCGACGCACATCCGCCATAAGCCGTCTTTCTTCTTGACAAGGATAACAGGAATTGAAAAAGGGCTGATACTAGGCCTGATAACTCCCGTTTCCGGTAAATTTCGGATTTGCCTCTCAATTTCATCCTTGTGATGGTGTGCTTGTCTATATGGACGAATATTCACAGGTACTGCCCCCTCCTTTAAGTTAATAGCATGATCATGATCCCTTCTAAGTGGTTAACCCTTTGGTTTTTGAAAAACTGACTCAAACCTGAAAAATACAGCCCGCAACTCCTCTATTTGATCTACTTCCAAAGTTCCCATCTCTTCGGATAAGGACCCACCAATTCTCATACACCATAACAGCCCTTCAACATCCAATTTCTGATGTTTTAAAATCTGTTGTAAAGCATGAGCAGAAGATGCTTGCATGTTAATTCCCTACAAGGTGAACTTCGCCCCCCTCCGATCAAAAGACATATACATCTTCTTCCAATCAACTTTCGCCACTCCTAAGGTTTCCAGCTATGCAACACCTAGGATCAAATCGGGCCCTCTAATATCAAAAACATAAGCATTTACACTAAACTCTTTCCCATTCAACTCCAATTTTATCTCATTAAAAATTCCTTGTGAAAAAGATCAGTGTCCATTACCCAATCTAACTCCGAATGTTCTAGTTGATGTAATAGTAATACCCATAGCCTCAACCAACCTACTGGACACAAAATTATATCTAGCTTCGCTATCAACCATAATGACAATAGGCATTTCTTTAAGCTTACCTATTAAAACCATAGACTTTATTGGTGAAGATTTGTCCTTCTCTAATTCTCTGAACTCCACTGAATTGCACACCAACTCCCAATCTTGTTGCTGCCCCTCAACCCCTGCTGCTTCTGGATTATTCAATTCAATATCTGTTTCATCACCCTCCCAAACGATTAACCTATACTCCTTATCTAGACATCTGTGAAGTGGACCAAAAGTTTGTCCACATTTAAAGCACAATCCCTTGGCCCTTCTCTCCATAAGCTGTTCGTAAGACAAATTCCTTGTTCCCCTCTATTTCAAACCTCCTGGTCGATGACTTTCATTCATGGTGCTATGGGTCTTGTTGTGCAATTCCTTGGCCTCATTTCTGGTACTTCCAACTGCATACTTGGCTGATTCGGACGCTAAGTGTTGAAGGTTCCTAGTCTAGTTCCGTGGCTTGGAAAGAAATTGCCAGGTTTGTTTTTCCATTCCCCTATCGTATTACTCCTTCTCCATTTATTTCTTTCTTCACCTTCCTTGCGATGGATAGGAGCCGAGCTCAAGTTGGAGGATCATGGGTTCTGACCCTGTTCCTAATTTCCTCACGTAATCCACCCAAAAAGCAACTTACGTACCACTCTTTTGGAAAATGGCCTATCTGTGATGCTACCCTTTCAAACTCGTCAATGTATCCGTCTACTGATCCTCGTTGGGATACTAATTTCAACTGTTCTATCGGCTCTCCTTCAGCCTTGCCCCCATAACGATCGAACAATGAACGTTTGAACTGCTCCTAAGTCATACATGGGTCCAACTCACGTAGAGTCATGAACCAGTATAGCGTCGAACCCTCCATACAAATCTGAACCGTGGGTAAACGAAGTTCAGAAGGGATTTTGTGAATCATAAAATATAATTCAGCTCTAGTGACCTAAGCGAATGGGTCATCCCCGTGGAATGCTGAGACGTCAACCCTACGTGTTGCATTTCTATATTCCTCCTATGCACGTTCTATAGCAGCTGAAGAAACGTGGTCACCCTGCCGACGGTGCCCAACTCCCTGTGGTCCACTTGCGGGTCTGTTATTGCCGGCGGAATCCGAAGAATGGTGCGCGGATCTGTCGCCACCAGCAGAAGAGGACACATGGTGGGTAAACGACGGTGGTTCTTCTCCTTCACCTCCCACATTCTGTTTCTGCAAGTTTTTGGTTATCAAGGACTGAAACCCCTCCCTCATCTCCGACTGTAATAGATTTTGAGAATTGGCCAGCGCGGAGAGAGCTGAGCTGCGATCGAAGATCCTTCAAAGTGGTGTCATGTGATTTAAACATACCCTCTTAAGCTAAGAGGGATGATTCTTACGTCCGAAGACTATAGATACTCTAGCTTCCATTCTCGTTTGCATACAATCTTTACCCACTTGGTCTCTCAATGAAAGCAATAATTGATAGGGAGAACTATAGAGATTGTATTATTTACGTATAGAGTTACATCATTAGGTTCCTCCTGGAAATAATCTCTAGGCTAATACAATTGTTTATGATATTCTCATATGAATCGCTCCCTCTCTCATAAGTTCAGTCCAGGGTCGTTCTTATCATTTTATAGGCCCTGGGCGAAATAAAAAAAAAGCCCCAATAAATTGACAATATACTTAAGTTAACATATTTGTATGAAACATAAATGACTCAATTTATAAGTTTACATAATCAACTAAATATTAAATGATCATAACACTA
>JAOQMQ010000196.1:15246212-15271013 GCA_027563845.1 Erythroxylum subrotundum
TCCAATTAAATTTTCAACTCAAAAGTAATTCACCAATAATTTCTAAAATACCCTAAATGTACAAAAATTGCCAAAATGATATTAATACAGTCCGAATAAATCAGAAATCTTATTAAACCAATTTACCCGAAAAATGTCATGAATGCATGTCAAAATGCTTATGCACAATTTAGCAAATATTCAAATATCCTGAACATAAATCGGACTAAATTTCCTTAATATTCTAACCCCTAATTTGGGGCGCTACAGATAAAATCGATATCTTCATTGTAATTAATTGCAAGTGAGGTTGTCTTGGTAGGAGTTGTAGAGGGATTGTTTTTGTCTATTGTTATAATTGCTGGTTGCTCAGAATTGTTATAGTGTAGAAGCTCAAGTTTTTTGTCAGTAATTAGAGTTGGTTGTGAAGGATCAACAATATTTCTAGAATTTACATCTGAATAAGAAGTTTGAATGTTGTCAACTCCATCTAGATCTTGAGAGAATCTAGACTTGAAAACTCTTCTAGTTGAATTTTAGGTTTTGGAAACAGGTGCAGTTGGAGGCTTCCATACATAAGTGACTTTAATAGCATCTTCCACTAGCTCCATACTGTCATTTAGCCTAAGTAAAGGGATCTCCTTAGGTAAATGTGTCATTGTATCTACTACTACTACACAAACTCTAGTAAAGTTGATTGTGGCTTGATCTATACATATGGGTTCACTAATAAAATTGACTAAGTGACTTAATCTTGTAGTTTTCCGATACTCAAGGAGAATTCCATGGATGGACATCCATAAGGGAATGTTAGATTGCTTGATTTCTTGATAATCAACCCCTAATCTCCAATTCTGAAGAAGCAATGGCTTGTTGAACATATGTCATGGACTAGATTCAAGAACTTTTAAAGCATTGACTTTTCTATGAAATTTGAAATAGAATATATCTTGATCATCGACAAGTAGTTCCTTGAATCCCATAGATTTCTAGTTGTTATAGTCCCTCAATTTCATAACAAGAAATAAGACTCTTTTAACCAGAAAGAGTCTAATTAAGGTGGCATTCCATAACTCAGCTCCAGCTTTGAGAGCTTCAATAGGTGGTGCAACTATGTGGGCACTGGAGTTACCAGGAGGCAAGTAAGAGATTTTAAGGTTGAGGTTGGAATCACCAAGAACTTAGGTCTAGGATCTTTTAAATGAAGATGCATTATTAGTATCAGGGGGTTTAGGTTGACAGTGGATGAAAAGGGATTAAGGATAAGAGGACTAGTTAGAGTAGGAGAATGAGGGCAAGGAGATTTGAAGTAATCTCCAGGATGAAGGTCATGAAGCTTCAAAGGCAAGGAAAGGAAGTGAGCTGAGGTGCACTCTCAAGGTTGATTGATTTACTAGTAAAAGACATGCTGACTAACAAAAGGGAAGATGTCAACGGTGAGGTTGTTAAAAATAGTAAGAAGCAGATGGAGGGAAATATGAAGTTACAAGATTGCCTTTAAGAAGCAGGTTAGAGAGTACGAAAGATTATAGAGGAGCAGTCGAAAGAAGAACAAGGAACGAACAAGAAGAATATGAGCACAGAAAGGAAGCTAGAAATTAGAAGAAGAACAAGAGAGAAGAGAACCAAGAAGAAAGAAGCAACATGAAACGTGGCAGCCAATGAAAAAAGAAGGGGAAGCTTCTCACACTAACCATTTCATTGAGGAAATATTCTTATAAATGACCTTTCTCGTAAAAAACTTTTTATGAGAACGATTTTTTTAAAAAGTTTTTGGACAAATGGACTATTTTCTTATGACTTCTATTGGATGTTCAATAAATATTACTCTTATCAATAATCAAGTCTTTATATACAATTGGGAAGAAATGGTCAAAATAAGTATATTAATATCTCAATATATAACTAATATATAATTAATTCAATGAAATATTACCAAAAAACTAATTGAATCTAAATAATAATTAAATACTCTTATATGATTCTTTTTTATAGACCTAATTTTTTATTTCTTAAATTAAATTTAAATATGATGAAGATATTAAAAGATGAGTTTAAAATATTCTAATTTTTCTAAATATTCCTTTTTCTCAATCTTTTTCTATGTTTAATTTTGGTAAATTTCTTCCTTGATTTTTTTTGTTGAATTAATGATCTTATGTAAGAACTTTCTCATTTATGCCTTTTTTAAGATTCTTTTTCCTATTGGAAATGAAATAAGCAAGCTCTCAGGTTATTTTGGCCTTATATCTCCTTTTGACCACTTATCTATTTCTCAAGATCTTTGTAATTGGCTCGTCTCAATTATGTAACTCTTCGTCAACCTTACCATAACCTTCTCACTCTTAATCCCAAATATGATCCTTTTTCTCAAGTCCTTTACAAGCTCAACTTATCCTTAAATCTCATATTTAATTATCTTTTCCTTTATATCTTTAACCTTACCTCTAACTTCTACTCCATTTGAACTCTCGCAACCTACATCTCAAATATTTGGCCTTGGTATTCCAGCAGAACTTGGAGCCAAATAGTGGGTGATTGTACCACTTTTGATATGTCGAGGTTTTTGTCGCCTAGAGACTTATTAAAGCTATCAATCCACTTCATTCCCTTTATAAAGCTGAACCTCTATCTATATATGGATTAGAGCCCTGAATCATACCAAAAATCTTACTTCTGATTTTGAAGCTCACCCTAAATAATGACAAGGTTCAACCTATATCTTGAATTCATTCTAGATTCCTTAAATAACTTCAAATTGTCTTAGAAATTAAGTGATGAAATTCAAGGCTAGACAAGGAGGTTACCATTTAGAAAAGCTAAGAAAAAGGCTAAGAACATCCCTTGCCATTTTTCAAATGTACATAATAGCTTAGAACATTAGGGGATTGAACTATCCCATTAAACAATAAAGTATCTTTAAGTTCATAACTTGTAAAAAACCTTTTACCATAAATTTGTTAGATACCAAAATAAAAGAAAGAAGAATGAAAAAGCAACTTTGGTTCTGAAATAAGAGCTAGATCACTATAAGCAATCATAAAGTTCATTTTAGTGGAAGTATTATAGTTTCTTATAATCCCTTTTAAAGCTCAAATCTTGTAATACTAAATCATAGATTAACTGATTCATATACAAGTACTCATTAAACAAACTTCTTCTACTTCATTTGTCACTTTTATTTGTATTGTTAATTATGCTTTCAAAGAGTAAAATTATGGAATGACCTAAAGAACTTATAAAGGAATATTTAAGACCATTTTCTAATCCTAGGAGACTTGAATAACATTGCTTTTTCCTTCTAAATCAAAAGGTGTTAACATCAATTTAAGACACTTTAGTAATGATCTAAAGTCTTGTATAAGCCTTTTAAGACTATCAAATCTTAGATCGAATGGTTATTTCCTAGCCTAAAACAACAAAAAATCAAAGAAATGTTCAATTAAGAAAAAAATTGACAAAGCATTTGTCTATACAAACTGTATGTTGAGCTACCCCTTAAGGAAAGCACATTTTAACAAGCCCTTAAGCTTAAATTGTTCTCCAACAGAAGTAAGCCTTTCCACTATTTCTATTGTAAGGATAACCCCTTTAAAATAAAAAATTACCTTACAAAATATGAGGGCTTCAGGGAAGTAATAAAGAAAGGAATGAAGGTAGTAATTATAGGTCATGAAGTTATATATGTAAGAGAAAATTTCAAGCTATCAAAGACAATTTAAAATATCTGAACTAGAGAAACTCCAGTGATGTCAAAGAGCTATTCATGAAATCAGAGTCTCCATATAAAAAGTTTATAATGAATTTACACCAACAATTTTAAACATTAATAATCAAACCCTTAAGAGATAAGCTTTCTCTAATTATATCGAAGCTTTAGAAGCTCATAATTCACTAATCAAGCAAAAGTCAAGAATTAATTGACTTTAAAATAGTGAAAAATGCTCTAAATATTTCTTCAATTCCCTCCTAAATAGAAAAAAATCAATAAAATCCAATCCTAGTAGTTGCAAATGGAGCACAAATATATAATAACCTCCAAATGAAAAGCCTAATGTTTAACCACTTTAAGGAATCTCTTAGTAACTCTTTAAACAACTATTTTACCTTGCAGGATTTCTAAGTTTTCATGCCAAACTCCTTCAATAAAGATGTAACAAACTTTATTACCTGTCCTTTCTCAAGAGAAGATATTCACAAGTCCATTTCAATATGAATGACAATAAAGCACCTAATTCAAATAGACTTAATGCTTTATTATATCAAAAGTCTTGGAGCTTAGTTAGAAGTCGAGTATTTAAAGTTATGTTTAAACTTTTCACTAATGGAAAGATGCTTAAGGAAATGAATAAGACATTCATCAGCTTCATTTTAAAAAAACACAACTCTTTAAACATTCGACAATATAGACCAATCTTGTGTTGTAATATACTATAAAAAATGATTGCAAATCTACTATCAATAAGACTTCAAAACCTTCGAAAATTTGATATTCCATTTTTTTGGTTTGGTACTGGACCCAAAACCCCTAGTCCTCCTGAATTGGTGAGTTTAGAATTTGTATTCGTCACGTTCTTTGGAGGAAAATTTTGTCTATGTGATTGTTGGTTCCTCCCTTCTGCTAGCCTTGCCAATCCGAATGCATCAATGAGAGTTCGTGGTTTGTTCATTCTTACATCAGTCCGGAGCTCATCCTTCAACCCTCTAATGAAGCCACTAACCAAGAAACTCTCAGGTAATCCATCCACCCTGTTGTATAATTTTTCAAATTCTTCTCGATATGTTTCCACCAAACTTTGTTGTCTCAACCGTTTTAATGCTTCTTCAGGGTCCTCATAATCTATAGGACCAAATCTCTGCAAAAGTGCATAGTTGAACTCGGTCCAAGACAAAGTCACTCTGAACTTACTATACCATTCATACCACTGTAATGCTAATACATCCAAGTGGAATGAGGCGATTGACAATTTCTCCTCCTTCGGAACGCCATGGTATCGAAAATATTGTTCGGACTTAAATAGCCACCCTTGAGGATTATTACCTTCAAATATGGGAAATAGCAGCTTGGGTCGGTGTCTTGGTGAGTCTGCCCCATGGGTCTTGGAATCATCTAAACTGGCTCGTGAGCTCCCTGCTCTAGAGAACGAGTTTCCCCCAGTGTTAGGCCGTGTTGGAGTCACAACAGCTCGAAATGCTTGAAACTCGTTGGTGAGGTTTTGAACCATCACACTCAATTGACTGTAGTTGTCGTCTACTCATGTTCTTAGTTGATCATAATTGTTGCTGAATTGACTCAAGACAGCTTCTTGTTTGGAAAGGAGATCAGCAACTTCGCTCCGTATATCATTAGTTGCATTTTGGCAGGTCTCCATTTTTGTCTATGAAACCGACTCTAATACCAATTGGTGGCTTTAATTTGAGATTGAAGATAGATTTTAAGAAAGAAAAACAAAAAGATAGCGAGATTAAGGAAAGAATTTAGAGAGATATATTTTCTAATAATGTTTTATGAACCCCTTTATTAAAAATACAGCTATCAATATATAGCCTTTTAGTTACAGAAGAATTAAGAAACTAATTAACTTGGAATAAAGAAACCTAAACCAATTGAATTACTTTGGCTGAGTCCCAACCTAATACTATGGAAACAACAAATTACTTCCTAAACTACTTTCACAACAAGTGAGATTATTGAATGAACCTATTCCAATGTTACCCAACTGATACCCCTACCCCCACTAACCACAATAGCTCCAAGCATCTTCCAAAGAGGTGAAAATATGCATGGCAACGTGCATGGTCTGAGACGATGTGTTTTCCACATCTACATACCTCCTAGACACTTGTGCATGGCTTGCATGGGCTACGTCCATGTGTGTATGGGACATATCACCTTCCATCTTGTCCATGATTCAAGTTGAGGTTTAATGTTTCTCCAAAATGTGATAGCTTGGAATCGTTCTTGACAACACATTATATTAACATATTTGACAACGTAACAATCCACCTATTTCATGTAAGTATGTCTTCCCTAAATATATTGAGTTTCTAAAAGGATTACATGTATTATGATAAAAGTGTAAATATATTATGGAGACTTCTAACTGATCTGTTTTCACAAAAATAATTATTTACTGATAACCAGTTACAACTATTTAACTGCCACTAATTAATTTCATACATATCAATTCAACATTTTAGAAAAAGGGCCCTATTAGAACAAACCTTTATGTTTTCACTATTTTCGTACGTAGTATTAGGGAGCTCGTGAAGATCACCCCTCGAGTTTCTTCTTCTTCTGATTATAACCTCATTTGATTATGTTACATAGGAAGCGACTTTAACAAGCATATATAACCAGCAAGATTAAAATTGCTGAACTTTTACAGAATTTGGTTTCACTTCCGCCTTGAAAGTAACTGGTCCATCTTCAGCGTCCTTTTTGCTAGGTTACGAATATCCTCTCTATTGGATTCTATGGATATCCTTGCAAGTTGTTCAAACCCTCCACTCGAAGCGAACTCCTCTACGTTGTCCTCTGCCAGAGTTGCATGAAGCAGACGTTTATTCTTATGCGGAGAATTATATCAAACTCCCAATGTGAACATATATTTAGAACGATTAAACAGCTAGCCCTTTTACCGTTTTGTCCCAGATGACATATAGCGAGCTCGATGTGACGTCTGGCTGAAGATGAAGGGGTGTCGGAGCTAGCAACCAACCATTGAAGAACACCTTCATCAATTAGCAGCGAACGGCCTTTTCTATATCCTGCAAGTCACAAGAGAAGGTTACATGCCTTCGGAATAAATTGTATTTATTCAATTTATTCCTGTAACCTGTACATTTCGACATCTAGAATTAGTTGATCTAGACCCAATAATATTCAGTCGTGTATTACTCTTAGAACTAGCTATATATTAAGGTACTTGTATTACTTATTATCAAACAACTCTTCCGTTAAGGATGGATTAGGTGAAAACATGTGCTTAGTATTGACAGTAGAATAAATTTGAAGAACAGTTGATTTGTACAGGACAACAATTCTTTGGGATATAGACATGATATGTATTGGTAATCCTAGACAATTAATGCCATGCACATAAGATTATGCAATTATTTTCTTATGATATAAGAATAAATTATTTAGAAAACTTTTCTGACTTGATGAATTTTCTTGTCCTTTTTAGGGCTTAAATTTTGAATTATCAAATTGAGAAGACATAATATCAATTATCAAATCATTAGATCTTTTTAACAAAATTGCAACATTATGAAAAACAACAATACCTATGTTAGAGTGTCCCATATTGCCTAGACATGAAAATGTTAAAGGATTTATAAGTGGTAAGGGTCAACTATCCAAACAACTAGTTCTAGTTATTTGGACAATGGTTGACTCAAACTCAATTCTTGATAGTGGACTCTACACTTTGCTTATATTAAAAAAATTCAATATAACATCAGAGCCTTTGTGACCAAATGGTCGTGAGTTCAAATCCTACCACCCACCTATTACAATAACTTAAGCTGTTGTGTGAGGCCAACTTAATTGGTTTTACATTCTACCCATATTAAAAAATTTAATATGATATCAGAACAGGTTTAGTTCGAATTATCAATTTCCCGGTTGTCCGTCTAGATGTCCAGTCCCAGCGGCCCGGTCCGGTTACCACTGCGTATATTTCAAGTGACAACAGGATGTCCAGCCCCAGTTGCACTTGAAGGGGAGTGTTAGAGTGTCCCATATTGCCTAGACATAAAAATATTAAAGGGTTTATAAGTGGTAAAGGTCAACTATCTAAACAACTAGTTCTAGTTATTTGAACAATGGTTGACCCAAGCCTAATTCTTGATAGTAGACTCTACACTCTGCCTATATTAAAAAAATTCAATAACCTGCGCATCTTTTGTAATTGAACTCTTAATAATAATGTTTAAGAAAAAATTTATATTTTTTACATGATTTTTATATTAATAATTTTTAGTTTTGAGAATATATATATATATTAAAGGATTCAATTTAACAGTACAAAGTATTCAATCATGCTATATCATTGTATTACATTTAAGTTCTTTAGTTATATATATATATATATATATATATATATATTAAAGGATTCAATTTAACAATACAAAGTATTCAATCATGCTATATCATTGTATTACATTTAAGTTCTTTAGTTATATAGATCCAATCTTATAAAGCTTTTCCTGAACGACCGAAGACTATTATATTTTTACAAATTCTAATATAATTATTCCCACAAAATATAGGTAAATGAATATAGGGTCACAGTTGCGTAGTTACAAACCTTTAATTATTCCTCGGGATTCACACTTTGCAAAATTGGCCAGGCCCCTGGCAACTTGAGCAATGACGTCATTATTTCCAGATCTAGTCATTGCTAAAAGCGCATTGATGCCTCCCTCTTCTATTATTGTCTTATGTAATTTTTCTGTTGTACAACAAGAAGTGTACATGAATTTCTTCTAGTGATATGTCAAAGCAAAACTAGATATCCAATAACAATCGACAACTCACATCTCAATTATACATGATAACTCGAGTCATTATTTTCATGTAATTGTCACACAAACTGAACTTACCATTTCCACATAAATTGGCTAGTGCACCAGCTACCATTCTAAGTGTTTGGGGATCATCTGTTCTGCTTGCAGTCTTTGCCAGTAGCTGCGCACCACCTCTGCTCATTACTAATCCTTGATTCATTTCTGCAGATAGATAATTTCCATCACTGCCTCAAATTTAGATCCAAATATAAGGGAGAAAAGACTATGAATTACCATTCATCGCCAAGTTAGCAATGGCCCCAGAGGCCACCCTAAGTATAGTTGTATTTTGTGACGATTTTAACAACGTAAGCAACGCATCTAAACCTCCCTCCTCCACAATCTTTTCTTGATTAGAATCTGAGAAACATAAACGATTATCTGGCATTTGTAACGAGCTAATTTAAGGTCCCTGACAATCTAACAAGGAATACAATAAACAAATACACTTATTGGCATTCATATGAATGTTAGTTATTAAAGTCAAAGTCCTTACAATCCAAATACTAACGTACCTTCGGCGGCAAGATTGGCAATTACTTTCACTGCATGAATTTGGACATCAGAGTCTTCAGATGACAACAACTGCAGTATCTTTTGAAGCCCAACTAAATTTGCATAAAATCAGAACTTGTCAATCAAACTATCATTCCAAACTTAATTCTGAGTGCAAAGAATTACAGATATTTGACTTCTGAATACATTGTTGCTACCTTCTTCGCAAAATTTTGCTATGGTTGCCCTCTGACCAGACAGACTCTCTCTTGGGGTGGACTTATGAAAACCCACTTGGCTTCCAAATGCTGGATAGCCTTTATTGATACTCTCCGTCGTGTATGATTTCTTGACATAAGAACAGAATTAAGTAAGACAACGGTATTTTAAGAATCAGATCCAAAGAAGTGTGTAGGGAAGCCAACCTCAAACTCGCTGTGGGTTTCAAATGCATTCTTTTTTAATTTGCCTAATTCATCCTCAATGCTCTTCCTTTGCTTCTCTTCAAGCGAAAGCCTTTGCTTTGTGTTACAAAGTTCTTCATTTAGTATTGACTTGATATCAGTTTCCAGAAGAGTTAAGGTTAGGGCACATTCAAACACGTAACAAAACAAACAACAAGATGATCTGTATATTAGTTAAACCATACCTTCTCTTCTAACAGATTCTCGTATGCTGATTTTAAGGATTGCAATTGATTATGACTACTTTCATATTGCTGATTCATTTCTTCAGACTTTTTCTTTAGTTCATCAATCTCTTTTAACTCCTGCAATGTGCACATTGGTTGGCATGATTTAGAGATTCTCAATACCACATATTATGCAGAGACAAATAACTTTGGAAAATTGCTCAAGCTGCAGAAGTATGTGCTTGTGCGTGTTAGTAACACCTAAATGGTTAGCAAGCAAGATATTTAGCCAGTAAAGAACCTTAATATTACGATGGGGTTCACATGCACATATATGTGTTGTAGAGTCAGTTTTCGAACTAAACTAACATTTGAAGCGCACAACCTAACTAAATTT
Organism: Erythroxylum subrotundum; assembly: GCA_027563845.1. Lineage (NCBI taxonomy): Eukaryota > Viridiplantae > Streptophyta > Magnoliopsida > Malpighiales > Erythroxylaceae > Erythroxylum > Erythroxylum subrotundum. The sequence continues at coordinate 15,256,289 of JAOQMQ010000196.1, forward strand.
GAAATGAACTTAACCTGCATTGACTCCTGGTGATCTCTGAGAAGCTTTTCTGCCACATACAATTGTTCTTCAGTTTGTTCAAAACGAGCATGCTCATCCTCTAGTTGCGTAACTAGTTCTCTTATTTTGTTCTCATACATCTGAGTGTTATCTGCAAGGGCTTTCTGATAGGTAGATCTTTCCACTTCAAGTTGCTGCCATCAAAGAAAACAGCTTCAGCCTTTGCATTAAATTTGAAGAACTTTATGATGTGGAGTTATGCTTTACACAAGGATTTGAAAACAGTATAATATCTCAAACGGAGAAACATGAAACCTTTCATAATAGGCAAATATGCATTTTAAAAAGATGAAGGCCTTCAACTAACCTGAAGTGACTTTTGGCAATCAATGAAGAGCTTTTGTGTCAAATCTAATTGTTGCTCACTATTTCCAAAATGAACACGCTCGTCATCTAGCTGCTTTGTTAAGTCTGCAATTTTGATCTCATACACTTGTTTTGAATCTGCAAGTGCTTTCTGATATGTAGAATTATCCACCTGATGTTGCTTCTAGCCAGAACAAACTGCATCAGTCATTATGCCATCTTCATAAAACTTGTAATAAAATTAACTATTTTCCAAAACTAAAGATATCTAAATGAAAGAAATGAAAAAAAAAAACTAAATTTTCAGGTAAAAAATTGATAGTAATGTCAAGCCCAAATCACCCAAAGAGTAAGAAACAAAAGTAAGATTTCTAATGTACTAACATCAAGTGCCCTTTGATGTTCGTCCAACAGCTTCCTTACTAAAGCTAATTGTTCATCAGTACTTTTGGAGTGGGATCGCTCATCTTCCAACCGGTTTACTAATTCCAAGATTTTGTCCTCGTACATCTGGGTCGTTTCAGCAAGAAGTTTTTGATACATGGAATTTTCAAGCTGGCGTTTCTACAAAGCAACAGTATAAGTGCTTCAAGTCAATAATAGAATTGCTAGCTTCAGCCTTGAACGAACACATACCTGACTGTTCTCCAAGTTAATTTCCAACTGTGCAACTTTATCATTTAAATATCCACACTGAGCTTTCTGGCCTTCCAACTCTTTCAGCATTTCTTTCAACTTCAATTGTAGATGACTATTTTCTTTCTCTAGAAGCTAGGAGCCAGTAAATATCTTAAAGACTTTGAAAGACACATTTGAGTGTTGAGGATGAAAAGAAAAGTTGGCTAATTATAATAGAAACTAAGAAATCAGTTAAGAAGTATGATATAAAAAATAGGAGAGTAATTACCTCAGACCTTGTGACTAGGTTATGCTTTGCCTCAGCAAAAAGGTCTTGATTCTGTTTGAACTTTCTCTCGAATGCATAGTTTTCAGTCTCTCTCAATTTCTGTTGCCTTTCTATTTCTGCAGTAAGATTGTCCACTTGTTTTTCTAACTTCCGACATAAACTTTCATAGTCAAATTCTTCTTTTAGCTTTACCACGTTTACTATCTTCATGGCCTGTAAAAATATATTAAGGGAGTTAATAAACCCTCACCATATCAAGCCACATATGTAATGACAGCTTTTGAAAAGTTTGAGATGATAGACAAACTGTGAAAGAAATTGAAGAGCATCACAACTTAACAGCTTATTTTACTTTACACAAAAAAAAAAAAAACTTAATAGCTCATTTTCTCTGTTAGTTACTTTGATAAGACTTGCAAAACAATTTACATAATAAATCCCTCACGACTCACCCGTTGACCAAACATGATTGTGCTGGCAGTCTCTGCATGATGTCGCGCAGATGGTCCAATTGTTATAATGAGTGACGTCCTTGCAGAGCCTATAATTAGATGTAACAATGCTAAGGATGACAGTTAAAAGACTTGAGATAACCCAGGGAAGTAGCACAACAAATTGACAGAAAGAAGTTAAGCAAGTTTCATATAGCAGTCAATACTTTTAATAAACAGTAGGACCACCTAGCACTAAAGCATGAAAAGATGCAGCCCCATCAAAATGAATTTGCACCATATGAAATTGGATAATCTACAAGTGACTGCAATTCAAAGGCATTTAAGCCATCAAACACTAGAATTGAAAACTACGGTGCTCAACTGCACTAACGATATATTGCAAAGAACCCCAACTGAAAATTACATTCTTCTTTCAGCTGAATCCATTTGCAGTAGATCTAATACATAGTTAAGCTACTTAGACGTGACTATTCTTCTCTAAACGAGGGAAATTAAAAACTTCGATATTAAGCCTTCAAAGAAAATTCCTGAAATTTTAGTAAACTTTGCACATACAGGAAAAAGAATATAAAGAGAAAAAGTTATAAGAGACAATTGGTCCTGACCTCCAAATGAATCACGCAACAATCGGGTCAGCTTAGAATCCCGTGTAGGTATATGGGGACTGTTTTCAGCCAATGCATTGATACATTTGCCTAGGGATGTGAGAGAAAGATTAATAAACTTGGCCTCTTCAAGCAATTGGCCTTCACTTCCTGCACCATGAAACAATTAAACAAGTAGTTAATGATTATAAGTTTATATTCTGCAATATATGATGGATTTTTTTAAAAATTAGTTGAAAGATAAACGAGCAGAACAGTTGATATAGAAAAGGACTTCATCATATGATCCTAGACGTACCAGATTTGTCGAGTCTCTCAGATCCTGCAAGATCCACAATCAGCAACTTGCTCTTTCTAACTCGAGGAATGCCATTACCACCGGTCAAATCACTTGATCTATCTTTATCCCGTGGAACTATTTCATCTTCTGCATCCTGATGGATGGGTCTTCGTACATACACCTATAAGGCCAGATAAGTTCATTTACTCGAGCACTGGACTATTCAAGAAGCTTTGTGAAACATTCTTGAAAGTGTACATGTATTTGCCAAGATAATTGAATATTCAACAGCATACGTACCATCAAGATCGCATGACTCCGTGAAGATTCTGTGTTCTGTTTTGTATCAGCTGCACGGCGGTTTACCTCACCAATTTGCAGTAGCTCAATAAAGTGATTCAGATTCTGGATTTTCACTACGGTAGCACCTGGCAATGACACTTCCCCAGACCTCGGATCTTCATTAATAGGAAGATTAATTTTCTCTGGGGCAAGCAAATCTTGTATAGATTCCATATACAACTGAAGCAAGAATATGAGATGCGAATGAGCTAGTGATCATTTCCACCAGAAAACTAGGATGATCAGTCACTTGAAACCAAAGTATGCTTTTGAGTTGGCATCATAGATGATCTCAAGCATGAATGAAACTGGTCCTATTTGTAGGCAGACAAAAATGGAAATACCAAAAACATTAAGAATAAACACAATTCTGAGGTAAGCTTTTGCATGAGTCAAATCCAACCATAGCTTACAATTAAAAGAATATATAGAACATTTCTTTATTTCAAATGTATATGTCAAATAGACAAAGTATGTCCTATAATTTTCAATACCTCATCCGAAAAAAAAAAAAACAGATTTCATTACCTGCAAATAAGAGATTTCCACACTGTCAGTGCTAATCATGCTATTAATTATATCCTCTAGAGCCCTAACCATGATCCCACGCTCAGATACATCATCTCTGCCTAGTCTTGCAACAGTATATGTTTTCCCTGTACCAGTTTGACCATAGGCCATAACAGTCCCATTGTATCCATCCAACACACCCTGGAAAAGTATATGAAAGTCGATGATGTATACGAAGATCTATGCTTTAATATACACATAGTACATATTTTCTTTTGCAAATTACAACCCAACCTATTAAACATATAAAATCATTATCATAGTTCATCTAAAATATATAATCGCATTTCTCTTAGACAAAAAACTAACTTATCAATAAATTGTTATGTTGAAACTTCAGCAGTGATTATCACTGTAATATAGCAACCCGAAGCTTCCTTCTTCACCTACCTCAACAACAGGTTTTGCCACCGCTTCATAGATACGTTTTTGAGAGGCAGTGTCTGCAAAAACTTCATCAAACTTGTAGGATTCAGAGCTCCAATTGTTTTTCCTAAATTTCAACTTGTTCAGCTGCAATAAGAAACAAACTTATATCAATCTCAGGGTTTTGTGGATATCATTTTCAAAAAAATACAGATGAGTAGAGACAGATATTTAACAGTTCATTAACAGGATGCATAACCATGCACTGCAACCAAAAGAACAAATTCTCATTAACAGGATAAAGGGATGCGCATTTAGTTCTCAAGGTTAAGTTTGAATTACCTCAGGCTGCAACTCAACACAGTCAGCGAAATCAGCATCTAAAATCAGATCTTCGGCATTTTTGGGTCGTAGTCTCACAGCAACTCTCACCCTTCCGGGATCTGCTAAGGAGAAAAATGCTAAGTAATAAAATGATTAGATTATATCCAACTTATCATGATTTGTGATTATGGTACATAGTAGGAAAATGTCGTATCTTCCGTTTGACAAACAAGAACCAGGATAAAAACAGAGACTATTCAATGTCATACAACTTAGCAACTAGCCGACAACATTAGACGTACAACTACAGGAAAACACGAACTCATAAAATCAAGAATTCATGTAAACTGTACTTGAAGTTTCACAATATCATTCTAAATTTGACAACAATAATCTATCACAATGCACAAGAAGGAAGCAAAAGGACAAGATAGAATTTCAAAAAACAAAAAACAAAAACTCTGCTTTGAATATTTTTCGAACTTCTTCGCCACTTGTATCCACTGCATGCTTTAGTTCCAGAAACAGAGGAAGAACTGAAAACAAGTAACAAAAGAATGGCAAAAATAAAATTAAGATAGCGAAACAGTAACTACAGGGTTTACAGTAAAGGAGAAGACCTAGAACACTGAATTCAAGCATTTACATTGAAAAAAGGTTAACGTTTAATATTTTCCCGCAAAAAGCAACAAAAGAAAACAGCGAAGAAAAGAAAAAAGGAAACCAAATGTACGAAAACTTAATTAGGAAACGCAACAAGCTAACATCACAAGAACAGTAGTAATAAGCTTTCAGCAGATCTTCTAATGTGAGAGGTAGAGAGAGACCGTTGTCGAAGTGGAAGTCAGAGGAGGAAGAGAGAGAGTGAGAGCGAGAAGTAGGAGTAGTAGAACGCCGAGAAGAAGCATGAGTAGCCTTAGACCGAACAGACTGAGCATTTACAGCCCTAGAAGAATAAGAAGAAGAAGTCGAAGCTGAAGATCCATGAGGCGGAAGCTGGGCCTGTTGCTGTTGTTGTCTAGAAGCTCTCATGGAAGCCATTAACGGTTTCACCAACTACACTCTTCTTCTTGGAGGAGCGAGCATTAGAACCGAAACCACAGAGGGAACGAAAATGTGAGAAAAATGGAACAGGCAGAGCGTCTCGGCATTTATAGAAACTTGTTTCTCTCTCTTGTTTTGCTCTAATGAAATAGTTAATCATTTGAGTTTCTTTAAGAAAATAATCTTATAAGTTGGACCGTTGTTTTCTAGAGAGAGAAAAGTTCGAGGCCGGCACGACTTGAGTTCCCGCGTTTGGTGGCTACGGCCTACGGGACGGCAAGTTTATCATTATATAAGGTATGCGATTGGTGAGAAGTGGAGTGGCGACGGCTCCATTTTTTTAAAAATTTTAAAGAATTTTCTTTCCGTTTCTTATGTCTCAAGTAGGCTTGCTAATATTAGTTAATTTGTGCAAACAAAATCTGCTGAAACTGCACCTTTAATCTCTGTTTTGAAGCTCAGATTGGACCGGTCGATTCGACCGATGACCGATCAGTTATTTTATTCGGGTGATCTTTAAAAATCAGTCTTCAATTGAACCAGTGCAAATCGGTAAGAATCGGTCAATTGACCGATTAAAATGAGACTGATCGAACCGGTTGGTCACTGGTTCAATGAATTTTTTTATTTTTCATTTTACTTTTTTTCTTTCATGTGTTTTTTAATTCTTTCAAAAATAAAACCCACATTTTCTTCAGAAATTTAATAGAAGTATAGAAATTTATATTATTTGGTATATTTTTCTATTTTTTAATATTACTAATATTATATATAATTATTGCGTAATTATAACGTTACACCGATTCGATCGGTGATCGAGCCTGTAACCAATAAAGCCTCTGATTCAACGTTCGGTCCAAATTTCAAAACCTTGCCTTTGATAAAACGAATGGGATGCGACAGTATATGGAATATGTATGGTCGTTTTAGAGAAATTAATGGAGGGGGTGTAGAATCAGATATTTGGTGATTTGAATGTGAACATTGTAAGAAAGACTGCAAAGTTTAAGATCATGTTTCCCTTTATAATCGCCACTAATTGGGCTTTCATATAAATATAATATCGCTGCTACAAAAGGGAAAAAAAGCACGGAATCGGACAACTTCACAATTTACAGTGATACAATTAAAACAAATTCAAATAAAGTGCAGCTTGGACATATTTCCCATAATTGTTGGATTCGTGAGAGATTACGTTAGCGTTTGATTGGAAAACGTTGTACAGAGTGGAGAGCACATATCTTTGGACGCTTTCGTGTCTTGTTACAAGTTGTTGAGTGGAAAGCACACTCTTTTTGTCAAATAATTCCCAAGCTGTCTGTGCAAACATGAGATACCCTTCTTTTCTTTTCTTATCAAATTTTGAGCCCTGCTGTGCTGTTCTCCTTTGACTTGTCTTCCAGGGCTCCATTTTGCCTACTCATCTTCTTTACCAATAGTAACAAGGTTAAGCTTCTGAGGTGGCTGGTATAACAATAACATAGCCCTCGACACCTGTAAAAAGACCGTATCCATATGTTGCCAGAGCCTAGAGGACATGCCCAATAACCAACACGTGAAATGAGTCCCACGTGGGTGCCCCAACGCCTATCTTTTCTAGTCCTCGTCTTGAGGACGGAAATGAAGCAATAGTAACAAAATGGACAGTGAGATTTACACATGGCATTACAAAATCTACAGAAACACACATCCTTGGCTACAACTATCAAATCTCAGATCACAAGAACTAGCCTTTATAAGAAAATATATTAAGTTCTGAATTAATATCTTCTTAGAAGAATGACAACTGTAAATATAGGCGTCCAAAATTTTTTAATGTTATTTTAGACTAAAATTTACATCAAATTTTGCCAAAAACAAGCTTCCAGGCTGATTGGGAGTGCTGTAATCGGTTTTCCCAAATTCTCTCCCAAAATGGCACCTCAAGCATCACAAATACTTACATGTGTCAACTCAATCAGCGTGCCGTCCCTGCTGCTATCGTCTCATAATGCAATGGGAACCGCATACACCACTGACTCGAAGATAAAGTTGTTCCTAAAACCGTCATCTTTCACAGAGGAGGTTCACAATCTAGCCATTGTCGAGAGAATGCTTTCAACTATTCCAACCCATTGCCTTCAAATCAATCGGTTTTAACTCCACATGCTTTCCATGCCTAATATTAACATGACAATTAGATAAAATTTACACAATTGTAGCTCAACGAGGAGGAAGAGTTACCTCTACAAAGGTTAAATGCATCATCAATTCAGTATAAATTATAGGACAATAGATGAACATAATACTCCAAAATAACAAAACATTGGCTTATTACAGAAAACACCGAAGTGTGAATGAAAGATACAATTCTTTTGAGGTTTTCTGTAGGGCAGCGACCCGGAGAGCATAAGTTTCTCTCAAAAGTTTATCCTATGTTATTTTCTGGTCAGGTGTAGATTTTTAAATGCAAGTGGGTGAGTGGGGGGGAAGAGAGAGACAAGTCAGAAATATTTCAGAAAACAGAAAAATCAGAGACATTACCCAAGGTCTGATGGGAGTTTATAACCACCAATTCGAACACGCTTCAATGCATAAATCTGGAAAGGAAAACAAGTTAAAGATTCAAAATAATAACACAAACAATGATACTATAAACAATGTATAGACTCTAGAGAGATTTCGACTTCAGCATATTCCCCAAGGTCTATAATCATCCAGACTATACAAAGCAGACAGTAACAAGTAAATTCTTTATTGCACTAACATCCATGAACTACTAATGTCTTAGTGTACTAGGATGAATTCCATTGTACAAAAGATAAGACAAAAATACAAATATTAAGTTGTAAAGCGCTAAAGAAGCATTCAGAAAGATTGTTCTGCTGATCCTAACAGTCTCAAGAGACATGATCAATTAACACTACAATTGTCAATCTAGATAAGTTAGTGCTTCATGCTTTGTTGGACTGTAACATCAGTAGCAAAACTGACCTCCAACCCCGCATTTTTTACAAGTTCTCGAACTTCATGATTCCTTCCTTCATGAACCTGGTCAACAGGTAAAGAAAATAGAATTTTAAACCTGTCCTAATCAAATAAGAAAGGCAAAACTAAACTTCCAACAGAGCTAAGCAACAAGCCGAGACAAGGAATAGCATATATTATGCAAAGTCGACCAGAAACTGTAAACCGGAAGCTTTGAATAGCTTAGTGATTTTCATTATCATGAAATATCCTATCTGAAGTTGAGTGCCTCAAAAGGTTGTAAGTTCAAATCAAGCAGAGGTAAGCAGAGGTCAACTATTTGAGGTCTGCAGCACAGTATTATACAACCAGAGTAAAGAACTGCTATCTTTCATACCTTTACACATACATCTCAAACCTCAGACCTACTTCATCAAATCATGTACTTCCTAACAAGGAAGATAGAGCAAGATCATTGATTTAGAGCAAGATCATTGTTGGTGTCATAAATAGTATTATAAGACCTGTTTTCAGTAAATTATAAAGCAATTATTTTCCTTGCTCACGGTGCTTACATAGCAGGGATGAAAATACATGAACAGATGACACAAACAGACAGAAAGAAAAATCTTCAAATATTGAGATAACTCTAGGACAAGTAAACAGAAAATAAATACCACAATGCGAAGACGGGGTCTTGATATATCAGGTTGTCGAGGTAGCAGCTCCACAGAATCTGGGGTGCAATGGACACCTTCAATAACTGTTCCTTTGCTGATGGTTATTAAATGACGTTTGTGCACTTCACCATCAATTGTTGCAACATACCTACAATTATATTAAACCATGTGGCTCACTAAAAGGGAATCCAACATACAATCACTTAAGAAGTCTATAGCAAATCTCTCTCAACCTAACTACAAACATCATTGGTGCAAAGATAGCCTATAAGGTCTTACTCTTTTGATAACTTGGAAGAAGGGTGTGCAAGCATTTGAGCAAAATCTCCTGGCAATAAAAATATCGGAATGACTTAAGTTCAACCAATTCAATCTAAAAGGATGCTCGTTGATCATGTTAAGGAGGGAAATTCCTTACCATCATTAGTAACAATAAGCAACCCAGAAGTTGCAACATCAAGGCGACCAACAGTGAAGAGTCGTGGTATAGGCAGCCCTGGATTCAATCTACCCTGAAATTCCAGATTGCTTATGACTTGATTTCCAAAAGGTTGACGCAAGCCGATAAATGTGATTATGAAGAAACAAAAACAGTAATTTAAGTCTTCTATATTTACTGTCATTATTCATGATAGTGTAGTCTGTAATATAAAGAAAGAAAGAAAGAAAGAAAGAAGCAAAATGATCAGTGCAATCGTACCCAACTCTTCAAAAAGTCATCAAATAGGCACAAAACTGATTTGGTCTCTTTCTTCCCAGATGAGCAAATGTATCTGTGATAATGAGGTTACATTAATCTTCAAATTCAGAAGAGGCCTGAATATCAACTAGGAGAGCGTAGCTTGTGATTACCAACCCTTTTGGCTTATTGAGAGCAAGATACACCTTAGGAGGCAGTCTCCTAGGAAGGCGGTTCCCGTTGACATAAATCGCATCCCTTGCTGGATCCACTCGAGTCTGCAATAGAAAACGGTCACAAAATTTGAGTCATTGCCCAGCTTAGTTAAAACAACACATTTCACTTTTCACCACACGCTACACATTATTCATGACGATGCACGCACTCTCCATAAGATTCATAACCATGCCAACAAATTTAACCCTGACCTGGGGGGTATTGCACACAGAACCGTTAACGGTCACTTTACTATCAAAAATCAGCTCCTCGCTACTCCTCCTTGACGCCACTGATAAAAACGTTCGACAAAACTACTCATTCCAATTCAATGAAAACCCAATCCATATTTCCAAAACAAACAATGCTAAACATATTGTACATGAAACAAAGTTCTTGGAAGCAGTTAATAACCTCCAGCAGCGGCGAGAACCTTACTGAGCCGTTGAGACGACCCTCTGAAATTCTCGTTGTAAAACCGACGAGCCGCTTTGGACCTCCGCGGCTCAGCCGCCACCGAACCGTTGGCTCCAGTTTCAGTCTTTAACTTCTTATCGTTCTTATCTTTCTTTTTCTTCTTGGGATTCTGAGTCTTGGCATCTGAAAGTGCTTGGATGAGGCGAGATGGAGGGTGAGTCTGGAGCTTCAGGTTGCCATCCTCGCCGCGGACAATCCACGGAATGAACAACTGACCAGGCGGAAGAGCGCTGCAGTCTTCGTCGGTGTTGTGGGGTTTGGGTTTGGAAGGGGCAAAGGAAATGTTGAATTCAAACGACGGAGAAGAGGGGGACGAAGCAAGGGAGCAGAAGATGCGAGGGAGGGTACGGAAGGGCTTGAGGAGAGAGAAAGAAGGCGGCTTTGGGAGGACCAAGTGGTGGAGATGGAGTGAAGTAAGTGTACAAGTTGTCACCATTTTGGGGATTTTGGAGGGAGATAGAGATAAACTATAATAACCAGAGAATCTTAAATGGCCAAGAGTACAAAGTTGTACATTTTTTTTTTTAAATTTTCCCGTTATTATTTAATTGGGCACAAATCATAGCCCATTAATTAAACCTCCCCCAGAAATCTCATCCGATTCCTCTTGTTTGGGCCACGAAGTTCCGCCAACAAGTCTGTGCAGGTTCAGACATCTGCAGCAACAAGTGCATTCATTGATAATGCTGCATCTCCATTTTGCATAAACCTGGAGATGGGAGGAGGTGATCACCTGTACCAATTTTATTGTTCTACCAATCCATTTCATCCATATATTTACTTGGAACTGGCATAGTTTGGGAGATTGGAGGGACTTCCCAGTTCACTACTGCACCTCTGGAAATTGAATGATTACTAGTTGGAGACCTTTGCTAAAAAGTTTTATGGTGAGTTTACCACTTTTGAAAAACAATTTTACGCCAGTTCTTTTAAGGAAGAAAAGCAATGAAGTGCCTAGCAGTTAATATGATGAATACTAACGTTACGCAAAAGTTTGTTTACAATACATAATTTTCAATAAAATGTCACATATTTGATTCAAATTGAATTTAATACAAAACAAATATTTTGAGTTTTTTGGTATAAAATCAAAATTTACACACTAAAAAATATAAGGTTAAAGAGAATTTTTCTTAACTCCCTAACAAAAACTTGCATAATCAAAAGTCTTAGATAAAAAGAAGTCTTTTAACTCCATGACATAAAACTAGGAATTGTAAAAATTGCTTAAAACTTTTCTAAAAGGATTTTCAGGTTTCAATTTTTTTCTTAAAACCTAAAAATTTCAAGTAAACGATGTTGTTTTAATTTTTAAAAGATTATATATATATTTAATCGGGCTTAGCTCGAGCTTGAAGCCACACAAGTTCAATTGAGCTTAGGCTTGGGCCTAAATCCTAAAGCCCAATTACAATTCTACATAACACAAAAAATTATAGATTAGAAAGCTTAAGTCTTGGAAGATTCTAAACATTAAAAAAAAAAAAAGACCCTTTGCATATTGAAAAGCCTTAGATTTAGGAGAAGCCTCTTTAACTCTATAGTTCTGGTGTAATCTCCCACGTTAGGGAACAACTTAACCTATACACCGAGAGGAGGTAACGTGATTTGTACTTTCATTACTTACAGTTTCATTGCTCAGTTTTTTCTCCAGGTTACTGTTGTAGAGATCCCCTTTGCTTACTTAGAGGAGCTTCACAACAAATTCTTGGCGGCAGTCTTCAGGCCATTTTTGGGGCCTTTATTGTGTTTGGTTGTCTCAGCGCCGGTCGGATGGTTGACTACTGGATGGATTTTCTTTGTTTGGATTGGTTTCTCCTAGGGTTATGTTTGATTGTCCCTTGATGTTTATCTAGCTTCTTGTTTGCTGTTTGGTCTTTGGTTGCTTTCCTTGCATGTTGTTTTCATTTTCTCTCTTTGTCTCTAGCTTTTCTTTAGCTGGTAGAGCTTAGGTGGTTTAGACTGTGACCTTTTTGTATTTATTCTTTTGAGCATTAATTTATTCTCTGATTTACCAAAAAAAAAACTCTATAGTTCAAAATAGAGTTATAAATATTAAATTGTAAAATTTGGCCACGGTATATTTGAGCATGACTTTGTAGGTATGCCTAAATTAAAAATAAAAAATTTGATAAAGCTAGGTTGATCATGACACCTTAGCCCTTTTAGGTTCATTTAAATTTAATTCCAAAATTTGACGATTAAATATGACTCAATATTTCTATCAAGTTTGTTTAAATTAATTTCCAAATTTTGGTAAAGTTATATTGATTGTGACTTTATAGGCCTATTAAATTCATCTAGATGTATTATATACCTTTGTTAAAGCAAAAGAGCTAAGCTCCATAGGCTTGTTAAGTTTGTTTTGATTTATTTAGAAAATAAGGTTCAATGGAGTTAGACTCTATTGGTTTGTTAAAATTACATGAAGAACGATAACTAAGTAAAGCAGTATGATAAACTCCATAGAGTGAAAAAGAAAATTTTATGAAAATGATAAGAAAAGGGAAAAATACACTCACTCATTTTTAAAACTACACCTCTACAAACCATATAAAGAGAAATATATAAGGAATGAGAAGCAAAAGACCTAAATGGAGATGGAGATGCCTCCAGAGGTAATAAGGTTAGCATTAACAAAGTTAGCAGATTCCCTACTTGTGTAACCATTGACATTGGCATCTCCACTAATGTTTTAAAACTTGTGCAACCCTTTGTTATGAGTTAGTTCAAGTACAACATAAGTAATATTAATATCTAGATTTTCAATTGACAACTCTAAGTATTTCTTTGCTTGATTCCTAAGTCCTTTAACCCGACAACATTTGGTGACTTTAGACCTATAACATGTACCAACTTCCTATACAAAATCATTTAAAAAAATCCTTGCAAACCGTCTAAAAAATGCCATTACCCCTTTGATCAGTGATAATCAAGGTACTTTCATACGTGATCGTCACATTGGTGATAATGTTCTCATTGTACAAGAGTTACTACATGGCTATTCCAGAATGAACCACCCTCCTAACTGTACCATCAAAATAGATTTTCACAAGGCATTTGATACATCAGCTAGGAATTTATCTGGACAATGCTTCAAGCTTTCGAGTTTCCAGTCCTCTTCATCAAATGGTTGAAAGAATGCATCTCCTCTGCATCCTTATCTGTGCTCATTAATGGATGACCCACCAAATTCTTCAAGGTTGCAAGAGGTCTACGCATCTTTTCATCCTAAGCATTGAATCCTCAATTCTATCATTCATCTAGAAGTGCACCTCAATCCTAATTTCGAGTATCACTCTAAATGTAAAAAAAATTGGTTTACTAATCTTGGTTTTGCAGATGATCTTCTCTTGCTTTGCAAAGCTCAGATGGACTCCATTGGCACTTTTATGAAGGCCCTGACCAAGTTTAGCAGCTTTTCAGGATTACATATCAACCTCAATAAGAGCCATTTTCTCCTCTCTAAGATGGCCTCCCCTCTACATCAACACATTTCTTAATTCACTGGCATGCAATCCACCCTCCGCTCAAATACTTGGGCCTCCCAGTGACTACTAAATGTCTAAATCATCAAGAATGCCTACCCCTCATCGAAAGAATTCACAAAAGAATCAACTCTTGAGTTAACAAATCTCTTTCTTATGCCGATAAGTTACAACTCATCGAATATGTTCTCAACTCTTTACACATTTATTGGAGCTCTTATATCTTTCTCTCCCAAAACATCATTAAAAGTATTGAGAGATTGCTTAAAAACTTCCTATAGAGCCGTCCTGATGGATCCAAAAGTACAGCTAAGGTCAAATGGGCTGATCTATGCCTTCCCAAGGAAGAAGGTGGCTTAAATATTTCATCCATCTGGACAACTAACCAAGCGCTAATCCTCAAAGGGTTATGGTGGATACTACTGGATAAACATTCTCTCTCAATTAAATGGCTTCAGTCATACTTCCTCCAAGGAAGGTGCATATGGCAGATGGAACCGAGCACTTCCCACTCACATTTTCTTAATTATCATCTTAGATTGAGAGATACAATCCAAATTGATGTCACATGCAGGGTTGGGAATTGTCGTCTCATCTCTGTATGGTATGATAACTGGTTGGGGCATGGATCCCTCCTCTCTACTCTACCCACAACACGGTACCCCCTTACTCCGTCTTCTCTAAGAGCCAAATTGAGCATCGTCATACATGATAACTCCTGGCAACTTCCATATCGATTAAGCCACCTAAGGCCCTCTTACCTCCTAAACCCAACTTCTCCGAACATTTTCTACTGGAAAGGACACCCTATCCATACTTTAACTGTTGGGCCCCACACCCCACACCCCACCTTTCGGTGTTTGTGGGTTATACCACGGCGTGTGTTTGTAGGTTATACCACGGCACCCAACCTTAATCAGTATTGTCCTCTTTGGTCTTGGGGAGTTTCTAGCACTCGAACCTAAGACCTCAAGGTTTTG
>JAOQMQ010000196.1:15271113-15291605 GCA_027563845.1 Erythroxylum subrotundum
ATGCAAGCAAAATTCATCACAAACTTATGATGAAAATAGGTTGATTTTGGACAGCAAGATGAAGGTAACTTTCAGCTAGTTTTCTTGGCTATTTTGTGTAAGGTAAAAAGATGGTTTTGGTGCAGTAATTTGGCTAGGGTTCAGGCAAATTACAGAGGAGAAAGTTGGACCAAATTTGTGGAGAAAGGTGAGAGATACAACAAAAACATTGCTGCTGGAATTTGCTCCATCAACATGTTAGGTGTCAACTTTACAGCACAACATATGTCTTAAGACATGTCTTACATTTGCCTAATCAAGATGTTGTCACTAATCCACTCTAGATGCTGCCATATGTCACCAATTAATTAGTCCATATGTCTCCTAATTATTGGTCCACTTGTCACACAATAATTGATCCATTTGTCACTTAATTACTAGCCTATTTGTCACCAATTTAACTATGCCAAATGTCACTCAATTTTAGGCTAAATCATTCAAATTTTTCATGCATCAATTTATCCTACCACTTGACGTTTGT
This sequence comes from Erythroxylum subrotundum, assembly GCA_027563845.1. NCBI lineage: Eukaryota > Viridiplantae > Streptophyta > Magnoliopsida > Malpighiales > Erythroxylaceae > Erythroxylum > Erythroxylum subrotundum. Next base: position 15,271,634 of record JAOQMQ010000196.1, read on the forward strand.
CCTAGTCCAAATGTACCATAAATTATCAGAAATTTCTAAAATTCACCAAAATTTTCGAAACAACAAATAGCAACACCAAATTAGTTTTTAACACATTTAAACCACAATTCTCAATATAATCACATTTATAAATCAATTATATCCAAAAAAAAGTCAATGAATGCATGTACAATTATATTCATGTGCAATAATCAAAATTCTCATGTATGTGAAAAAATATGCAAAGCATGATATGTATTTTTCTAATTTCTCATAATTCACTATTCTCGCCTTAACATGGGTAACAGGACGTTACAATATATATTCTATGTCGGGAGCGCAATCTCAGACGGCTTGCAAATCAATCCTCAAGCTTAGAGTCCATCCAATCAGAAATCATTTGACAAATTTGTGAGTTGGTGATTATGAAGGTTTTACACCTACGTTGCACTGCCACTGTCCTCTCTTCTCTAAACATCTTATAGTTCCTTATTTTGCAAAGATGCTCTAGCATTTTGTAATATCTTCTAGTTAAATGCTTTACATTTTCATGTAAGGCTTGTCACAAGGTAAACCCCTTTTGTTTAGCATTCTATGTTTCACTGTTAACATTTATTTATTAATATTCCATTTTATTAAAAAAAAACTATTTGTAGGCATTAAATGTTGCCATCATAGCATTAGTAAAGTATTTGTAATTCTAATTATCGAAAGAACTAAACTTACAATGGCGATAGATGATTTCAAACTTAAAATCATCATTATTAAACTTACTCTATTACTCCTTGAATGTCCTCTTCAAGTTTGTCACCTCATCCTTCAACCCATTTTCCCTCTCAAGCTCATCAAAGTGCTTGAAGAGTTGTTTCTTTAGTAGCCTCCTTCTTTTCATAAAAGGCCTTGAGATCTTTGTAGGCTTTTATGTTATAATCTTAACATCTTCTTTCTTTTTGGCATCCCTTCCCAAATACGTATATACTTTTATCATATCCTATGACTACGAAAGAGATAACTTGAAAAAGAAAAACCAAAATGTCAAGCCTAAAAAAGGGAACGAAGTTTAAGAAATTAAGTAAACTTAGCCTATTCAAATGCCTATTTGAGAATATAAGACTACATTCGTATCTTCAAAGCTTTACTATCTCAAGGAGTCACCATTTTATGAACCATCTTTAATCCTATCCTAACCTTGCAGAAGATAATATCACTTTTCTTTAGGTTAAACTAGAGGAAGAAGCATTCTTCTTCTTTAATAAGTTTAGTGGCACATTGAGAGTAATAAAATTCTTTATGATTGGGGGAAAGTGAGCTAGAGAAAGAAAGGGCAAAAATCACAAGGAGATTGGGCTTGAAGATCGTAACTCATCATTATGAGTCACCTTATTCTTCTTTTTCTAGCCTGACATACCTATTAGGTCTTATTAGGTATATATTGTTACATGAACTTACATAGATAATGAGTAAATGCACCTTTTCAATATGACATATGACTATTAATCCATTTAATAAGCTTTAGGTATGTGGAGTCGGTTGGAACTTAAGCATGTCGAATAAAAAAATTGTGGGATTATTAGGTGAATAGAAGACCAAAGCCCACACTTGAAGGCGTTGTACTAAAATCCCATATCACTAGACTTAGGGTAATATATATACTTTTATTCATCTAGATATCTAAGCATATATCCTCAAGACTGTTGGATTTTTCTCTCATGTTATCTAAGTCCATCTTCTTGAGTTTACTTTTCTTTAAAGAAATTATTCCATCTCCTAGAAGTATATAGATAAATTAAGACTTATAAAAGCCTCTTAGTTGACTTAAATCCAAAATCTACAAGGATAATTGGATTCTAACTCAACTTCTTAAAGGATTGTTTATAAAAAGGAAATACCCTAAGGTAAATATAACATTACTTAAATCATGAATTCACTACTTAAATCGTGAATTCACTTAAGAATCCTCTCTATATATTAATATCCTTTGCTTTTGCTAACTTGAGCCTGAGTTTCTTTGTTGAGAATAACTCTTACAATATATCTATTCATTTTTATAGGCTCGTAAACTTAAGAAGTAGCCTAGTAGGTCTACTTAAAGTTTAGTCTACATCAGATGCCTTCTTGATCTTGTTATGATCTTTTTGTTTCATATCATTTCTTTAGTTTTTTGCCATAATACTTCTAGAGTCATTAATATGATCGTATGTAATTTCAAGTGCGTGATAAATATCATAAGCATTTTCATATAATAAAACTTTATTTATCATATTTCTATTAAATGAACTAAGAAGAATATGAATTGTTTATTATTCAATGCATTCAATTTCTCATCATTGACATCTAACTCACTTTTCTCTCTAGTCTCCCGTATATCAATATCTTAAACCATAAAAATACTTTCATCCAAATTTTCCAATGTAACTAATTAGTTGCATTAAAAAATGGGGCAATGTTTATATCTTGACCTTCTTGACTAAAAAGAAGTTTAAAATGTTTCGTAATAATCTTTACCTAAATTTTGTTAGAAATCTATATTTTTAATGAATATGGTATGCTACGATACCAATTATTGGTCTCCAAGTGGCACATAAAAGGGAGATGAAGTATTTATGTTTACTTTCTAGCCCATTTGAAATTATAAAGAATAAATTTGTTTATGATAATGAGTGGGTATGGAAATCTTATATAAAATAAAAACAAAAACAAACATAAAAAAAATAAAAAAAAGAGTTAGGGAAAGAGATAGATAGATTTATAGTGGTTTGGATAGATAAATTTATAGTGGTTTGGTCAAATAACCTTTAGCCTACATCAACTCCCTAAGATGCACTCCAGATTCACTATCTTTTATTTCAATGGGTAAGGAATCATCCATACAATATCTTTTTATATCAGGTAAAGAGGAATACTTATAAACGTTTTACTTTGTCATGGGTTAAAAGAAACCCTTAACAACTTTTAGTCAATGTCAAGAGGAACCCTTACTATATGTATCTTAAGAAAATATTTCAATTTCAACAATTTCATATCCATATACAACTCAAAACTACCCTTTCTTACTCATACTAGTGAACTAATATTCAATGTATGTCATGCGACAGAAATATACACTTTGAAGAAACTAATATGCAATTGGAGTATTGACTAGTTAAACCCCTAGTACGACAACTAACACCCATTATATAACTTTTAAATGGCCTTATTGACTAGATGATATAAACCTTTTGATTGGTTGATAGTTTACCAGTTTGCATGTCATTTAATTGATGGTCTTACTAGTGCCACACTACCCATTCTACTTCCTTTTTATTTTAGGTTAGGTTAGGTTAGGCTAGTTGAGTCAAACTCTAAGGCTATTTGAAACCTTATATAAAGCAACTTTTAGAAACTCCTTGAAACATCAATTTCTAACACTTTAAGTTTTTCAAAAGCATCAAAGTACCCCATTTTGATGAAATTTTTATGTAAACTAATTTCAAAGTTTCCCAATTTTGTTTAATAAAAAAGATTTCTTTAAAGTTTAAACTAAATTTTCTTTTAATTATAAAAGAATTTCTACATTATCCATACTTGTAAATGATCATACAATAATTGCTCCTAATTCATTGAAATAATCAAGATAAGATTACAAGAAAAATTACAATGATTTTTACAACTTGGGGTGCTTGTTCTTAGTTCTTCACTTGAATGTCATTGAAAATCTTCAGGATTATATTTTTGTGTTCCACTTTACTCATTTTACCCTTGTTCTTCGTTCTCCACTTTAATTTAGCACCAATAAAGTATTTTTCCTTATAAGACTAGAGAAAATTCCTCAACAACCTTTCAATTGACTTAATAATGTCAATTGGTAGGTGGAGGTTTGATATCTAGTACATATGAATATGGTTAACTTATGAGTTAATCAGTTGCAACCTACCTGCTATAGAGAAGGCATTATTGCATCAACAAATTAGTATATTCTACATACTTTCTATCAAATGGATACAGTCCTTATAAGAGATTCTTCTAATAGTGATAGGGACCCTTAGATATTTGAATGGTGGTTGCACATATTTCAAGCTTATAGAAGAGTTAATAAACTCAATCAGGCTCTCACATCCCTTATAAAGGAAGAAGGAGCTCTTTTTGGAATTAATGTTTAAGCCTAACATGTCCTTAAAGACTTATAAAAAAGATTGAAGCACTTTGAAAGAGTCATAATTTGCTCCATAAAAGAGTTACAGATCATTAGCAAATGAGAGTTTTGAGATTTTAAGTTTACTGTATTTGTAATAGAACTTAGACTTGTTTCCTCTAGTCTCTTCAGTTCTATAAGCATTTAGAATTTCTACATGGTGAACAAATATAAGGATAGAGGACCATGTTTGCCTCAAGCCTTTAACTACCTTGAATTAGTGAGTAGGTTCTCTATTGATAAGTATAGAGTAAGACACAATAGTAATGCATTGGGATCCATCTAATAAACTTAAAAGGAAATCCCTAAGCCTCTAATATAGAGATTAGAAAATCCTAACTAATAGAGTCAAAAGCCTTGTTAAAGTCCACCTTAAGTGCACAACTTCTAATTATAAAACATATTTGATTGTTCTTAGATAACTCTTAAGCTATTAGGACATTTTTTCATATGAATCTTCTTGGTATTAATGCACCTTGGATAGGAATGATCAAATGTGAAGAGCTTAGAGATAACCTTGTATATGACATTACAATAAGAGATGGGTTAATAATTAGCTAAAAATGAAAGATTTGGGATTTTAAGGATAAAACAAATATAAGTATTATTAAGTTCAAAAAGAGGAGTATGATAAACGCTTAATCCCATGTTTAGTGCATTTTGTTTGTTTTTTTTGAGAATTTTTTTACTGTTTTTTACTTAATTTATTCCTTTTAATTTATTCCTATTATGTTTTTAGATCTTAATTGCCTTCATGGGTCAAAAGGAGCAAAACTTGGATGGAATTAAGGCAGACAAGTGAAAGATTTAAGTTATCCTTAAAGGACACAACTATATAGGATGTGGACATGACTATGTCTATGATTGTGTAGCTTTTTAGGACCATGCTCCTTCACAATTTTCAAATAATTGAAGCGAAATTGAGGGGCACCATCATGCACACGACTGTGTGTGTGAATATGTCCACTCTATAAACCTTAATTTTTAAGTTATAAAAGGGAAAAATTAAAAGAAAAAGGGAGGAGGTCTAAAATGGTACATAAGGGGCTCAATGGAGGCTCAGGGAAACACAAATTGATAGCCTGGGATGATAAAGAAAACAAAGAACAAGTAGTGAAACACACTTTAAGTAGATTTCCATCAATTTAAAGTGGATTTCATGAAGATTAAAAGGGTTCTCATCATAGTTCTTTTAGTTTTTTGTTTTCTCTTTAGTCTTGATGTTATGATTATAAACTAAAATTTCATTAGTATTTGGATTAGAAAAACCCTGGTATAGACCTTGTAGTATTTTTATTCTTAACTTAATTCAATCTTGTGTTTAATTACGATTCAATTATGTATATCTTAATTGCGTGGAATCATACATAATATCCTTGAATTAATATTGCTAGCATATTATTTTAGGTATGATTCCATGTAATTAAGATTGAGAAATTCTTTTGTATTAATAGATCTATCATAATTTAAAGGAGTTACATGCAAACCTAGAGACAGGTCGACATGAATCCTTTATATTAGGGTCAAACCTAATAGCAAAATTCATGAATCGATTAATGTAATCTTAGGGATTTTAACTAGAAAGAGATTTCGGTTAATTAACTGAGGATTACGTGTTAATATTCTAGACCAATGATATTAACATAAGATAGGAATTTCCACAGTCCAATAATTTATAGACTAAATTGAGTAAAAAATAGTAATAACATAAGAAGTCTTATAGGGATTCGAAGCCCAAGTACCATTGTTTTCTTTTATTGATTCTGAGTTCAATATTCATTCTAGTTAATCACTTGTGTTAGTTTATTTTAGTTTATTATTTAAATTTTGAATTTAATTAATTATCATCATCATAATTTGGTAGACTAGATAATAAAAAGATGATAAATATTAATGATTATAGTCCTTATAGGATCAACCCATACTTGCTAATACTAGCTATAGCTACACTGTATGCTTACTGTAAAATATATCAATTAAGTACCATGGTCAAAGAAATCACAAAGTGTATTGATGATGGAGTTAATAAAGAGGGAACATGTTTTTTTGAAAGAAGTTTGAAATGAAGCCATCGGGCCCAAGGGCCTTATCAGGACTAATTCTAAATAGGGCATTATTAATCTCCAATTTGGAAAGTGGTTTAGTTAAAGAGCTAGCAAGGTCAACATTAATAATTTAGGTGATCCATTTTTCCAAGACCTAAGGAGAGCACCTTGTAAGGGCTTTAGATCCTAGAATCTCTCTAAAATATCTCAAGTTTTCACTTTTAACCTCATGTTGTTAAATGGCAAGAAAGCCTTCAGATGACAGCAAGGAGACAATGGCATTACATTTCCTTCTTTCCAAAATCTTATTATAGAAAAATTTGGCCTTTCCATTGCCTTCTTTCGTCCAATTTATTCTATTTTTTTGTTTAGTGAGACAGTAATGTGACTCAAGAGCCTCTATATGTTTATTGAGAGCAAATCTTTCGTTTTGCCTCAAGCTAATATCCTTAAGATTAAGTAGCTCTTAAATTCGACTAAACTTCGCCAAGTCTTCACTTTTGGCAATCACATTATTACTATAGGAGGTTCTATTAATGAATTTTAGGTCCTTTTTTATATCTCTCAAATGGAACATATGTTTGTAGGCTTTAAAGCCTTCAACATGCTTTTTCCAGCCCCTTTTTATAGCTACCTCAAAGCCTGGTAAATGATCAGGTAATTATTAAATCTAAAGGGAGCTCTTCTTTAACAAAAAGGGGGCTTAAGTTGATTTATATAAAAGAATGATCTGAACATAAGAAATTACCAAAATGAGCAAAACTATTAGGAAAGCAAGAGAGCCAGGAGGGATTTATCAAAGAGTTATCCAACTTCTTCCTAAGTAACCACTCCCTACTATAGTTGTTAGTCCAAGTGAACATGTTGCATTTGAACCTGAAGTCAAATACTTTTAATTGGCTAAGACAATTCATAACTCCTCATTACAACTTCTCATATTAACAGACAATCCTTTTACCTCAATGATGATAGGATAAAATTGAAGTCACCTAAGAGGATATAGGGAGTGGTGCCCATATCTTAAATTTTATCCAATCTTTCCATAGGACTTTTCTCTAATATTCTAAGTTCGCGGTATAAACTATTATGATATCCATATTAAGAAAGTGATACAACAACGAATGAATTAATCTATATGAGAGGTGCAAAGTAATTTGTTATGCTTATGATCAAAAGCAATAATGATTATGCCATTATAGTAGTTAAAATGATTGTTAACGGTATACCAACCCTTATAGATGAAAAAAGTAATCCTTTCTAATATTAAAGAGATTTTATTATTGTCTTTAAGAGGCAAATAGAAATTAGTTTATTAAATAACAATAGGTCATGGAGTATCTATTGTTTTAGGGTTATTAAGGCCCCTAAGATTCCAAGTAAGTAGCATCATTAAGCATTGAGAGAAATAAACATTAAGCATTGAGAGGAAGAGTTTATTTCTTTCTCATCAACTTGCGATTAGGGCCTTTTTTGGTAAGAGGTATACTTATAATTGGAGATTTGATCAAATCAAATTAACCTTTATAGGGCTTAAAAGAGGTTTATTAATGGAGCAATTTTGGATTTAGTCTCTTAAGCTAATATAAGGAAGATTGGGAATTTCGTTTTGTCCTTAGGTACAATGATCTCTAGTACATTAGTAGGTGGTTGAGGAAGATTAACCATCTATTCTAAGGTAACTTTGTTAACCAATGCAAGAGGATATGTAATAGGGAAAGTTAGCGAAATACCACTATCCTTAGTTTAGGAGAATTCACCTACTACATCAAAATTTTTGCAACCACCAAAGTCCTGGTTTCTCTCTTGAATATTACTCCCCTTAAGCTTCTAAGAGTTCAACATTTTTTTTCTGTGATAAATTTTTTATCGATAAAGACCTAAGTTTTAGCTATTTCCTCTTTACTGGGCCTCCATTGTTATGATACTTTCATTTCAAATTCAATACGTAACCCATCTTTGTTGAGCTTCATAATTTTGATTGAATTGGGGAGCTCCTTAGTCAAGGGAATTTTAACACAAATTTTTGTGTACCCTACTCACTTTACGGTGGTTGTAGGTTCATCTAAGCAGAGGGGATGTCTAATGGAGCGAGCTAAATGACTTAAGCTTTATGTTAACTAGTATTCAAGAGGCACTTTGTGAAAGTTCACCTAAATAGGAATGTTATCCATCCTTAAAGAATCTTTTTTCTGAACATGGCCTCTATTTTTAAAGTATAATAGGTTTATCATTAACATGCCAGGGACTAGACTCTAAGACTTTGTTAATAACAACTTTATTATTAAACATGAAAATGAACATTTCATATTCATTAATCAAGACCTGTTCAAGTACTTAAGAAGTAAGCAAGTGCTCGGTTATAAACAAGAGAGAATGCCAACCTTCTTTTTGTAAAAAAATCAACAAGCAAAAGACCATTTTCTTGCTCCTTTTTGTAAGGTGATGATAAGAGGAGAGACTACTAGAGTATTACTCAATGGAGGAATATATTTAAACATAAGGTTAGCAGCACTCTCTCTCATAGCATATTCCATAATCTCTTATTCTTATTAGATGGATACCCTTGGAAGTTTCGAAAGAAAGAGTAGGTTAGACAACTAAGCCAAGAGTAGGTTAGATAACTAAGCCAAGGAGGGAACCTAGCCTAAAGGGAGCAAGAGAAGCCTTAGATGGGAGTAGTAAACTTAAAGGGGGAAAGTCATTAGAGGTTGGCAAAGATGAAGAAACAAAGTTATTAAGGAATGAGGTGAATGTGCTAAAAGAGGAGGGGGCTTATAAGGAAGTTAAAGGTTTCAAAGTCTCAAACATGGTTACCAAAAATAGTAACTAATAGAATTATGTTTTAAGTGGGACAAATTATAGCATTCATTGGTAGTTAAAGGAAAATTTAAGGATTTGACTAGAGTTTAGAGACTTTGAAGAAAGAATTTATGTAAAAACTTATTTTATTTTCATATTAATTAAGAAATTTGGATCTTTCTATGCAATTATTATATTAAAATATAGCTATTAGAGATAATGAAAGAATGGCAATGAAAATAGCTATGAAATTGAGATTACTTTGATGGCCAACTAGGCTTGGGTAATAATGGTTATCCGGAGCATGGTGAGTCGCGTAAAAATTAATGGACCAAATTTGCCAAAATTTACATAATTTTATTCAAATTTTCATGAACAAAGAATGTTTTTCTTGCCCATTTTTGAAGGAGAAAATTGGAAGACAAAATAGTGAAAGAGACAGAAGAATAAGAATGAGGAAAATATATTTGGTAGCACAACTTTTAGTCTCCTTGTGATCCTTTTTTAAGTGCTTTTCCAATCTCTTTAGTTGGCCTTTTCTTTTTAGCCCTATTCTTTTTTTTGTTATTATTAATAGTTTTATTATTAATTTAGTAGTTGTTTTTATTTTATTTTATTTTATTTTTATTTATTTAATATTTTACCGTGTTAGTTTACCTTTTCCCTGTAACCTACACCATTTTTATCTTGTCTCATTTGCATTATGGGTCTACCGAAAACAGTCTCTCTACTATGTAAGGATAAGGCTGCGTACTATCAGACCTTTCTAGACCTCGCTTTATTGCAGGACTTCGGACTGAGTGATGATAATGATGATGATATCATATCAGCACTAAGCTAATGATAGGTTATTTTTACCAAAAGAAAATTTCTGTATTTTATTGTCATTTTTTAAAGTTCGAACTAGTATTGCCATTTTAAAATTTGATATTTTTTTTTATAATTTATCCTAAAATAAATCTTAGGTGTCACACTATATAAGATATATTATATGGTTAAGTGTGATAATCTTTTATGGTGAATTTTACCTGCGATAATATAGAGCTCTGTTTGTCTTTCATCTTCATTTTCGTACACTTTACATACCAGAATGGCATTTAATCTCGTACCAAGTGAGGAAAAAAAAAACATTTGTTAGCAGAAGACGCGCTATATCAATTCAGCATCTCTTGACCATGGAGAAAATAATTTGTCAGTGAACTAGACTTTCGGATTATATTCTACCAAGAGGCAGACGCAAAGTGGGATTTGGATGAATACGAAAGGGCAAATCAAATCTACCTGTAGCCTGTAGGCTGAAATTTGTAATGCTCCTATTCAGAACATTTGATGAACGGATCAAAAAGTAGATAAACATAAAGAATGAAATTTTCAATAAATATAGTTGATTGAATGAATTGTATATCCCGATCAACTTTGAACTAAACTAATAACAAATTGCAAACTCAGCGTAATCTTGAATCATAAATATTTTGTAAATCCTCCAGAAGATGTCGCCATTCACCTTGAGAGATGCCAATCCCAAATATCACCTGTTGTAAGCAAAAATGTCTCCTCCAGGAAATTACGTGTTCTGACGATGTGCCAAATGGAGCACTCAAAACCTTCTGCAAGAACATCTGTGCTAAGAAAATCTCGACCAACTAAGCAGACCATAAAAGATGAAATTCTTAAAATTCCAGCTCTTGTACCCTGGCTGGTGTGATAATGAGACAACAGTAGTATAAATAATGGGACAACTACAACAAGATTACAAAGTCGGTATTTGATCGTGTTTCCCGTCATGGAACTGAGCATTTTTTGATGACCTGAAAGTTTCCAAGAATTCTTTAGCTTTCTCTAATTCCTGCTTCTGTCTTGGCTTATCCCATTTGTGTTCAGTAGCCAATATGTCGATGACGCGAGGTAATGCACGGGCAGCCGCATCCGTATCCAAGAAAGCAAGCCTAGATCGTCTAGCAATGAAATCAACAGCTGATTCACAGTACTCGTGGCGGGCACAATAAGCAACCTCGGCCTCTAGAAAAGGATAGCCATGAGCAAGCCGTTTTCCAAGACCTTCATCCTATATTTATTAGGCAAATCAGTCTGTTAAAATGCAAAATGTTCACTGATAATCCACAATTTAGTCAAACTACCATCCTTCACATGGTTGTACTAAACTATAAGGCAAACATAATTGACTGAGCTCATCGAATAAGAGAAAAGGACTTTAGGCTTTAAAACGTTTGTGAATTTAAAAAAAAAAAAAAATCAGACAGTTGTAATATTTGAGACACTTGAAAACAATAAATGTTATCTTTTAATTAGCATCAGGAAAATGCGAATATAGATGAACAAACTTGATTACTAAGTAGCACCACTATCATCTCAAACACCATGATTGACGGGTAAAAGTTTTCTTTTTCTCCTTTATCCCTTTTTATATTTCCTTTCAGTCGGAGGATTGGAAATTAAATTGGCCCAAAGTTGTGGACCTTCAGTGAATGACCACAGATCAAACCAACCTGAGCTATGGTAGCTACTCGTTCAGCCAAAGTACCATATGCATGAGATAAGTGTTTAGCTGCAGCAGTGTCCATGACCCCAGGGACAACTTTGCCGCCATATGTCTTTTTCATGCGCACATACTGTTGGGCAAGAATCGTGAAATTTGAAGGCTGCCAGCCATCTCCACCAATCAGCCTCAGATTTTGTGTTAAACATCCATTCTTCGGACAAAGATTCCCTGATTTTATGGCTTCATTAACAGCATCTTCTGCCATGCTGAAAAAGAGAATCTTAGTAAGGACAGCATATGATAAGAAAAAATCACAAATGGGTGATAAATAAAACACAAATTGTATCCTGCAGTCCTTGATATGACATTGTTTACATAAATCATGATCAAGTCAATTTACCCTCTATAGGTGGTCCATTTTCCACCCGTTATGGTGACCAAGCCAGGATAATCTTCAAGGAGAACATGATCTCTAGAGATGCTCTCAGTATTCTTTGCTGATGGATCCACAGCCAAGGGGCGAATTCCACTCCAAGCTGAAAGAACATCTGTTCGGCGTACCTATATTCATTGAAATCATGTTCTCAATCTGAACTGGAAACGAGAATAACTTAACATTGAAAGTTAGGCAAATGATCCAAGACTACTTGCCTAGACAACTTTTTTGAACCAATGTTCATCACATGTAAATTACCATATATGTAACCCAAAATGTCACCAAACTAGCTCAATAGTGAAATGAGGATAGCAAAACCAAATCATTAGCTACGTTAAAAGGTTACATAATTTGTCTTGAAGCAGGAAAATAAATTCTTAGTCCACTTGTATGTCACAAATAAGCCAACCCACTCCAGACATTCTACGAAATGAAATATTGTTTGCAAAAGGGAGGTGATGAGCAAAATCGCATGCCTTAACACTAAGATAATCCGAGATGGCATCAAGTATGAATTGTATCTCATCCTCGTTTGGTTCTGGAAGCAGAGTTAAGGTAGTGTTAGAATCTGTAGTTCCAGCAACTGTTCGGCCCAACCATGGAAGCATGAAGACTACACGTCCATCCTTAGTTTTTGGAACGATCAAGCCCATTCCCTCGGGAGAATAATAATCAGGGAGAACAACATGTACACCACTGCTCGGGCAGATGATTGGCTGTGCATCTTTCTTAGCCATTTTTCTTACAGAATCACAAAAAGGACCGGCAGCATTCACAACAATTTTTGCGTAGGTATCAAACTCTTTACCTGACACAGCATGAAATAGAATACTTTAAGACAATTTTAACAGTATAATAGTTGGTTTCAATACATATCTTCTTTTAACAAAGAGAACAGATTAGCATAAGCCTGAACACAAGTAGGTGGAGGAATGTTCACATGTTTTTTGCTCCTGAGAAAAGGTTGAATGGATAAGAAAAGCAGTGAAATGAATCCAGTATAATGAATTGAAATGACTGGATTTTAGCAGGTAAGAAGTATGAGAAGTTTAGGGGCGATGCACTTCTAAGAAATGGGTTTGCAATACCTGACAGATTGTCCCGAATCCTTGCACCAATGATCCGCTCATTACTATCGTCTTTCAGAAAGGATATAACTTCTGCATGGTTGAGCACTGCTGCACCAGCTAGTGCAGCAGTACATGCTAAGCCAACATTAAGTCGAGAGTCATTCATCTGCCCATCATAATACACGACTGTGCCTCTCAGGCTTCTATCTTTCCCATTTTTTGCGAGAGTGGGAAACAGTTCAAGAGACTCTTGAGATGAGTAATATCTGGAAAAATGTAACAAGCGTGGTCCTGCGACCAAATCATACATTTTCAAGCCCATCCAGTAATAGATTACCTCAAACAAGTCAAAACAGGGTGTCATGCATGGCAAAGCATGGCACAGGTGTGGTGCATTCTCAATGACCTGTTTGCGCTCCTCGAGAGCATGAAACACCAGCTTCACTTGGCCATAATCAAGATTAAAAACAGCTTTCTCCAAGTAGCGAACACCTAATTGAAGTTAATCCGAAAACATTTCATTCATATCCACGTATATATTTCCTCAGTTACATAGAGAGTGACTTATCACTTACCTCCATGAATCAACTTGGTGGACCTAGAAGACGTGCCGGAAGAGAAGTCCTCTCTCTCAACGAGCCCAACTCGAAGTCCTCTAGTGACTGCATCCAACGCCACCCCACAGCCGGTAGCGCCACCTCCAACCACCAGAATATCCAAGGGACTGGCGGGACTAGTGCAGATCAACGCGGACTCTTGAGCGGCTCTGGACGGAACAATGGCAGTGGGATCGTTAATCTTCTGCCTGACGTCCTCAACGGCGCGGTCGTTGGTGGAGAGAGTGGGGGAGAGGGCGACAGATCCGCCGACGGTAGTAGCAGTGGCAATCGCGGCGACGGTGAGGCGGCGAAATCGGGAGGCAGAGGGCATGATGAGTGGCAAAGGGAATAGGAGTCCCTGTGACAGGGGATTCCGTTATAGGGGAAAGCCGCGAAGTTTGCGTTAGGAATCGTTCAATGTTACACCCACTAGATTACTATACTGCCACTAGTTTTCTCCTAAATTTGCAGTGGGTTGGATTTTGGTGAGGCGTGTTTCGGAAAAGCGGAATTAAAACTTCCGTAGTTATTACGATGTACGTAAAATATAGTATTTTATAATTTCCGTGACTGACAACGTAAATCCGTGATGGCTTGGTCCGTTCAATGCTCTGCTAACCGTTCAATGCTCTGTTGTCTCCGTGTAAGCATTCAAGCGGAGCGTGTAGCAGACTTAATAATTAAGAGCGCAATATGATGTCGCAGAAGACTATAGAAAGGTGGAGAAAGAGTATTTGTTTTTGTGCCGCCACATTCTGTAACAGAATTTCACCGATACATGTGCCAATTTCGGGCACGTGATAGTAGAATATTTGATTAAATAGTTTTCTAATGAAAAAATTAAAACTTCTTTTTGTTATATATTATATTTACGTCTCATTGCTTATATCAAAAAGTATAAACAAATATTCAATATGTAATATACCTAAGTTTTATTAATAATTAATATTATTAATTTGACAGTGTACTAATCGATTTGATATATGATAATTTATTATATATAAATATCAATAAATGATATGATAAATTTAAATTTATTTTCTACAAGTGTTTAATAATAATTTGATTGGTTTTGTATTATTAAAAAAACAAAACTATAAATATTCTCATTATTTTATTGACATGTCTGCTTACTAGATATAAATAAATATTTCAAAATAAAACGAGTTAAGTAATAAATAAAATAAATATTATTAAACAATTGTAAATTTATAGCATATTAATAATCTTATTTATTGGTATTATTATAAAACTTTAATAAAAGAGCTAATTTACTATCATTTTAAATTGATAAATATATCATTAATTATTAATAAAATAAGATAATAAATTTACAAATCAAATATTTGTTCATAATTTAAATATGATAAATCAGTTAATTATTAGCTATTTATAAGGATATAAATTAATTAATTCATCAAATTTTAATTTTTTTAGTATTATTGTAAGCAAATAAATAATTCAATGAAAGATTTCATTTACTATCGTATTAATATAATCAATCTATTATTAATAATTAATAAAAATTATTTTTAATTAAAATAAATTGATATTACATATTAAAGTATTCTTAATAATATGTAAATATGTAAACCAATAAATCAAAATAGTTAACGCATAACAACCCTCTGGCTTCCTAATTCCTAATCATTCTCTTGTGACTTGGTTATTCAAGTAGCGTCACAATTTCAGTTAAGATTTTTTTTATCAGAAAAGGAGAGATACAGGCCTTACGTTACTAGTTGGGGAAATGAAACTCCCGATATATCCTCTAATAGGATGAATAAACAACATACAGGCGGGTTTTGAAATAGATAAATGCCAAGTTCAAGTGAACTGGCGTAGTTGACTAGCCAATCCGCAGTCCTATTAGTCTGACAGTAAAAATGTCTCGCTTTCACTAGCCAATCTCTAGCTATTAAGTGTCGGATCCCTATTATCAGGGAATTAAAGGCATATATATGACCTTTTTAAAAATAAGGGACTTCTCCACTTTTTTTTTTATAACAGTTATACAAACTCATTTGAAAATATAAAAATAGGATTCGAACGTCAATTAGGTTGTTACGCTAGTAGTGGATAAGCCCACCTTAATTACAACAATCTCTTATGGTTCCCACTAATAGTATAACACATCATTGCTAACTACCCTATCGTTAATCAACCACTTAAAACCTAACAGAATATGTCCTAAATAACGTTGTTGTTGGATACTTGCATTGACTCTTCTGTTACATCAAATAAGTAGACAACGTCGTGCAAATGGATGAAGCAATACTACAACAGGATTTGTTTTTAGTTATATTTTTACCTACATAATAGTTTGACATCATGCGCTTCTTTTGTCAGCAAATGAAATCCCTAAATAATTTCTAACTCAATAATCTAATCTCTTTGCTTCCCTTAAATTCATCATCATTGTTGATCCAGGCTTGCAAAAGTACCTTGTATGTAGATAGCTAAGGTGAAAACCAAAATTTGAAGTATAGGGAATTTCCTGTGAGGCAAATTATAGGAGTAATGAATGTATTTTGTTAGCTACTTTACTTTGTACTATCTTTATATTCTTAAAGTTACAAAAAAAGGAAAGTTTATTCATCTATACATGTAACTTTCAAAGGTTTTGTTAGCTAGAGTTTTAGTTTGGATGAAGACATTAGCCTCTAATCCGAAGACATAATGACATAACAAGGTACTAATTTAAATACATCATATATGCTTGTTGATATGCGATTAATTGTTGATATGTGATTAATTTTGATTTAAAAAGACCATAGATGTAACATGAATTACACTACCAAAAGAATTAAGCTAGCTGTCCATTTGTCACATGATTTTCATCTAGTTTTTAATATAAGTGAAGTGTGTCTGTGTCGACTGCTAAAAGAAGCATGTGAGGGCTGAACCATGTGAGGGCTGAAGCAAAAAGTGAGTGTCGGCTAGGGAATAAAGAAGAGTATGTGACGGTTGGGAGAGAGTGAAAAAATGGAGAAGATAACCATTCATCTAGTAGTGTGTCGGCTGAAGAATGAGAATTGTGAGGGCTGGATAGACATGAAAAACATAGATTTTTAAGGGCTGAAAAAATGTGACAATGAAGAGCAATTTAGGGGCTGCACAGACGTGAAAACAGGGATTTTTGAAGGCTGGAGGTGTGTGATGGCTAGATCAAGATAGATGAGACAACTGGAGCAAAGAGGAGGTGCCGGCTGGAGAGTGTTTTAGTCGGTAGAAAAACGATCAACTGTATTCTTCTTCATATTGGGGTTGGTTCTCAACATTAATTGAGAGATTCTTGGCTGATGTTTGGACCTTGATGCAAAAGATGGAGAGCTAACCTTCCTGATGTTGGTTTAGAGGTGAAGTCGACACCGAGGAGCACATTTAAGCATACGTTGTTATGTATCATTTTCTTTCCCTCTTTTTCAGATTGTTTACGTTATCTTGTATTTAATGATTAGGTATTGTATGAGAATGATTTTGATGCTCTATTGATTCATATTTCATGAAACCCATTGCTAGAATTTGAATGCGATACATAATAGTCGTGTTTGAAGTCGTATGTGGCAACTAACGATATTAAATCGTTAGGGCTAATGTAGCATAAGTTAAATAATTTGAGCTTGTGTGATTATTGCTTAGATTGGCCCGTTTTTCTCAATTGTAATGCAACTGTCTGGATAAACTTAAATAGCTTGTTTTAGGATTCCTAATAGTTAGGGTTAATTAACGAGCTCTTCTTAATTAACTATAACCTAAAGAAAAACTTGGATTAACAGAGCTTATTGTTAATTTACGATCAATAGTCTAAAGAAATGTGTGAAGAAAATAATTCAATGGCATATGTGAAATTGCACTTAAGCCAACATTGATCCAAAGAACCAAATTTTAAACCATTCGTCAATTTTATCACTTTGTTGTTACTTAATTTGAGTTTTTTTTATAGATTCAATTTTACTTTGTTTCTAATTTGCATAAAACCAAACCCCCTACATTATATATAAGTATAATTTAGGAAAGTAATTGGATTTAATCTTTATGGGATCTACCTAGACTTACCATTAGTTATAGTTATATTTTTAGGTTTAGTTTATTTTGTGTAGTGTTACGAGGGGCTATTAATTTTGACACCGTTGTTGGGGATTAATATCCTATGCTTTTATGAATTTATTTGTTTTTGTCATTTTTTTAATTTTCAATTAACTTCTTTTCTTATTTGGATAGTTACGATGTATGACACGATCTTCTCACTCCGGTGAATTGAAATTTGATCCAGAACTTAAAAGAATGTTACGTAAAGAGAGAAGACAAGTTGCACAAAGTTCCAAGGGTCCATCATCACTTAACAGGAAACTTGATTCATCACTAGGAATTTAAATAGTTTTAGATTTACTTTCTAATTTCTCTAATGATTCCATTTCTGAAATAAATTCTAACATGGTAGGTCAAAACAATGATTGCACCCTTAAGCAGTTAACTGCTCCTGATTTTAATCATCAACCTTTAAACACTAATTTTCCTGTTGTTGATCTTATTTTTGAGCTTAAATCTGGTCTAATTCATCTTTTGCCTACTTTTCATGGTATGCCAGGTGAAGATCCTCACAAACATCTTAAAGAGTTCCACGTAGTGTGTTCTAGCATAAAGCCAATTGGAATACAAGAAGAGCAAGGATTGGCTTTACTACTTGCCATTTGGATCAATTACCAATTGAAATGAGATGCGGAGACTTTTTTTGGAGAAGTACTTCCCTGCTTCTCGAGATACGAATATTCAAAAGGATATATGTGCAATCCGACAGCATCATGGGGAGGTATTATATGAGTACTGGGAGCGTCTCAAGAAGTTATGTGCTAGCTGCTCGTACCATCAAATTAGTGAATAACTCTTAATCCAATACTTCTATGAAGGACTTCTGCCACAAGAAAGAAGTATAATAGATGCAGTAAGTAGAGATGCATTAATAGACAAAACACCTATTGAAGCCAAAAATTTGATTTCCAATTCAACATTTGAGAGGACACCCGACCATTGAACGTCAGTGAAGCTAATACTGCTACATTGGACCAACAGATAGCTGGGTTAACATCTTTAGTGAGGCAAATGGCTGCAAATGGTGCTCAACAAGTCAAGGTATGTGAAATTTGCACAATGGTAGGACATCCTACTAATATGTGTCCAACCTTGTAAGATACTTCTACGAAACAAGTGAATGCTCTTTCCGAGTTAACCACAAAGGAATCCTACCATTAACCATGTCAAAGACTCCTATCAAATACTTGTGGGCAACAAGGATAACAACAAGGCTCCTACAAATAACCATATCAAAGACAAGCTTAACCATCGAGCTCTGAACCTCATCGGAAGAAATGATGAAAACTTTGGCTCAGAATAAAATACAATTTCAACAACAAACAAGAGCTAGCATTCAGAATCTAGAGAATTAACTAAGTTATATAGCTACTACGGTGAGCTGATTGGAGAATTAGAATTCGGGTAAGCCTTCTTCTCAAAAAATTGTAAACCCGAAAGAAAATGCAAGTGTTATCACCTTGAGAAGTGGTTAACAAAAAGTGGCATCACATAAGACTCTTGTGTTTTGAAGATGATGAAGAATCTGAAAGGGAACTTGAAGTGTCTCCAAAAGAAGTTAAAAAGTGAACTAAGGTAAATTCTCAATCTCCTGTGATTAAAAATTCTACTAAAACTTTTCCTCATTTTCCTAACAGGTTTGCTAAATCGAAGAAAGAGGAGCAAGATAAGGAGATTTTAGAAATGTTCAAAAAAGTAGAGGTGAACTTACCTTTAATCGATGCCAAAAAGTAAGTTCCACGATATGCCGAAATCTTCAAGAAATTGTGCACGTCAAAAAGGAAACTGAGAGGAGACGAGAAAGTGAGTGTGGGGGAAAATGTGTTTGCAGTCATTTAAAGAAAGCTTTCCTCAAAGTGTAAGGATCTAGGTATGTTTACAATTCCTTGCAAATTTTGTGATAATAGATTTGAAAGGGTAATGTTAAATCCAGGAGCTTCAATTAATGTCATGCCATATTCCTTTTACACTTCGTTAAATCTGGGATCTTTGAAAGAAACGCGTGTTATAATTCAATTGGCTGATATATCTATTGCTCTAATGCTTATCCAGCAAGGGTTGTAGAGGATGTTTTAATGCAAGTTAACGAATTGGTTTTCCCAGCTGACTTTTATGCGTTGAACATAAAGGGAGAACCTTCTTCTAATTCTGCACCTATCATTCTGGGTTGATCGTTTTTGAAGACATTAAAGACAAAAATTGATGTGGATGCTGGAACATTAACTATGGAGTTTAATGGTGAAATTGTTCGCTTTAATATTTTTGAAGCTAAGAGGTACCT
>JAOQMQ010000196.1:15305720-15320372 GCA_027563845.1 Erythroxylum subrotundum
CCAAAATAGTCAACGGCAATACTTTGGCTGAGACCTACATGGAGAAATGGGGTTGACTGTGTCGCTGTGAATATTTCTGTTAAAGGATTCATGTGTTATTGGCTAACAAAGCTGGGGAAAGGTCTTCCTTAATGGTACATGGAAAGAGGCAAAGTTATTTTTTCTTTCTCGAGTGAAATTGATTTTGATTGGAACTTTGGTATATAAGAATTATTTGGTTTGAATACGAAAGTATTATGTATTTTATGCATAGAGGATCCAGTGTCTTTCAGAAAGTTATGATACTTGTGACTTTTGAGTATGTGACATAGTCCAATCCTCAGAATGTGTTGTGACTTATGAGTGTGTGACATAGGCCAGTCCTCAGAATGCGAGACAATTGAAAATAATCTGAATAAAACTTATCTCACTGTCAATATATTTCATTTTGTACTGGATATTCCTGATCATCTAACCATGTAGATTCCACATTTGTTTGAACTGAAAAAGTTTTGAGGTCAAATGAGTCGAGCTGAAAACTGTGGTGGGGAGTTATAACAAGTCTTCTCTTCGGGTGTAATTTGCCTTCTCTTTTATTTTCTATTTAGTTAGATTGTGTTCTTGATTTTTTTTCCCCTAGGTCTTGTTGAAATCGTAAAGCTTGAACCTTCCATTTTCTTTTTGTATAAGAAATAAAGAAGTTTTGAATGCTTAAAGCAATATAATAAGGTTCAGGTGATTTGGCAACTGCGTCATAATTGTTAAGAGGAAAACTATATATACATGAAAGACCAAAATTACAAACACTGAAATACCCATCATCTCTACAACCGAGAATTTTGTATTTATCGAGCTGCGGGACGGTTTTCCACCAAATGGTAGTTACTTACATTTTCTGCATCTGAACATCATAAATCTCTAGTTGAAAATGGCAAGGTCAGACATTGATTTTCTTTGGCATTTTTTGGTAGAGACTCCGATGGACAAAAATAAGTTATCTCGAATACAAGAGCATGTTCCAATCCTATATACATATCGGCCCAATTGTACAAATACGTTTCCCTTTGTAACACATGAAGATACAAGTGTATCAATTTCACAGAAACTTAACCCCATGCAAACTTCTTGAAGTAATGGAGCATAATCAAAGGCAACTTTGATCAGCAGCCACATCTGCACGCTGAAAAAGTTCCAAAATATTTGCAGCTTTTCTCTTGGCCCTGTCGGTGCCACTCTCTGACAGTTCCTTCAATCCCTCTTCAGCGCCAAAATCCCTTGCCAACTTCAACTGTTGTGAATCACTGGCGCATAGCGACCACAAGACAGCTGAAGCATTCTCTCTGTTCCTTGGAGAACCTGTCTCGATGACCTCCATTAGGACAGGAATTGGCTCAGCCTGACCAATAGCTGTCTTTCCTTCTTGATGGCTAGCAAGAATGGCCAGAATTGCCAATGCTTCATCCACCATTCCACCTCCAGCATCCTTCAACAATCTCATCAGGGGTTGCACAATGCCAGCCCTCACAGCCCTGGCTTTGTTTCCCTGATAGATTGAAAGATTAAAAATTGCTGTGGCAGCATCTTTTTTTCCTCTTGGAGTCCCCTCACAAAGCAGTTTTATAAGAGCTGGGAGGGCCCCTGCAGCTCCTATTGCCACTTTATTCCCATCAATTACAGATAAGCTGAACAGAGTTGCAGCTGCATTTTCCCTTGCTTCCATGCTGCCATTTTTCAAAACATCCACTATATCTGGTATGGCTCCAGCATTGACAATGGTTTCCTTGTTACTATCATTAATAGAAAGGTTTAACAGTGCTGTAACAGCATGCTCCTGGGTCCTTGGATCAGTGGAGGATAACAGCTCCACAAGGAGTGGAATTGCCCCAGCTTCTGCGATACATACTCTATTATCTGCATTCCTTTTTGCCAGTAAACGAAGCTCTCCAGCCGCTGCTCTTTGTTGTTCTGGAGTTCCATTTGCTAATTTGTCTAATAAGGCTACAATAGCAGTACGATCACAGTCTGACACGCTGCTTCCGACTCTTTTAGTTCTACATGCTCCTTGTTGTTTAGGCAGCTCAACTCCATTGCTCTCACACCACAAAGCAATTAAACTTTTCAATACATAGTTAGGTGTTAGCGCAGTGTGCAACAGTGTATGTTGTGTTTTGGGACATGTCTTGTGTCCTGCATCTAGCCATTTTTGTATACAGGATCTTTCATATGTCTGCAATTGTAAGTTAAAAGAAATAAACAAAAGGCATCACACACAAAATTCCAGAAAATATGAAGGCATGCTCTGGTACCTGTCCTGTAGACACTATCACTGGATCTTTCATCAGTTCAAGAGAAATTGGGCACCGAAAATCATCTGGGATAACAGGAGATCTATGTTTGATCAATCCCTTTTCGGCATCAGAAGTGTCAGCTTCAGGAATATCCATTTGGACGTAGTCCTTTAACTTCTTAAGAAGGGATGACATCTTTTCAAACCACTCTCCTGGATCGACATCACATGAGATGACCAATTCATGAAAAGCAAGGGACTCTTTCTTCATATCATCAATAGTCTTCAGGTGCAACCTGTCTGAGAGCCTTTTCAGTACTACAGGATCAGGGTCTTTTTCCCTCTCTGCTATTGCTAAGTCAAGTTCTAGTTGCAAATCAGGGGAGTCTGGTCTGCCTTTGGCTCTCCTGAATTGAGCATGCACAAGTTCAATCTACATATGGGCGAGAAAAATCTCATAAGATGAGAAACACTTTACAACACCAAAGTTGCGTCAGAACACAATAGCGAACAAGATTGAATTACAACTGTGAAACAGCTCCAATGGTGAAGCACCATTATTCTGAGAAATCAATGGGGTCGTCAAAGTACCTGTTCTCTAACTTCCTCTGATATGTCAAGCCTGTCATAAGGGATCTCACTTAATGCTGCTTCAATATTTTCTGTAACCTCATGAAATTTACATGCTAGCCTATCCCTTTCCAAGGCCTGTGGCGTGAGAAAAGAAAAATAAGATGATAAATCTACCAAATAAGAGTTGCAAGATTAAGTGACCGCATACTTTCGTTTGCATTATTCATTAACTTTATCACAAAAATTTCGTAACGGTAAGTGGTTTCGTCCTCAAATGTCAAGCTCAAACTTTGAGAGACTCGACTCCTATGGGACAATGGAAACTGTATAAACAAATCCAGTGGCTCCAAATATTTCGTTATGTTCCATTTCTAAGAAATCAAAATCCCCAATAGGTTTCCAATATCCAGATACTATAAGTTAAAATCTTTAATTTACAATCGAAGAGAAAGAGCAAAGAACAATACCTTATACAGCTTGCTACCTTGGTTCACCGACTTGAGAAGATCCACAGCGGAATCTAGAGCAAATTCAAGTGACTCAAGGCCTTTAACTTCTTCTTCGTTTAGTTCTTCACTGCTGTCTTTCAACTCCTCAAACAAAGGGCTCAAGAGCTTGATTCTACGCAACAAATTCCCATGCATCTTCTTGCATACATTCTTACACTCGGGCAATCCCGATATCTCCTTCACCGAGTCTGCAAGTTGACTCACCAATTCAGAATTTGAGCCCCCTGTTAAAACCATGTGAGCGGCCTTAATTACTCTTTCAACAGAGCTCCAAAAATTATTAGCTGAGAAAATTGGGCCTCTTCAGATAGAGTCGTGAGCAGTATGAGAAAATTGGAACCTAAATAAGATCAGATCCACAAGAAACAAAAATAAAAAGTTAAAGAATTACAGGAAAAGAAGAGAGACCCAGATGAATTGAACAGGGGTTTGAATGAATTACAAAGAAAGAGGTCGATAATTGAGAAACAAGTAGAGGGGAAGATAATGAATAACCAGACCGAGTCAAGTAAAGTGAAGGAATTGATAAGGAGGAAACACAAGGAGGGCCATGGAAGCAGGGAGGTTGTGTTTTCTTATGAAAGAAGAAGAAATGGTTGGGCTTATGGGAAAAGGGAGAGAGAGAGAGAGAGGTTGAAGACCATTTCTGTTTTAATCTCTTCTTCCTCTCAATTGTCGTTACAAAATTCCAAACGACGACTCTCTCTTGTCGTAATTGTCAAAATATTGTTTTTCTCCGTTTCTAACAATTCAATTTGGTAGGTGGATTTTGTTTGACCTAATATTCGCCACTCCATAGTCCATATTACATATTCTTTTTCTTAAATTAAGAAAATTGAGAAGCGTCCTATTCATTCCTCCTTCGATCTTTGACATTTCCTAATTCCTATGCTTCTAACAAATCATCATTCCCAGGCAAGTGGGAACTACTAACTATCTCAGATTTCAAACTTACCAGCCTGTTTTTTCTGGCGTAGGTTTTTTTTGTCTAAAATTATGATCTGTTTTATAAATCTCAGCTATTTATTTATGCAGATTCTGTATTTATTTATACATAACTATTTATACATAACTTATGCAAAATTCACATAAATAAATGGTTAAAATTTATAAAATAAAATAAGACATTATAATATTAAAGTAAACAAAGCTTCATTTTGGAATTCTAACTCTTTCAAGTACTCGTAATTAAATATGTCGTAATTAAAAGTATTTCGAGAATATTCACAGGGAGAAAAGATATGCCAAGATGGATGGATGGACGGATAAAAACTTCTTCATTTTCCGTATTATCGGGGATTAGAATATGCAAAATAATTGTCACGACGAGACATTCTATGATTATGAACTGATTGTTTCTTCTTCGCCTGCAGGCTGGAGCGCTCAGCAGCCATACCGGATGACGTGTAGAAAAGGATGTTCCCAAACGGCGTCTAAGAACATGCCACGTGGAGGGATACGGAGAGCGGGCCCGTAGCCGGCACTGCCAGGAGCCTAGCATCAGCCGTGATCACACTTTCGTGGCTATAATGATTCGTTACGTGTCGTTTTCTGATCTGCATTGTTTTAAAATTTTAAATTTGAGATATTTTTTTTAAAAATTGTTTTTATTTTTAAAAAATTATTCTCTTAAATTTATTAATTATAAATGAGGTAAACTAATCAAATACCACAAATACTATAATTTAACTTAACTAATTGAATAATATAATAATTCAATTCAATTCTTAAATTCAAACTAAACTAGTTAAATTCAATTGAAATCAATAATTTAAACATAATTATTAATTAAAGTGAAAATATTTTTAAAAAATTGAAAATTATAAGTAAAATTTGAAGTTTCTTAAGGGATTTTTTTTTATATTAAGGTCCTACTTAGTAATAAGTAATGAAAGAATTATAACAAAAAATAAGAATAAGAATGGAAAGTGAGAATCTTAATAAGAATGAACTGATTATGTGCGTTTAATATGATATTAAACAAAGTTAAAAATTATGCTACCATTTGGTATTAAATATTTAAAATGTTAATAAGAAAATTTTTACTCATATTTAGTTATTATATGATTTATTTTGTAAATAATTAATTAAAATATTTATGTTTATAATTAATTAATTAAATTTTTAATTAATTTATAAAATTAATATTTTTAGATAATTATAAATAATTTTTATTATAAAAATAAAAATTTTAGCTTATACCCACATCCTCCATAAAAGTCCAATATTGTTTAAAATTTATTCCAATTTTTTCATTCCCTGTTTTATTTATTACCAGTAATCAAACAACTAAAAGTTAGAAAATAATTACCTCTTTATTACTGGTTACCAATCAAGGCCTAAAAGTATTATATTTTTGGATAAAATTCTTACATGGAGTGGAGGATGGAATTGGAGACTTAGATTTACCACGTATTATGTGTTAAGCATTTCTCAAAATTAATTACCTTAACACTTAAGAGAACTTTTTGATTTATAATTTAATCAAACTTAGCTTATCTCATTTAAGAATCTAAATATCCCCTTCTAATGGGTTTTAATATCATCCCATTAAAACTTTTTAAAAAAATCATCCTACTAAATATGGATAATAATTTCTATTTTATTTTTAGTAAAATTTAAAGAATAGTAATAACCTACTTCCTACAGTTATATTATATATACTATTGCTGTTATTCTTAGCATGCATGCATGGAAAAACAAATGTTCGGGCCAACTCAAAAGCCTTTTAGTTCTAGGATTAGTTATAAATTCACAATCTATTCTTTTTATGCTTGTCATTTTGACCGCATACCACAATAAAATTTTTAGTCTAATTAGCTATGCATTATTAACTTCAGTAAATTTTAGTTAAGATATATTTTATTTAGAATAATATTATTTTAAAATTAGAAAAGTTTCAATATAGCATTAATTGCCAATTAGGTCAACATATATTTTTTTTTCTCTTGTAGAATTTTCTCACTAAACCTCTGTCCTATGTGAAGATATAGAATTTTCTCTAGTAGTACAATTGTTATATGAAGATATGGTATTAGATATTTAAAGGATTGACTTATTGCAAGTGGGAGATTATTAGCCTACGTTTTACAATTAATTGGTTGGTTATAGTTTACTAAACTAACCCTCTATGAGGATTTTGATTGGAATATTACTTGTTTGTTTATGAAAATTTTCATTTTGATGATTATATAAGTGATTCTTTAACTTGCGATCATCAAAGTATCTCATATAGGAATTTCTATACTTTGATACTACTTATAACTTATTCTATTCAAGATTAGCTTTGTCGATATTCATTGGATATAATATGAAATATATGTTGGTTGTTGAGTGATCAATATAAGATTCATCACCCTAAAGTGATGTTCCATTGTTATCGATTGATATGATTTCGAGAAATCCTTGGCCAAGGTGAAATGACATTTTAAAAACAGTCTTCAAATGTCATTAATTGAATCAGTTACTAATAGTGGGGAATAAATATGATTGGACTTTAAACATTAATTACATCATTTAATGTCTAATCAGAACATTATATAATGAAAAAATTGAATTAAGTTTGACTTGATTGTAAAGTTTGGAAAACTTTGTGATATAATATAAGATATTTAATGAATAAAGACCAATATATATTTGATCTTATTTGAGTATAATTGATATTAAATTAGAAATAATCAAAATTTAATTAAATTTGGAATTTTATTTCAATTAATTATTAAAATATTTAAAAAATAACATAAATAGGCTTAAGCTCTAAAGAAACTAATACTTCTTGTCTAACTCTCTCTACAAAATTTATATGATTCTATCAATACATTCTATGAATATCATCAGAGGTCGAACACTTACGTAGTTAGGATGGTGTAGATGAGTCGATTTCAAAAATAAATCGAAGTATACGACAAAAAAATGATCAAGTTTCATAATAATATATAAATGAAGTTTCACGCTTGATTATATTTTATATGTTAATCATATTATAGAATTTAAGTGATTTTGGCTTTAAAAAATCAAACAAAATTTTTTTGTTATTATTCTACCAAGTGTAGGATTGGATCTCGCCCTGATTTCCCAACATATAAAAAATCCATACAAATAAATAAGGAAAAAAAAACTAGTGAAAATGGAACAATCTCATATTGACATGTTTGGGATTAATTAAACTCACACAATTCCTATTAGTACAATTGAATTTGATTCCCAACAACAACAACAATCCAACAGAAGTCTTGCTGAAATATGGAGTCTGATAAGGTTCAGAAGTACCTTGCCTTACCCCTAACTGATAGAGAGATTGTTTTTGATAGCCTCGCATAAAAGATA
Organism: Erythroxylum subrotundum; assembly: GCA_027563845.1. Lineage (NCBI taxonomy): Eukaryota > Viridiplantae > Streptophyta > Magnoliopsida > Malpighiales > Erythroxylaceae > Erythroxylum > Erythroxylum subrotundum. Next base: position 15,313,395 of record JAOQMQ010000196.1, read on the forward strand.
CATATTAAAATAATAAAGTAACAACAATTAAAAATAAAAATTAGATTAGACAAAAAAGAAAATAATAATAAAATAAGTAAATAAATAAAAGAAAATAATAACAACCTAGTTTCCATAAATAAATATAAAATAGGAAAAACATAATTTGTGTTAAATAATAAAAGGTAAAAGATGACAAACAAAATAAGCAGTAATTAGACTAAGGTGAGGATGATCATCTTTTTTATTTGCTATGTAGATCCACCACAAAAATGGAGAAGAATAAAAGCAAATCCTTGAAAAATCTAAAATTTAGAAAAATTATAAGAATATGCATAAAACTTAAAATTAAAACTTCAAGTTCACAAATAATAGGAAATGTAACTTATATATAAGAGAAAAGATAAATATATACCTCCAACATTTCTTTTATAAATATATACCTCCAACATTTGTTCTGCTCTAACTTTACTTTTGTTGGTACTAGAAGCTAAGACAACTATCAAATAATTAAAAAATATAAAAAAATTCAATTAGAAGAATGCAAGAAAATTATCAAAATAGAAAAGGAAAAGATGATTAAAAGTTTTATTCATAAATTTATTACACCACACATAAAGTTAAAATAATGATTCGTGGTTGATATAATAATTAATTTGTTAATTCCATTAGTTTGTTGGATTGAATGTGTTATATGATGTTTTTCAAGTGCATGTCTCTTAAGGGGTCTAGAATTCTCAAAAAAATATTTGTAATTTACAAAGGGTCGGGAATGGTGTTCCAGAGGTTGAGTGGTTCACAAATAACTCCTTACATAAGTATGATAGAGCACTTTCCTTTGTTGTATTCAGATTTTGCCTATACAAGCTGTGGGAAGAGCAGAATGCAAGATGTTAAAGAAGTGTGAAAAAATTGGAGGCTCTGTTGAAAGCTATGATAATCTAGTGGGTTAGAGAACAAGTCTTATCAAGTTCATTTTCAAGAAATTGAAATAATGAGCTAGATGGTACATTGAGAATTTGAAGAACATTTTCACACAGTGGACCCAACTAATAGGGAAGTATGTATGGTAAAGTTAACATGCAAAGTATATATATCCAATAACAAATTATGCACATTTATTGCTTAAGGAGTATATTGGCGATTGGGAACTTACAAGGTTCCTTAACTAATCAAACCAGTTGGTTTAAGACAAGTATTTTGGTACCAAGACTGACCTCAACCAATTTGAGACAAGTATTTTGGTACCAAATGTTACTCTCTCAAGCTTGAAGAATGGCAAATGGTGAAAAAAGGTGAGCTTCTAGGGACTTACTATTTCCTTAAGAGGGAGATCACATTACTTCTTTGGGGAGCCAAGCAACACTAACCTATGGAAAACAAGTCTTGTAGTGAGTAATTTGGAAGTAAGCACCAAAGAAAATAGGAAGAAAGTGATTACTAAGTATAATGCATAAAGGCTTAAGATGGGAGATCGCACACCACAACGAAAAGAAAATTTGGCGACGAAAAAAATCTTCACTAAAAGTCCCAAAATCGTTACTAATAATCATTAATGATAATTTATATTCATCGTCAAAAATGTTGGCAAAACATCATAATTAAAAAATATAGGCGATTTTTTTTGCTAATCCTTGCTGATAGTTTTTGCCTACACTTTATTTTCGGAGCAAAAAGGTATTAGCGACGTTTTGAGAAATCATTGCCAATACCTTTTCACAATGGTTAGCTTTCGTAGCTAAAAGAAAACATAGCTAAATGTATTTGTTTTTATCTACGTTCTATAAAATGTAGTCAAATTTTTAATATACATTTTAACGAAATGTTATATCATGTTGAATTATAATTATTTGTTACATTTTTAATCCATATTATTGTATATAATATTTATATTTTTGTTTTTGTTGTTAATTTATTATACAAAAATGATTGATAATTTGAAGAATTGTATATAAAAAATAATATATCATTAAATTTGTTCGTGCACAAGAGTTTAATTACAATTTCAAACATGCTTATATATAAAATAATAAATACAGAGATTAGTTTACAAGATATAATACAAATCACTTAGGCTCGTTTTCATCTTCGTTGCTTTTATAATCCGGGCCAAGTAATTTTTTGAGGTACTTTTCATGCTTGACCAACTTTTTTTCGGTATGTTGTAATTTAACCTTAAGTGACTTATTTTCCTCTTGAAGATGTTGAACATATGTTGATTTTAATGAGGATGAAATAGTTGGGTTAGGGTCAAACCCAAGACCTTTGATATATCTGAATCATGTACCAAGCACAAAATCGCAAATATCTTCTATATTTGCCTTATTTCCCTCAAAAATTGATGTTTGCAACAAATTTTACATCTTATTCTAAAATTAGAAAAACAAAACCAATATTCAATGCTAATATTATTAGTTAGTACTATATAAATAAATAAACTTAAAATTTAAACAAATTTTTATACTTAAATAGTTATTTTGTGCTTCTTTAGACATCCACCCTTGACTTTTCTTATAGTAAGTGAGTTTGTAGAGTATGAGCTTATCACACTCTTGTTCATATAGTTCCTTCTCACTCTATTTTATGAAAAATATAATGTACAATAAATAATATAGTGTTTATTGATATAATTATAACTTGTAAACAAAGATCTTACATATTCATTTCGCACAACAACAAATGATTTGGAGCATTGGTTGTGAGGAGTTTTCATTTTTCCTTTATTCACCTTAACCTTCTCACATTTTTCCTAAATAAAGAAAAAAAAAGATAGTCATTAAATCATCTAACAAAATTAATGGAAGAAAATGTGAAGGAAAAGAAAACAAACTTAAACGTTAGGAGAGGCCCAATAATTACATAAATTGTTCCAATTTTTTGGAGACATCCGTTCCAGAACATATCTCCTTGCCTTCGCATCGGAAGGAAAAGATTTGTAATACTGAGGCAGCCTATAATGATGATCCTTGGTCCTTTGTTTCACTAATGAAGTGACACAGTTTGAAACATTAAGCTTGTCGATATCGACAATATTCAATTTCATCTGTGAATAATAAGTAAAAATGTAATTAATCTTAAAATAAATGAAAAATATTGCATACAATTAAATAAAATGAAAATTTACCAAAACTTGCATTCTTGAGCAAGTTGTCTTCCTTAAAGTCCTTAGCATGTTTTAGGCAAGGTAATTCTATTATGGCAATTATCCCCCAACTCATTAGACAATTTTGCTGATTGAACCTTATCTAGAGGACAACCTTGCGAAGTATCAATATGTACTGATAACTTGTTGCTCATTGCAGCATTCATTTGTTGCAACTCACAATTTCTAGTTATACCTCTACCTCTTTTTCTGATGTTGACATAGGAACTTGACAACAAATGAATAATGATAAGAAAATATACATTAAACATGTAAATATATATTTGAGCATAAGTGTATTAGTATATGTTAAAGATTAACAAACCTACAAATCCCTCTATATTAGTTGAGGAATAATGAGGTTGTTACTGACTTGCTTTATTGGTGGATAAGGTCGATTGTTGTCGATGGGTAGGAACTGATTGATATTGTTATTATTGGGTAGGAACAATTTTAATACCTACCACCTTCTTCCCTTTGTTTCTACCAGGTGCCATTATTTAGATATTTATAAAAACAAACATAAATGTTATTATTAATACAATACATCCAGTCATCATTAGAAACATACATTCAATCATCAATAATCTGTATTAACATAACTTAATCATTAACAATCCACATTAACATAACTCAGACATCAACAGTACACATTAACATAACTTAAACATCAACAATACTCATTAAAATACCTTAAACATCAACAATCTGCATTAACATGACTCAAACATCAACAATGCCCATTAACATAACTCAATTTAATAACTGAAATTTAAATAAAGCAACTATATTAAGGTGAGAGAACATCTAGGTTGACTCAAAGTATGCTCCAGAATAGCTATTGCCTTGACGATCCGGCAATGTCTGGATGCGGTTGGTCAATTTGTGCTTCTTTATCATGCAATACGCACATATGTATACATTACTAACTTGTTTATTCAAATGAATACCCAATCATGCGCATGTAGATGTGTCATATTTAATGCATGCTCAATCGACTATCCCTGATATGCAACCTTATTCACAAATCTTGCTATTCATTCGTCATATCTTGTACATAACTTATTAGCGATTAGATCAATGCCTTAAGAAATCTCGATTACTCTAAATTCATTCAATCATACATTTATCCATCCCTTCCTAACATTCCATACTCATACAACTTCCCAATTCTCATTCAATCATACCTATTTCATAACTTATATCTCAGGCATCACATTTGCATTCATAAGAACACCTTCATTTCTTTAACAATTCATACTTCCCAAATTCATATACATTGATATCAAACAATCCATTCCTTAATTCTATCATCAGTTATCAACTTAAACCTATCAAACCTTTAATCAATCCACCAAATAACCATCTAGGTTCATTTCAAACCTTAATCAAATCCAAATACACCAAAATAAAGTAACTTATCCTTAGTTGGTTCAACAATCACACAAAACAGAGTTTTTCACTTCCTAAGTATTTCCCACGATCGTGGTTACCTTTCCACGATCGTGGAAAGACAAAATAGAAACTTTTCTTCTCTAAGAAATTTCCCACGATCGTGGGTACCTTTCCATGATCGTGGAATGGGTGAACAGACGGTTCACCATCCCTTTCCTTTAATATTTTTCCAAATTTTAACACCATCATACTAATATATTGATCATACCTCAATTACACCTAAATTATACTTCATTTCCTCATCAGTTTCATCACTAATTCCAACTCAAAATCCTTCAATTGATAACTCATAAATCATAGTCTTTCATGCATCATAATTAAAACAAAACTATCATTCACCTTCATACATATAACCTTAACTTATCAATTTCTGGAACACTCCCAATATACCCATTTTTCTGCATAGTTACGTCATCATTTACACTTCAAATCTCAGCCTAAACCATCCATATAATCCACTATTTTCAAGCACCAAAAACAAAATAGAAACCACACATTCATTCATCAAATTCCAGCACAACTTTAATATCAGCCCTACATATCACTCATCTCAATTTAATCATCATGAATGTTTCTATTTTAACATGCCATAGAGATAAAAAATCACTTACTTGATGTTGGGACCCGATCTTGAGACCGGACCCCAATCGGAAAAGTGGAAAACGAAAGACGGAAGGGACATCGGAGACAAAAGCGAAATACAAATCGGACGGAAAGCGAAACAAAAACCGAAGTGAAGACAAAAACAAATCCGAAAGAACAGAATCAAATCGGATCCGAAAGCGAAAGGAAATCAAATTAAAACGAATCGAATCGAAAAATCGGATAACAAAATGCAGAAACAAAGACGAAAGCAGAAATCGAAGGAACGGATTTCGAATCGAAACGGATCGGAAGCAAACCGCATTACGAATCGAAACAAACTTGGAATCAACGCATACTAACGAAGTCAAATCGAATTGGCTCGAAAACAAACCAAACAAACGATGCCATCAAACTGAAATACAAATTCCAACATCCGAAGTGTGAACCTTAAACAATCTATCGCATTGGAAACCCTAAGACTAAGCCAATCCGAATCGGTGTAAATATATATATATTTTTTCTTTCCTTTCATACTTAATCAATCGTTGACAAATCAAAACAATATAATTTCCCCATTTGGAAATTCATCCTCACTCAAAACTCAATTCATATAATTCTTCCTAATCATGCAATATCTCAATCTCCTCTTTAAAACTCTTGCTCTTATTCTATCTTTACCATAAAACCGATTTTATCAAAAATCGGACAACATAACGGCTGTGTTTTTAAAACCCAAAACTTGCAAAGGGTTTTAAAAACACTTCTAATGATCCAAATCAAAATGCACAATTCCTCGGACCTCCTGTCCGGAATCCCATCATACACAAACACAAACCTATACCTAAAACACTTCATTAATCTCAATTACAAAACAGTATCCTCGGACCTCCCGTCCGGAACCCATATAATAATCACATTCATATCTTAATCACATTCACATTCATATATACTAACCATAAATTACTTACATAATCTAATTCCATAATCATATACAAACTTATATATCTCAATTCATAATCATAATTCATATACATTATGAAATAATGCTTACAAAAATCCTAATGGCATTCCAAGCCATAAACAAAATTAATATTCAAAGCGTATAAAATAACGCATACAGACAAAGATTTTCACTTTCTTTTACCCGAACTTCTTCTCATCACCTGTGGATGAGAAAGAAGGGGGGTGAGCTTACGCTCGTGGATAACATATTTATATACTGAACATAAGCAAAAACATTTTTGTAAAAACTTTCGCCATTTATCAAAGATTTCACAGTAGAAAATTTTTCAAAATAATTCCTTTTCAAAATTTTCTCAAACTTTTCACCTTTTTAAAATCAATCATAAACATTTTCAAACATTTCTCGGTTGAAAACCTCAATTGCTCTTTTCTTGAAATTCCAAAACTTTTCACAATGAATACATAAAATTGAAACATGAATGCATCACATAGACATGCATCACATCTTAAACAAATCAAAAACACATAACACATCAAAATGGTTTGGTTCGGTCTAAAACGGAACGTACTGCACATTCCCGCATAGCGGTCTTGTGCAGCCATGAACGGAATGTACTACACCTTCCCGCACAGCAGTCCGGTGTAGCCGTGAATAGAGGGGAGTCCGAAATCGGAGCTCCAGTGCCACTAGCGGGCAGGCAGGAGAAGCCTTTAAAATAGACAAGTGCACTTGTCCCACATATGGGACCTGATCAAACCCACATAACACATAATTCGTATTCGAAAATTTCGGATTGCCCGAAGGCACATTTCAAAAACTAAATTTTCCATATCGTGTCATAAAAGACACTCTA
>JAOQMQ010000196.1:15463722-15474015 GCA_027563845.1 Erythroxylum subrotundum
CAATTCAATGTAATGGAAGCAAAGAAAGGCACAAACAAGAAAGTAAACTAAGAATCAAAGAAAGACACTCAACATATTGTAAAACTCAACAAAACCTGAGAACTCAAAGAACAAATTTCAAATCTACCCAAGGTTTAAAATAGGCAACTCAACTGGTCACTCTTTTTTTTGGTATTGTTTAGTTTTTTTCAGTATTATTTACATTTTTTTCCAATACTGTTCAATTTTTTTCGGTACAGTTCAGTTTTTTCAGTACTATTCACTTTTTTCGGTACTGTTCACGATTTTGTTTTGCTACTGCTCACGCACTATTCACGGTACTGTTCACTTTTTTTTAAGAATCAAATAAGAAAAACACAATAAATATATGTATGAGTTCAATAGAATTAAGCCAAAGCTCTGATACCAAGATGATACGGAAATCTCAAGAAACCAAGATTCTTGAAACCCCCTAATCCTATTGAATCAAAACCCTAATCTTTCTATTCTAAGAACAAGCTAGATCAAACCCCAAATCATAAGTTTGAGACCCAATCCCAAAGAAATCAGAAATCAATTTACGTTGCAAGTACTTACTTATTGATGCGAATCAATTTCTTGAAGTAAACATGAAGTCATTCATGCCTCACTTGAAGAATTCACTTCTGAACTTTTATTGATCATCCAAATCAAGGGTTACAAGGATATAATAAGGTATAAATACCTTGACCAAGTCCCAACCCTAATGGGTTTGCAAGCCCATTTATTGAAACTAAGCTAATCCTAACTAATCTAGGAGCATCTAGCCCATTGATCATGATCTGATCCAAGTCCTTTTAGGAATGGGCTAAACACATTAAAACAAATAAGTCTCAAAATAACCCAGACAAACAAAGCACATGCTACTAACTAAAAGAACATCCCATAAATAAGTTCTTGGGAATAAAATAAGAGATAATAAATATTAAGCCCAAATTATCAAAAATGGGCCTAAATGGCTAAGTACTAGCCTCTTCCAACGCCTCCTCTAATAAAGTCACAAGCTTGGGAGTGCCTTGGTGTTCCTCTATAGATGATTCGGCCTCCTCATGTACTTGACTTGTGATTTGGGCTTGAACAAAAGCTTGCATTGTTTGTTTAAGCCTTGAAGCTTATTGCATTGTAATTGGACCACTTGGTATGTATAGCTTGTCTGGTTGATGTGTAAGACGTAGAACTCTATTGCGAAGGTTGGTTGTATCAGAAGGGATTCTCTTTCTGATTCGAGAAAGATCTGTTCTTTTAATAAGAGGGCTATAATTGGTCCAGTTATCAAACCAGAGCCATATATCATCTCCATCAGCCAACCTATGTCTCTCAAGCTAAGGATGTCATTAAATATCCATGAGAAGTTCCTGTAATTGTACAACTGCCAAAAATTATGAGTTCTAAGATGGTATTCATTAACCTATTTAATCCACAGTGCTTTTTTTTAATCTCTAAATCCTCTTACAAAGCAGTACTTTTTGCATTTGAGCAATAGGAATGGTTCCAAGCTCCCTTGCCTCTTTGGGAGAGTGATATCACATCATTTCACCTTATCCTGCTTACCATTCTCAGTTTTTCTAGACCATAAGAAAGCTTTTAATATTCCATCCATCTCCTTAATGACCCCCTTATGTAGAACCAAGTGTGTAGACCAATGGATATACATACTATTTAGAACTAAAATTATGAGTTGACATATGGCTGCAATGGAAAAAACTAATTTTGCCAGGCATTAATTATATCTTTAAGCTTTTCAATCAAGGGAATAAAGTAAGAGAATTTAGGCTTACTAGTAGTGATTGAAACTCCCAGATATTTAAAAGGGGGAGAGTGCAAATCAAAACCGACCATGCGATTGATATGCTCTTGATTTCTAACATCTGAGGAAATATATAATCCATTTTTCTCCACATTGACTTTCAGTCCAGACCAATCAGAGAAAATATGCAGCATGTTCAACATCATTCGAATTGAGTGAGTTATTTGCCTTATAAAGGAGTATTAAGTCATTGGCATAAATCAAATGGGATAGTGTAAGTTCTCTGCACTTGTGATGATACTAAAATAGGCCACTGTAATCCACAAGTTTTGATATAAGTCTAGAAAAACCTTCTATAGCTAAAGTGAATACGTAAACGGAGCGGGGGTCCCCTTGCCTAAAACCTCTAGCAGTGCTAAATGGTAATTAAGGGACTCCGTTCACCAAAATACTTAGGAAAGTGGATTGAAAGAATTGCAAAATCCAATTTCTGAATTTAACAAGCAGCCCTATAGCTTCCAAGCATGCTTGCAAAAAGGACCAATTAATGGTGTCATAAACTTTGAAAAAATCAATCTTCATTAAGCAACTTTTAATATTCTTACCTGAATTATATTCACCCATTAGCTCTTGAAGAATGAGAATGTTATTGCCTATACTTCTCTTAGGTAAGAATGCCCCTTGAGCCAAACTGATGACATCTAACAAAATTAGTTTTAGTCTTAAGGCTAGAAGCTTTGCAATGGTTTTATACACTGTAATGTAGCAAGAAATATGTCTGAAGTCTGAAAAAGAGGAAAGGTTTTTCTTCTTAGGGATAAAGCAGATGAAGGTATATATGATTCACTTCCCTAAGCATCCTATTAGAGGAAAAAAATTCAAAGATTGCATCAGTAAAAAGTTTACTAGTGATTTCCCAGGTTCTTTGGAAAAAACAGGTAGTGAAGCCATATGGGCCAGGAGATTTTGAAGAGCACTTCCTTGACATCTTGGAGGTGTAAATGGAGCTATAAGCATGTCATGTTGAGTCTAGTTAAGGGTGAATTCAAATATATATTTCATACTTAAACCCTGCTGCTAACCAACCAAGGTTCCCATTAACTGTTGAAAATATCCCCTGATAAAACTAGTCAACTCCTGGTGTTCTGATAACACTTTCCCACAGTTGTCTTTGAACTCATAAATTGTATTAGTGTTCCTCCTATCAAGAAGAGAAGCATGAAAAAACTTTGTGTTTGAATCCCCATCTTTAAGCCATTTTAGTCTAGCTTTCTGCTTTAAAGTAGAATTCAAAAAAACAAACCCCTCCTTATAGTCTTTCAACCTCAAAATCTCGACGTTCCTTAATTTACAATTGAATGGATCCTTGTAGCAGGCCTCCTGAGCTTCATCCAATTTTTGTTTCATGTTGCTAAGGTTTTGGTTCTTCACTTTAGCAAATTGTTTGATGTCATGTTTGACAAGTTTAAGCTTTTGCATCAATTGAAAAGCCTTGCATCCCTACACCTCTTGCCTCCAACAGCTACTGATCAGATCCATAAAATCGTCCATCTGAGTGATACCATTTAAAAATCAAAATGGAGCTCCAAATCTTACCGGTTCATTCATCTTCTAAATAAGTATAGAGGAGTGGTCTGAAAATACATTGTCTCCAAAGTGTACATAATTAAGAATGTGGAAAGTGACTAAGTCAAGAGTGGTTCACCAGGGCTCTATCCAATTTCTTCCTTATCAACATGGATCCTTACTGTCTATTTGTCCAGGTGAACAATCTTCCTATTTCCCTTAGATCCAGTAGATCAATGTGTTGAAATAGCTACCCCTTGTTGCTTTATACAAATACCATAAACACTCCGATACAAGAAAATTTCTAGGTGCAACTCAAATTTCAGATACAAATGTTGGGGAAATTTTATAGCTATCATTCACTTACCAAAGAAAACAATTTTATGAAAAGAAATATTTTTTATTCATCGCATGGTTATTAACATTATGATAAATTTAACATCTTGGCCCAATCGATGAAAAAAATATTATTGGATTAAATCATTCTCTAGATGTTTATTACCTATTATAGTGAACTGATAGTGTGAAATATAGGATATAAGGTATACTTTAGTTATGAACTTTACAACAATGGATTTGAACAAAAAAAAACTCTTACTTTAACCTTGCAAATTCTCACATATATAGATATATCTATCTATATATATAGATATAGATATATATTGGCTTAGGTGAATCCAAGTGTATACTCTTAAAAAAAAATAGAAGTGGAACTATGTAGTTGCAAAAATAATGTGCAGTCCAACTCAGTGACATGTCTAGTCTAACTGCAAGCCTTGGAAGGGTAGAATATATCCCATGTGCTAGCTGGTTTCTAATGAGTACTATAGATTATAATCATATTTATATGTAGACAAGGGAGACAAGTTCCAGTTAATTTGTCTGCTTCTATGGTGTCTCTTCGATCTTCTAAACGTTACGCGGATATGGTGGTCCAAAGATAACTGCAATCTCCTGGGCATTTTCTCGTGGGAGCTGCTTGTTCACACTTCAAATATATAATAAGGCTAGAACACGAAAATCAGAACTTTTCTCTTTCATAGTCAAATTCGGAATCTTGAGTTATATTAGTTAGTGTGATGATCTGACAGCAACTACAAAGCGCTACGTGTAAATCTTTATGTTAGGTTAATTTACTAGGTCAATATGCCAAAATAAGGAAATCAAGTTGTTTGTCTTTGTTCTTAATGTTGGGGGGTTGAGGGAATATTGAATTGCGCGTGGGACATTAAGCTTGTTATTGTCAAAGTAACCTTCCCAGAGTTAGCAGGTGGCAAATTTCCAAAGAACCCACCTCATCCCTGTTGATTGTTGTACCTCTTACATTAGTATAAAAGTCATTAACTTGCGGCGCCACGGCTGGCCTTATCAGAAATCAATCGCATTCCTCTGGAAAAAAGACCTTGACTATTCATCTTCTGTCATCGATTAGCGATAAGCATGATAATCCGTCAAGCAATCGGACTTATCAAACAGGTACTTCATCAGCATCTAATCTAATGAGTGAAAGAACAGGTCATACACTTATGGTAGTGATAGCTAGCTATCAACTCATTAGGATAGGACGAATGTCGATGATAGCCAGCTAAATTACAAAGGTAGAAAATACAATAATTTGAATTCCTTAGCAAATGGGTTTTTTGAAATGGATCAGTTTAAAACATTCCTATATCAAATTGCAAATGCCAATAAATAATGGAATCTACTTGGAGGGAAAGAAAATGTTTGTTTAGCTTCCAAACATTCTATTCTTTGAGTAAGCAAGTGACTATTACAGAAAGTCATGTAAAAAAAACTAATCGCACAGTAAACAAATTTACGTTATTCACTTGGATTGATTAGGACTACATCCGCGAGTAATGACAAATCACAAATTCACTATTAAAAAGAGAGAAATTACAAGAGGAATGTGACTAGGGTTTTATCACCAAACTCATAACTCTAAAACAAACGGATTTTATATATTACTCAAATACAAAACTGATATACCAAAAATACCCCTAAAAAATAAATGAATAAGCTAAAGATTCAAGGCATATCTAACAAATCTCTACCTTGCATTGAATCTTCTCATAGATACAAAAAAAAAAATTACTTCTCAAACCCTACAGTTGCTTGCCCCATTTTGGGACTATTTGAAACTATTAACATTCAACAAATTTAAGCAATGTTTGAACTTGTAGTTAGGAACTGATTTGGTGAATATATCTGCTGAATTGTGTTTGGTGCCAATCTTCTTCACCATGATTCTCTTTTCTTAATGGATGATGTGATATCTAACATTAATGTACTTTGTCCGATTATGATGCATGTGATCATTAGCTAAACATATAGCACTCAATTTATCACAAAACACTATAGCTTGGTCCTGATATGTCCTAAGATCATTGACTAAGCCCTTCAACCATATGTCTTCTTTAACTACTTCTTTCAAGGCCATATATTCTGCTTTTGTGGTAGATAAGGCAACCGAAGGTTGTAAAGTAGCCTTCCAACTAACGACAAAACCATCCAATGTGAACACATGGCCATTCAAATATCTTCTACCATTCAAATCTGTAGCATAATCAGAATTTGAATAACTAGCAACCAAACAATTTGTATCACCTCCATATATGAGACCAACATCAGTTGTTCCTCTTATATAGTGGAATATGCACTTCACTACTTGCCAATGCTCTAACTTTGCTTCTGATTGTGGTGCAATATCTATAGAAAGACGAATATTTGCAACTAAATTAGTATTTAAAAGTTTTGTTGTCCTCATCCCAAATTTAGATAAAAATTTTTAAATGTAGCTCCTTTATGACGTGAAGAGCTTCTGTTGCTTTCGATCCCTATAAATCTCCATTCCCAAAATATTTTAGTTGTCCCGAGATCTTTTATGTCAAATTTTACACCAAGAAATTGTTTTAGCTTCCAAATATCTGACATGTTCTAAGTCGTAATAAGCATATCATCTACATACAATACTAAACAAATGTATGAACCGTTACTAATCTTGTTGTGATACACACAACAATCATATGGACTTTTGTTGTAGCCATGACTTGTCATAAATTATCAAACCTCTTGTACCATTGCCTTGGAGATTGTTTCAGCCCATATAGAGATTTCTGAAGCCCAAAAACATTATCTTCCTTTACTTGAATAGGAAACCACTCTGGTTGACTCATAAAAATTTCTTCTTTAAGCTCTCTATGTAAGAAAGTCGTGTTCACATCAATTTGCTCTAATTCCAAGTCCTGATATGCCACTAAGGCAAGTAGCACTCGAATCGAAGTGTGTCTAACAATTAGAGAGAAAATCTCAATCTTTCTTCTCTCCTTATTTTTAGCACCCTAAATGCTACTTCCCCTCAACTTCATGTTTCTTTTTCTTCCCTAGATTTCCTTTAGTAACTTGGCTCTCTCTCTCCCGCACATTCTTCTCTAGATAATTTAGGGAGTAGTAAAGCTTTTGTAGAAACTTTCCATCCTCTATTGCAAATAGTTAAACTACTTTTGGTGCTTTTACTACTCCTTATACTCTTTTTTTTCTGTGTAAATTAAATCTCTCTAATCCTATAACTAAATGGTAAGGACCAGGAACCCATTGATAAAGGACTCTAATACTTTTGTTATTTTTCCTCCTTTCAAAATTTTTAAAGGTAAAGTTTTTTTAAAAGTTAAAAGGAATTCAATTAATCAATTTTTTAAAAAAAATATTAAGCTAAGCATAAAACAAAAACGTAGCAATTTAGGTAGTAAGTGCACACTCCCATCACTATAAAAATGTGACTGAATCAATCAAAACTATAACGTTTCAAACTTGTTTCATGGGGAATTCAATTGAAAACACCATTGACGTTGTTTCTTGAGTCTTTTGTTCAAGCTCAATGTCCCCTTGCTACTTACTAGACTTCCAGTATGGTAGCTAGAGATCTTGGGATTTGGTTATGGTGCTGCTTATGAGGCCATTCACTTATTGCTTCTCAATTTTTAAAGGTATAGTTGATAAATAAAAATCAACATTTTTTGGATACTTCCTTGATAAAAGACCATCATTCCTCTATATTAAAATTTAGGTTAAGACTACATAGAACAAATGGGGCTTAAAGTAAACCCTTATTATAAAGGAACAATAATTCCTTTTTAAGTTGAAGGATAAATATGAAATGATGAATGTATTAGATTAGGGGCCTTGGCATTGGAATGGAAAGCCATTATTTCTCTTTAGGTGAAAACCTAGTATAACCTTTGACAAAAAGCCTCAAACATGTTCATATTTAGATATATTTCTATAACATTCCCCTTAAGTATTAGTCTATAATAGTACTTAGCTATTTAACTAGTTTTATAGGCAAACTTGTGTGTCTAGATGAACATTGTAAGACCCATATACTCCTTGGGAGGATATGCAAATGCCACACAAAACATAACTAAAATATGCCAAACAATCCAAAGCACTTCCAGAAACTCAAGCAAACATACATTACATATCATTAGATGTTGTTGAAAACAAAACATATCAAACATATTGTACTATTCCATATACATGCCATAAGTTCCAAATCCATCCTGTATTAAGTTTATTACAAACCATTAAACAAAACACAAAATACAACATGTCTCATTACATTGAAATATAACTTAAACTTAAACACAAATATACATCTTCCAAAACAAAACACATCCTTCTTTGGCCACTGCGGTTGTCCCAGCCTTAGATCTTTTTATCAGAACCTACCTGGAGGCAAAACCACCATGCTATGCATCTAGCTTAGTGGGGAATAACTAAACAAGATATAATCTAGAGACTATTTCTAACAGCCGTATAGCATTCACAGGCACCGAATCATTTCAAATCACATACAACCTTTAATTGTTCAAATTAAAGAACAATCTAATATTATTTGCATCATAACAGAATATAACACATCAGAGCAGGATATACTTGCTTCAGAACAAAACTTACAAGTATCTTAACGGAATACTATAATATCAAAACATAACTTTAAAGTATCAGAACATAACTTGATTGTGTCAGAATAGAACTTGATTATATCATAATAGAATTTAGTTGTATCAAAACTGAACTTAGCTTATATCAGAATTGAACATATATCAGAACACAAAACAAGTTAGCCTGCTAATCCTTTTTATAAAAGTGGGTAACGGGACCAGAATAGAAGATACCTATGATTGGTATCACAGAACATAAGATACTTATATCTCAAAATCAGGGGACACTATTGTGTCAAATATCAGGGGACACCATAGTGTCAAGTTATAGGGGACACCTTAGTGTCAAGTTATAGGGGACACCGTAGTGTGAAGTTATAGAAGCAGCTGTAGACCTTTCTAGGCATGCTTATTTACCTACGACTAAGACTTGGCAGTTTTAAAACAAACATTTCAGATTTTAGAATCATATGTGAAAGATATACTGCATATCATATGACTTATTCCATTTTGCTTACATTGAATATTTTCATTACATTTAATCAAAATTAACATGCCTTATAAACATAAACATTTGCAATAATGTACCAATGAAATCATTAAGTAATTACACATTACATGTAGTCACACAACTTCCGAATTCACAAACATTCACAACTAACACATTACTCTTGTTTTTAAATCACATTAGCATTCTTAAATATACTTCATTCCTTTAACAATTCATAAGTTCAAAATTAGTTACTTTGTTATTAAATAACACCTTCCTTAGGTTATCACCTCAATTAATAATCCAAACTTTATTTAACCCTTAATTAACTTATTCCACATAAAACTAGGTTCATTTTACACCTTAATAAAGTCCAATTACACCATTATAAAGTACCTTAACCTTATATAGTCCAACAATTGCCCAAAACCAACCTTTTCTCCTTCCTAAGTACTTCCCATGACCGTGGGAATGAACCATATAAATCCTACGATCGTGGAGCCTTCATTTTGCTTCCAAAGTTTATTCCTTCATACTTCATTCAATACACCTTCACCAAAGTCCATCAATTTCACTTCAATTCTAACTTATTCATGCTTCAATACCTTATGAAATTCATGTCCAAACCAAATCAAAAATCATTCATTAAGTATCTCACAATCCATGATCTTTCAGGTATCAACATCCAAAGCAAAAGCTATCAAATAATTATCATATTCCAAACCTCGATTCACCATCAACTCAATACATATTATATCCAATTCAAGTATCATATAATTCATATTACAACATGCTATCAAGTATAAAATTCCCTTACTTGTTTAACTTCAAAGAACAAGTCAAACTAGTCTTCCAAGCAACAAGCACAATTCCAAAATCCAAGTGAAACTAAGATGCTCTTAACACCAAAAGACAACAACTTAGAAGATAGCATCTAGTAGCTTTTTTGATGCAATATCTTGCCAGGATTCTAAGTGAAATTGAAGCCAAATTCAGAGCTAAGAGAGGGTAGATGGTTTCGATGGAGATGCCAAAATGAAGGCTGCAGAAACTTCTTGCAAGCTTAACACCTAAGTTGCTAGGTGTCACTCTCACAACATGGCATTTGTCACCATTGCATGTGTCCCATCTGTCCACCATATAAGCCACCAAATGTCTCAATTCTATTAAGCCACTTGTCACTCATTTATTGCTACCACTTGTTAATTTATTAACCATGACATTTATCACTTAATTTTTCATGTCAAATGTCACTAATTAATAGGCTTAATCATTCAAATTTCCATGTACCAACTTATCTTACCACTTGACAATTTTCCTAGTCCAAATATACATTTCATGTTGGAACCCCAGACCTGTTAATTATTTTCGAGGCATGTTTTCAATTTTTGAAGTCCTATTAGATCAGTCATTGGAATTGAATTATGCTAAGGTTAATATGAATTCAAGTTAAATTAAGGTATTAATTTTGGCCTAAAGTATTAATTGGATTAAATGAAAGAAAGGGTATAATTGGAAGATTACTTAGG
>JAOQMQ010000196.1:15521882-15536029 GCA_027563845.1 Erythroxylum subrotundum
ATTCATAGAAAATTCCCTCAATGAATGTTCATTAATAATTACACTTTTTATCGAGGATCCATAATAGCAGGTAACATTGGTACCCGAAACTAGGGTAATTTTTCATTTAATTTTCATATTTAATTATTATTTCAATTTGTGATTTTTCCCTTTTATTTTTATTGTCGTGACAAAACCCCCTTTCTATTTTCGTTTAAACTAGCTAGCCTTTACCGTTAGAGATTCCTCGTGGGATCGATATCCGCTTACCGCTACTACATTAATTTATTTTAACGAAAGTGATTTCTTTTATATTTGGTTGCAGGCGACAGCATCACCAAAAACCAATTACAATTTCCTTTATTCAAACTCAGGGTGTCGGTCTGGGCAAGGATAGGAAGGGTACTTGCCCTGGATCTAGACTTATAAGAGGCCAATTCTTTAAAGGAATTGGAAATTGAAAAGTCAATAAATATATTCATTAAAAGAGTTGGAAAAACAAAAAGTCAACAAATCTAATCATTAAAAAAGATTGAAGCTGAAAAGTCAATAAATCTTCTTCAACATGTTTATATGTATCCAAAGGTTTCTTGGCATGACTGTTACTAGGGTAGCAATCATATTGTACATTTTTTAGTGCCCTAATAACTTCATGGTGTACCTGTTTGATTGTATTCGTTGGATTGTAAACATCAATCTTTCTTATTTAATACACTGGCATGAGAGCGTGGCGACCCACTTGTTTTGGGAGAGACATAGGACCCAGCGATGTGAGAGTGAGGCGACCTAGAGGACCTGCTTTGGGAGAGACAGTGAGGCCACATAGAGGAGATAGCGACGTGACCCAGACATAGCTGCGTGAGGGGGAACTAGGTGGTCGTGTGATCATTCTGTGGAGGTCCCAGATTCAGAAAGCGAAGCAGCAACAACCAGATCCAGATCTGAGGAGCGAACCCACACGAGCTTCATTCACATGAGACCCATATGAGCTTCGTTCAACTTGCTACGAACCAAATGTCCTTGACCCACACGAGTTCCATGACAGTAAATGGGGCGCCTTCACCTTTGTCCATGGAAGATTTTCTTATGCTCACCTGAAAGGTGGATCAAAAAATTGCTTTTGGAAAGGGGGAAAGATCACTGAGAACTTCAAATTCCCAAAAATTCTCTCCCTATAATGGCACTTAGACAAAGCAAATTCAATTGCAGCAGCTTAAGATACAACTGAAATACTACCCAGACGTTATGAAAAATGACGTTGTCAGTCCATCGATTGACTTGTTGCAAGAAAAAGTGAGGGCTTAGTCTACTGACCTGGTTGGATCTTTCTGGACCAAGGGACCCACATTTCCAGTCATCAATGCCTGGGCCACTGCACGATGGGGTAAGAAAGGTTTGGAATAATCTTTACTCATGGATGATGACACTATTTTGTTTAAATTTACTGTTGATAGTATCTTGAATGAAATATTGGAAATAGGACCTTGGCATATAAGGTACGAACCCATGTTTATTCAGAAGTGAAAATCTGGGATGACATTTGATAGAGAATATGTGGAATTTTTTCCTATGTGGGTGCATTTTCATAATTTGCCTCTAGAACTTTGGACAATTGAAGGATTGAGTATTTTGGCAAGTTCTTTAGGTAAGCCCCTTGGTATGGATGCTCAAATATCCAGAATGGAGTGAATTGGGTATGCAAAAATATGTGTGGAGGTCAAAAGGAATGGTATACTACTTAGTCATTTACCAATTCTCAAATTGGGTGAAACAAGGGAGATTTAGCAATCTGAAGTTAAAGTGACATATCCTGGAAGCCTCAAAATTCCACCAAGAAATGGGTTCCTACAGGAAAACTTTTTCAAACTAGATGGCAAGATGAGTTATTAGGCGTTGAATCTTCTCCGGTGGTTAATGATGAGGCTATGGGTGTACAATTTGATGCTAATGATAATTCGGGTAACTCATAAATAGATAATACTAAAGGTGGGAAGCACAATATAGCATTTGGACACTGCTCTTGGTTAAAGGAACATGATAACTAGGAAGATGTAACTACAACACAAGTTTCGCAATCAGCGGAAAAAGAAAAAGACGATGAAACTGATTTATTGGACCATGATCCAACAAGCAACCTGATGATGATAAAACCAAAGAATGACAGAATTGTTGAGATAGAGAAAAAGTTTTATGAGAGTTCCCTTAACCCAAAAGAAGATCAGCTAAAAGGAAAACCAAAAAGAAGGGGTATTCTCCTTAAATGTTCACTCTAATATGGAATACAAGAAGGTTAAATGACCCTCTCAAACAGTCTATGATGAGAGAATTAGTAATGGATAGAAAGCCAATTCTGATAGATAATTCAGAATGGATTGCCCTTTTTGGTGCTTAATGGAAGACAATTACTGATCATTTACATCATTATAATGGTCAGAAAATTTGCTTATAATTTAATTCTTTTAAATTTAATTTATTATAAACATATAAAATATTCAAAATTTTATCTTTATTTTAGTTTTTAATATTTCTAATTAAGTATTTTAATTTTTAAAAATAAGACAATTTAACCTAAAATGTTAACATTTTATTAATGTAATTAAAAAATAATATGAAAATTAAAATTTAAAAGAGTTACACAACATTTTTTCTTACATATTTTTTAAATATCAAGGTAATAATTTCATTCATATTTATTGGGATGAATTAAAAAATCATATGAACAAAGATGAAAAATCATAAATATTAATTTTTATATTGTTTTGTTGATCACATTAATAAAATATTGATGAACACAATTTTTTAATTGAAATTTCCAATTTTTAAATTTATAGTTTTTAAGTAATCCTAATTTATATAATAATTCCATAAATCTCTTCACTAACAGGTAACAACCCTTTGAAATTTCTCCAAAAAAAACAACCCTTTGATATTCTAACGGAGAAAACGACCAACAAAGGACGGTGATGACGGTTTCACTATTTTCACCGACAAGAAACCAAACCAAACCCAACCCATGTTAGCTCACATGATTGTGTTTGTTTACAGACACTAACTGACACACCCATTCGATGCAAGTGGGCTTTAAGAAAAGCAAAGAACCCTGAACTGCGGTCTCATCCATCACATTCTTGCTATGCCAGTTAAACTACCGAATGGGCTAGCGGCTAGCCCCTCATTCCGTTGGCTTAACCTCAATTTCGTAGCCTAGCCGCCGGGGAAATATATATTTAAATTAATTTTTCTTTTTCATTACAGGTTTTTTAAATATGACGAGTCTCAATAAATCTTCATTTCTATAATGATTATAATAATAAATAACCACGGTTGGTGGTGACTGTGTACCAAGCTACAATAATCAAGAGAGACAAAAAGATTGAGCTAGACGTAGTAGAGGAGCCGCTGCCGAATATCATTCCGAAGTAATCCCCATCACTGCCACCACTGGACCCCTCAATGCCACCGCTGCTGGTCCCACCGCCGTTGAATCCATAATTGGAAACGCCATCCCCATTGTCCCTGCAAGATTGAATAATTCAGAAGCAAATGCATCAAACCACAACATTCATGGCATCCTTTTACCAGAGAAAAGAACATGACATGATTAGATAATGGGTGATGTAGTAGTATACAACAAAATTCTTAACTGTTGATCATAACAAGTTCTAATAAGTAAAGAACCCTCCTTTCGTAAGACCCACATTGTTGACTTTCATGCACTAATAATATCGGAAGAGTCTAACAGAGTGTAACAGCTCATGCTGTAGAGGTTCAAAATGGTAATGTCATTTCTCATTTCTCTCACATCACATGGGGTTAAAAGCAGACTGTGGGGTCAGGTGGGCTCGCTGCTCCCAGGACCAGAACTTTTTTTCCGAAATGCAGTTCACTTATTGGTTCAAGTAACATAAGCTTAGTTCACATAACATGATAGAGAACCAGTCAAGATTTATCTAATCTAAATGATTTCAAAGTAATCATTTATTAATAATAAGGTATAAAGAAAATTAGAAGAGATGCAGTAATAAGGCATCAACAAGCAGCGAAGGCAAAGGTAAGAATTAGGAAGCAATAAAAGCAAATAGGTATAGGTCTGGGGGAAAGCTCCTTTTTCCAATACTGAGGTAGTTGTTGAAGTGGAGTTAATATGAAATAAGAAGTGTAGGACCCACGATGTGACTCGATAGCATGATTTGGCTGGAAAGCAGATTAAGCCTTCGTCTATTAAATACATATAGGCCCCTTGCAACAAGTAGCTGCTGCTTTCGCTTTACCCATTCTTATGTAACATGTAAAAACTTTTCCTTCTTGCCTTTTAACTCACATGGGAAATAGAATCGCAAACACAATAAAGACATTGGTGTATTAGAAAACTGAAGAGGAGTCTTATATCTACAATTATAGTATGTATATAATACAATAAACACTTTGGATGTCCAAGGACCAACAACTAAGTAGCAACCATGTAGTGTTTACTCCCCTATACAAAAACGCAAAACCCAGGAAGAAAGGAGGTAAATGACAAAAGGAACAGTAAGGCTGTTGGATCTCTGTAACCAACAAGATTCCCACTGCACACTCGGACCCAGACAAGACAATTTACACACTGGACTCCACTTCTTAGAAACTTGAAAAATACTATCTACGTTACCAAAAGACGTAAATACCCTTGTGATGTCCGTTACATGTACACTTCACTTTTTATTGTCTACCCGATTATCGTTTATCAAAAGAGTAATACAGTAAGTATTAAATAAAATCAGATAAGAAGAGGCACCTTTGACCACCAAAGACACCAACGTTCGTCGTGAGTTGGTCAATTAAACCAGCAGATTCTGGCTCCAAACTTGAAGCCCTCAAATACTGTGCACTTAGACCACCCCCTGACGGCACAAAAAACGCTCCGTTTACCATCAAGTCACCCTCAGACCTCCAATTCCAATCCGCCCACTCTCTCTCCTCTGCTTCCACGCGCTTCGTTATCTGTTCAATTTACACATTAAATCTTTTCAAAATAAATTAGAGGACGAATCATCACGTGCATACCTCCTTAGCGCTAGGATCGGCCGGTGCAGTGTACCGATTCCCCTGACTATTGATCGTAGGGTTCGCACTACCCCCTATCGCATACATCTCCCAGTGCGTGAAATCATTGTTGACCACGTGTATATAACCGCGTCTACAACGAGGCATACGCTGCACCAAACCCACACCGAAGTGGTTAAACGCTATAGTAACCTGCATACCTGCATCTAGGTCGTAACCGTCTTCGTGACCCAACAGCATTACATCATTATGGTGGGAAAAATAGTTGTTCGATATTGTGATCGCAGTGGACCCCATTATAGCATCGATCAGACCATCAGTACAGTGCGACAAAGAGCAATGATCTATCCATATACTTGATGAACCGAAAATGGATATCCCATCGCCGTCTGACGTCCCCCTGTACCCAACATGCGTCGGTGATGAGGCTATCATAGTGTGGCCCGATGGCTTGCAATCGTAGACACGGATGTTGTGGATAATCACGTGGGATACGTACTGGAGGGTTAAACAACCGTTGCCAGTTATCTGTACGTTGGCTCCACGACCGTCTACGGTTTTGTAGCTGTTGATAATGAGTTCGTGTTTGAGCTTGATGAGCATGTTAGTGGAGAAAACTATCCAGAGGGGTTCTTCTTGGATTACGCCGTAACGGAGTGTGCCCGGAGTTGGGTGCGCGGTGTCGTGATCTGAGGAGTCCGTTACGACGTAGATCTGACCACCTTTCCCGCCGAGTGAGCCTCGGCCGAACCCGATGGCGCAGTCGGCTAGTCGTTGCCGGTTGGCTGCCCAGTTGGAATCGCAACGCCAACAGTCATCGATGGGGTTTCCGGTTCGGCACTGGTCTTTTTGTTGTGTGGACAAAAGTTGTCTTCTTGATAGAGAGACATTGACTCTCCTACATGAGTTAAAAAAATGTGATATATTAAAGTAAATATTAGTTTTAACGACAATGTGAAACTTGGGAAGATAAAATCAAGCCGATAGCTATGCCTGAAAAGGGGAAAAACAACAGACAGAACCTAGAAAGAATGATATCCGGTTTAAAACAGAGGAAACAGCCGCATGCTTTGTTTGGTTGATTGGAAAATGTGATTCAACCACAAGAAAAATAACTCTGCATATCGAAATCTCTTGCAAAATGAATAGACAGGCTCTCAAACAAAGGCGAAATGTACACTCGTTCTTCAATTCAAGCTAAATGGAATGATGATTAGGCAAAAGAACATGTAAAACCTAGCAGCTAGAAGTAACCAAGTAGAGTTTTGACTCCATAACAGAAATGACACAAAAACCTAAACTGGGGAAACTTACCTTTAGCGAAGGCATAAAGTTGCAGAACCGTAGAAGCAACGTACAAAACTATGTATTTGACCAAAACCAGAAGATGGTTTATAAGTTGGGTTGAAAAGAGCTCTCACCTTTGCACGTCCAGAGCCACAGACTCGGGATCTGGGTGTTGGTGTGAAAGCGTGAGATTAAAAGTGGAAGAACTTGAAGATACAATGAAGAAGCCGCAGAGGTAAAAGAAGATAATGCATATACAAGGCCGCATCCTTGAAGCAGCCATAGAATAGAAATAGGGTTTTAAGTATTTATTGCATTACTCTTTACTTCTATGTGAAAGTAAGGCCACTTGAGAGACTGATGAATGGACGTCTTGCTCCTGAATGTCAGAAGCAACAAAATCTAGGAAGGTGAAATTTTGGGGAAATGTGGCAGTTGTTTATAAAATAAAAACAAGATTATGATAATACGACATATTAAATAATTCTAAAAAGTGTTACTTTCTGTTAAGACGTTGAAGGTTCTCATTTAATTGTTTCAATAAGGAAGAAGAGCAGGGAGCGAAAGAGAGACAGGGGAGGCTCGAATAAGGACAACCTAAGAGAGTCAGCCGCCATTCCTACCTGGGTCGGAGCATCTTATTTCAACTTTTAGTAACTTAATTTGTTTTATTTATTTTATATAAATATACAAATAAAATTTAATAAAATATAATAGGCAGGGATTATTATCTTATTCATCATTCTCAGTAAAATAACAAAAGTCAATACCAGAAGGCAGATCTAAAATCTGAAAA
The DNA here is from genome assembly GCA_027563845.1 of Erythroxylum subrotundum. Lineage (NCBI taxonomy): Eukaryota > Viridiplantae > Streptophyta > Magnoliopsida > Malpighiales > Erythroxylaceae > Erythroxylum > Erythroxylum subrotundum. The sequence continues at coordinate 15,528,988 of JAOQMQ010000196.1, forward strand.
TTCCTCCGCTTATCTCTTTCTCTTTTTCATTTTTCACTGCCACTGCGCAACTGAAGTCTGAAGGTAGGGCCCCTTAATTCAAGTGTAGACGGCTCAAGTTCCTATGAATCAAAATAACATTAGATTAGGCTATTGCGAGTATTTGCCTAATTGCATAAAAGATGGTAAATTTGCCGTTTATGAATAAACAATTTTTCTTTTCAAATTTATAATTTCAACTATTGGATTATGCAGAATGATTGTCAGCTTAACTAATAATCAGTGCCTAGTTGTTTCTAAAAAATCAAAACAACTAATGCTTGACTGCAACATATATTCATCGACACCAGACCTCTTTATGTTTTACTCTTTTCTCCGACCAGAGTGGTCTTGATTTTTCCCTGTCTCGAGCTACAAAAAATTAAAAATTAAAAGCTGCAACAGAATTATTCAGCTAGAATCAATGGAATCCATGGTAGCTGAACATGAAATTTTAATAAAATCGTGACCATAAAGATTCCGTTTCACTTTCGTTTATCAATTAAATATTCAATGACATCTCACAACATACCACTTAGTTGTTACTTATCTGTACACAACCCAATTGTTTTCCAAAAGGTAATACAGAATGGATTCATGAGTTGGATGTCGAGAATGTCTCATGAGAACTGATACCGACAATCTTATTAATGAGCTCAAATACTGACAACCAAAGTTCTTATGTTCTTTGTTAGTTGTTGTGGATGGTGGGTTCTGAATTTGAGGTCGGAGACACCTCCAGAAGGTTGAAAGAAAGAAGGAGAATTTTATGATTTATTTCTTAACCATTCCGACATTGCTTACATCCATATATGCTCCCTGTTAGTTTGACACGTTATAACATAAATAAAAAAAAACATGCAACAACAATAATATGTGTTGAAATATAAATGTAAATAGTCATTTACTGTTAGTTAAGAGAAGTTTTTTATGTTATAACAGAATGCTAAGCTGGACACTTAGCTTACGTTCTCATTTTGTAGTTAGCTTTGTATATAAGTTTTCATTGTATTCGTTGTACAACTTTTAACATAAATGAATTTATCAAAAAAAAAACTTTTAACATAAATGAATGATAGTTCTTTCATTCACAAAATTATCTCTCATCTGTTTTCACATCTGAACATGGTATTAGAGCCAATTGGCTAAGATTGATGCAAGATATTGAATCTGTTTGTTGCTGTGAGAAATTTTGCTAACTATTCGCACATCAGGAGTTCATTGCAGTTAGTTTTAGCTAAGTAACTTGAGAAATGGCAGATTCACAAACATATGCAGGAAGGAATAAATTTCAGGAGGAAAATCCCTACCAACTACACAATTCAGATCATCCAAGAATGGTGTTAGTAACATCGCCTTTGACTGGATCCAATTACATGAGTTGGAGTTTTTCAATCATGAATTCGTTGGAAGCAAAGGATAAGTTAGGGTTTATTGATAGTTCTTTGACTGTACCAGTGAATGATGCAGAGTATAAAAGATGGAGAAAGGTTGATTGTATGATAATGGATCTTGAATTCTATGGGGAAGGAACTTGCAGATGCTTTTTTCTATAACACTAATTCCAAGATTCTTTGGGATAGAATAGAAGAAAGGTTTGGGGATAAAAATAATAGTCCTCAGATTTATCAAATACAAAGAGAGATTAATGTTACAGAACAAGGAAATAATTCTCTAGTTGTGTATTACAGCAAAATGGCAAAATGTTGGGATGAGATGAATCGGTTGGAACCGATGCCAATGTGTATATGTAGTGGCTGCAAATGTGAACTGAACAAGAAATTAGAAGCAATAGAAATGAAGCATAGAGTGTTGCAATTCTTGATGGGACTTAATCAGTCTTTTGATCATATTAGAAGTCATATCTTAGCATCCGATCCTTTACCCAATATTGATAAGGTGTATTCTATGGTTGCAAGAGTTGAAAGGCAGAGACACATACAATTGTAGAACACTGAGTCAATAGAAAACAGTGCTATGTTTGTTAAAGGCAGTAATGTTGGCAAAGGAAGTTTTAAAAAAAGGGATAACAAGAAGAAAGAGGATAAACATTGTGATCATTGCAATATGGAGGGGCATGAGAGGGATTCTTGTTTTAAAATTCATGGTTATCCAGATCGGTGGAAGGAATTGAAGCAAAAGAAGGGAGTTCAAGCAGATAGAAAGGGCAAACAGGTTCACTTAGCAAAAGTTCCTTTTAATGAGAATTTAGAACATAATGCAGATATCACAAAGCTGATTCAACAAGAGCTTTCGAAGATCCTAAAAGGCAAACAGATTGTTGATATAGAATGCATGAATTTTATCAACATTGAGCATGTAGGTATGTTGTTAATGAATTCACATACGAATGTGCCTGTGTATGCGAAAAGTGATAAGTGGATAATTGAAACTAGTGCTTCCACACATATATGCACTAGGAAAGGATGGTTTCAGAACTTGTTTAAGTTACAAAACCTACTAAAGTGCATTTACCAAATAGAGTGGTTGTTGATGTTAAGTATAAAGGAGATGTGGTGTTGAGTAATAATCTGACGCTGCATAATGTGTTGTTTGTTCCTAGTTTTAGTGACAAATTGATTTCAGTAAGTAAACTGGTTAAGTCTGTACCAGTAATGCTTAAATGTTATTCCACTCAATGTGATTTATAGGACCTCTCGACTGGCAACAAGATTGTTTTTGGGAAGTAAAAGACAATTTGTATGTCATCAAAGGAGACACATTCGGAAGTAATGAGAAATGTGATTTGTTTTGTAAAGTTTCAAGCACTGTAAATAGAAGCAATGGTGAAACTGCTTGTGTGATAAATAAGACAGCAATAGTCAAATGTGATGTTCTGCATAATAGGCTAGGCCATCCATCTAATTCTGTAATGTAGAAATTTTCATGTTGTAATGGTTTATAGAAAACTGTTACAAACCTGAGTTGTGAAATTTGTTCGATGGCCAAACAGACTAGATTCAGTTTTCCAACCAATGATACTGAATGTTTTAAATTTTTTGACATAATACATGTGGATCTATAGGGTCCTTATGCTTAGGCATCTTTGTCTGGAGCACATTATTTTCCAACGATTGTGGATGAATATAGTAAGAGCACGTGGACTTTTCTTATGGATTCTAAGTTACAATTAAGTTATATCCTAAAGGCTTTCTTTGCTATGGTGAAAACTCAAATTTCCAACAATATAAAGATTATGAGATCTGACAATGGCACAGAGTTTTTAAGTAATGCAACTCAAGCTTTATTGAAAGGAGAAGGTATTCAACATCAAAGGAGTTGTCCATATACTCCTTAACAGAATGGGATAGTAAAGAGGAAACACAGACACATTCTTGAAGTTGCAAGGGCTTTGATGTTTCAATCTGGTTTACTAAAGAAATTTTGGGGTGATAGTATCTTACATGCTACTTATCTCATAAATAGGTCTGCATCTCTAAAATGGAAGATACCTTATGAATTGTTGTTAGATAAGGAGTACAACTACGATATTATTAGATCTTTTGGTTGCTTGTGTTTCTCTACAGATGTGCAGCCACAGAAAGATAAATTTGTAGCTAGAGCTAGAAGATGCATATACTTGGGACATTCGATGGGACAGAAAGGTTACAAGCTATATGATCTTGAAAGTAAAGGTTATGTTACTGCCAGAGATGTTGTTTTCCATGAAGAAAAATTTTCTTTTCATTCTGGTTTGGAAAATTCACAGCAGTCACAGCAGTTACAGCAAAAAGGTGTTATGCAAGTTCCAATTGCAACTCAACCAAGAGATGCTGAATTAATAATTCATGATGCAAATGAACCAATGGTAGATTTCACTTCCGCAGAATCAGATACAGTCTTGATGGATCAGTCAGAACCGATACAAATATCAACAGAAATCAGAAGAAGTTCAAGACCAAGAAATGCACCTTCTTGGTTAAATGATTTTGTAACTAACACTGTTACTAAAAGTCAGTCAGGACAAAGGACAATCACAGTGAAGCAGCCCACTAGCTATACTCCTATGGTTTATCCTTTAATCGATCTTACGAATTTTTCTTCAGAATACAAATGTCTTCTGGCAGATGTTGATAAAATTGATGATCCTTTGTAGTATTCAGAAGCTAAAGGAAAACCTCATTGGGAGAGTGTAATGCAACAGGAGTTGAAAGCCTTAGAAGAAAACCAAACATGGGAATTGGTAAAGTTACCTTCAGGAAAGTCAGCTATAGGGTCAAAGTGGGTTTTTAAGACAAAGTTACATCCTGATGGGTCAGTTGACAGATATATGGCAAGATTGGTGGCCAAGGGCTATAATCAAGTGAAAGGTGAAGATTATATAGATAGTTTTTCTCTAGTAGTCAAAACAGTAACTGTGAGAATAGTTTTAGCCTTGGCTTCTGCAAAACAATGGATTCTTCATCAAATAGACATCAATAATGCCTTTTTACATGGTTTTATTGATGAAGAATTATACATATTGCCTCCTAATGGTTATGACAAGGCGAAGAAAAGGGAAGTGTGTAGATAAGAGGTCTATTTATGGGTTGAAACATGCCTCAAGACAATGGAATGGTGAATTAACTACTGCATTGCTGGATTTTGGTTTTAAACAATCAGTTCATGATAACTATTTGTTTGTATATCACGAAGGGATAGAATTTGTGGTAGTGTTTGTCTATGTTGATGATATTTTGTTGACTGGTACTTCCGAACATGTGATTAATACTTTGAAGTCTTTTCTAGATCGAAAGTTTTTTATTGGTAAATCAGAAGTAAGATTAATAAAGAAAGGATATGTACAAGGGTAGAGATAGTTTTACAACTGATCTCAAACTAGTCAAAAGAGAACCCTTAATCTGATAAGATAATCCTGAAAAAGGCTTCCCTAATGGCACCAATACACTTAAAAACCTGACTTAAGCAATGCTCCCAAGTGATCCTCAGAGCTTAAACAATCGGCAGTAACTCAAGATCAAATAGAGCCTAACATGCATTTCTAATATCTCATACCTTGAGAACACCCCCCAGCTGAAAATACAACCAGATGGACAACCTAAACACTCAACAAACCGTAAAGGAGTGCTGCATTCCTTGTTTGTACTGACCCCTGAAGAAGAATCCGACCTGATCTGCTGTGCTGGACCTGAAGTAAATGATCATAGCTTTTGCTGCTTACAGCTGATCCGCCTTTGGTAGTTGTTAGTGCTAATGTTGAAACCCTTCCTTGTGTAAAAGGTTCGGTTGACGAAGGCCCTGGAGGAAGAGCTGAAGGTCTTTGGTCCTTGCTTCACTGAAGTTACTGTGAGGTGATGATCTACTGCTGGCATCATGTTCCTTGAATCTAGCACCATGATGCTTTCTCCCTTTGGCTTCCACTTCAGATGGAGGTCGAAGAGAAGATGACTAGTTGGCTCTCCTTCCATATGTAAAGTAGTTGTGACCTGCCCTTTTAGATCCATAATTTGACCTGAAACAAAAACTTGCAATAAAGATGTTAGTGATATAAATGACTCTCCTACCTTTGCCTTCCCTCGGTGTTTGCTCTAAGTTGCTCCTGTACGAGGGTGAGTACTCTAGCTTTCAAGCCATCCACCTCCATAGTTTCATCTTTAAAAGTTCGGGCATTCCTTTCTTTCCACAGAGAGTAAACAGTCACTAAAAGGATAATTGGTAAAATGTTGAAAGTGAAGGTTTCGAGATGGTTTTGGGGGTTGTTAAGCCAAATAGGAATAGTATGGAGGCTGAGTTGGGGTGGAAGATTGATATGAAAGTAGGAAAGGCTATAAGTGCAAACGGATTTGGAAAAAAGGCATTCAAAGAAAAGGTGATCGACTGATTCATTGTCTTTGAGACATAAGGAGCAATGATTGGGGGTAAGGAGGTAAGTAAGTTTGTGACGAGTTTGTAATTTGCCACAAAAAGCCAACCAAAGGATGAAAGAGCATCTTGAACTGTTCTTTTTTAGCCAAACTAGGGTATGCCAAGGGGTAGTTAGTTGGGGTGGTCTTAAAAAGGAATATGCTGAAGAATTAGTGTAGACTTATCTGTTTGTTGATCCAGCTAACCACTCCAAACTATCCTGTTGAGTGCTAATCGGTAGATATTGGAGGGTTCCAGGAAGCCCAGGGTATCACCTATTAATTCTTGCCAGCTCCATATGTTATTCCAGATCACCTCGGAAACTGTGGCTGTCAGTTTCAAATCAGATCCATTAATGGCCCTTGCGGTGGAGAAATGCTGGAGGATACCTCTTGAGTGCCAAGGATCCTGCCAAAAGTAAGTAGAAGCTCCATTTCCTATCCTAATTCTAAATTGGTTCCCTAATTTATCCCTTACTGCTAAAATTTTCCTCCAACTCCAAGAACTATTGCTATTAGGTTGGATACTCCAAAAATTCCCCCTCCTAAGGATTATAGAGTGAACCCACTTCACACAGAGAGCTTTAGGGTCATGAAACAATATCCAAATCTTATTCCCTAGAAGCACAGTATTCCATGTAGACAAGTGTTTAATCCCAAGGCCTCCTTCCTTTTTAGGTCGACAAATGTCAGACCATTTGACCTTAGCATAAGAATGGGGAGAAACCTTCCCTGACCAAAGGAAGTTCCTAAGTTTGGCCTCTATCTCCTTAAGGAATAGAAGAAGGAAGAATAAACATTAAAGACCAATAGACTTGAAAGGAAGAAAGCACAGAGATGATCAAATGAAGCCTTCCAGCATATGAAAGGCTTTTATTAGTACATTTGTTGATCCTCGCTTCAATTTTTTCCAAGAGAGGACTACAATCCCTTCGGGACAACCTTCCGGTAATGAGCGGGACCCCCAAATACTTTATAGGAAGATTACCTCTAGTTAGCCCGGACATTAGTTCAATGTGGGGAGTCAAGTTATGCGACTCAGGGGATGAGAAGAAGTGGCTCTTAGAAGGATTCAGATCCAAACCTGACAAACGGGAGAAGGTCGTCAGACAGTCTAGTAAGGATGGCAACGGGGCAGGTATGGGGCGGGTATGCCATCCCCCGCCCCCGCCCCATGAACC
>JAOQMQ010000196.1:15543265-15556637 GCA_027563845.1 Erythroxylum subrotundum
TCGGGAAGGTCCCGGCAACAAAAATTTTTGTTTTCCGCACCCTGTACATATGATGTACACCCCGGGATTTTCCTACAATAGGCAAAGGAATCAAGGTCTCATCAATGATCTAAACATGTACTCGTAAAGTTCCAATTGATGATTGAGATAATGGAGCGAAAAAGACATTCCAATAGAGCAATTTTCCACCAAAGAGAATTTTATAGATCCTCTCTCTGACTCATTATCTCAAGAGAGACATGGTCAACATATAGATGGATATAATATTAGTAAAAGTTTCAAATTAGACTTTAATACATTTAAAAAGAACCCTAACTTTTAAATCCCATCTTAATTTCTTCGTCATTCCTTAGTTATAAAGAACTTATATAAAAGTTTTAGGGATCCCTTACTGGATATTTATCATATATGGCAAATGGGGATTAAGAAATAAAAAAGTAAAGTTTCTTCTTTATTAAAGTTTCTTCTTTATTTCCTTTCTTCTCTCTTTTTTTTTTAAATTTCGGAACATTTTGGTTACATAGTTGGAATCTGCAACACATGCTAGTCATAATTGCATAAGAAACTGAGAATATTTCTTGTTACCAAAAATTTTAATTTCTTTACAAGCCACTATTGATAGAATTTTGCTAAATCTCTTCATATCAATTGCAACACTTTCTATATTTTAGTTATAGTGGAAACTTAATAAAATAAAGAAGGAAATAGCTTCACTGGCATTAGGTCCTTAGAGGTTGCCAATACTTAGATACATTCCGTTTCTTGGCGAAGACATTCATCGAGATGTCACAGAACTGGATAATGTCTATGGAACCATTGATAGGTGTTTTTAGATGATTATTATGTGTATAGGCTTATAATTATGTTATTGTTAATGTTTATATGTATTCTAAGTGATGTTTATATGTATTCTAAGTGTTTGTTTGGTTTAAAGCAAGAATCTGATCTTAAGTGATGTTTATATGTATTATAAGTATCAATTTGTTTGTTATTGTTAATGTTTATATGTATTCTAAGTGATGTTTATATGTATTCTAAGTATCAATTTCATGAGATGTTTGATGTGTTTGTTAGTAATAGAAAATAGGAATTTGAAGAATGAAGAAGATGGAGGCTGAATGAAGCAATGCATGATCGTGACTTGCTTGTCACGATCATGACAAAGGGTGCACGCAATAATTCTAGCAAATTTCAACTTTTCTAACACACGAATCTTTTTGTAATTTTGACATTTTTGGGCTATTTTGGAACCAAATTAAGTGAGTAAACACTAGAAAGAACCTTAAAAGCCTTAAGAAATGTTTAAAAACAAAAAAAAAACAAAAAAGGAGCAGCCTCCATTTTACCAAATTGGGATTAATCCAAAGAAGATCAAAAAGGGAGCATTGGAGGGTTACAACTGTTCTAGCATTTCCAGACCACTCCAAATCAAGTTCTTTCTTCTTTCCTTTGTTAATTTTCTTTAAGCTTGATGTATAAATTGGGATTGAAGATGCTATACACATTTATGATGTTTTAATTTTTAGATTAGGATTTGTTCTTGAGTTATTTGGTGACTTGATCATTATTGATTTCAATACAATCTTATGGTATTATGATATTTGGGTATGTGTATACTTTGACAATAAATTAAGAGAGTGAGTCAAAAGTTATCTGATTAGGTTCGCTTACGAAAGTTAATGACCTAATAAGTCATACAAATATCAAATTGATCATCATATAAAGAGAGATCTAGTGTGAAAACTTGATTATCCAATAGATCACATAAGAACTAGTTGAAAACGTTAGGCTATGTTTGTGAATCGAGAGATTGCAAAAATCTAGAATCTTGTAATAAATTAAGGATAATTAATTAAGGTTCAATGATTAGGTCTTTAGAGAGAGTAATCAACCCTTTTGAAATCTAGGATCAACAGTTAATTGAATCAATAAAGGTTAAGGGGGCAAAACTACTATAGAATGAATCCTAAGCTTTTATCTTTGATCATCTTTGTTTAATTGTGACAGCTCAATTGTTAAGTGGTTAGGTGCTCAATTTTATTTGATTGTTTTGATATTTGATATTTTATTTTCATCTAAATCAATTTTCACAAACTTAGACAAAGTTAGGTTCATTTAGTTTTAGCTTTTTCCTTATAAGACCGACACCCTTGAATACTACAAGTTATGATCCATACACTCACGGATATTAAGGGTTTCATATTTGGTAAAACTTGCTCAACACCCATCTATAAGCATCAATATTTCTAAGATCACTTAGTAATATGTCTATATTAGAAACACATAGAGGAGAAGAAAGTAATAAGTAGATACTCTCTATCCTATGTTATATGAAGAAATAGTATTTAGATGAGACAATTAATCATTAAGTTATAGAAAAAAAAAACCTCTGGCTTTAAGTCATGATGTATAATTCCTCAAAGATGACAACACGTAATCACAAACAAAATTCACACGATTAGAGCTTTTGCGTCTTATTTTTCTACATCATTTTCTTCTACACTATAGAAGAATCTTATATAAGCATCTATCTTATCCAAGAATCCTTAGGATATTTGATGTACATACATAATGAAATTCAAAAAAATCATTTATTTAACCTTTCACAATTTTCTTTGATATCTTGCTACCCTTGCACTTTTTGAAAGAAATACCAAAAGAAAATAAAATGAAAATGAAAAAATTCATAAATTTGAAACTAAAATATTAAAAATTGAGAATTCCTAAATAGTAGAACCTTTAGTGTGTTTCTAAGAAAAGAGGGAACATAAACAATAAAAATGTTTAATGGTGTGAACAACCATTGCAAGTTAGAACATTTGACATAAAAAAAATGAAACATACTAAGTATCAATTACACAAACAAAAAGGTTAGGAAAAAGGTAAGAGAAGACATACTCCATGACAATAAACACATATTTGGAATGAAATTTTTATGTTAAAAAATATTAATGCTTTTTATGGTCTTAGAAAATAAGAGATTAGAAAAGTTATAAGGGATGTGTATGGTAAGATTGGACAGCCTATAGATATAGACTAATTGGCTTTTAAGATGAACATTAGTGCTCTCATGAGCATTTTATATAGAGGTATGTTAGAAGATAAAGAAGGTTTTAAACCTACAATAGAGTTTAGAAATTTATGCTTGGAGATGATGGTGGTACTAAGGAAACCAAATATTCTAATATATTTATGTGCTTGCAAGGTTGGATTTACTAAGTCTCAGAGAGGATGACAAAGAAAATCTATGATGGAATTGAAAATTTTCTTAATTCTATAATTAGAAAGTGTTCAAATTTGATTGGCACCAAAAAGGATATAGGATAAATGAATGAGCTAAATAGAGACTTTCTGCAATTTCATAGTTGAAGAAAGAGAGAAGAAAAATGGAGAACTTAAAGAGCAAGAGAAAGTGAGAGGGAGTGAGAGAGGAGGGAGGAGAGAGGAGAGAAAGAGGAAACTCTAGTTTCTTATATTTTTTGGACCATATTTGTCACATAGTGTACATACCTAACAAGGAACCTACAAAAAGTACTTGATGATCTTCTTGAAATGGAGTGCTGAAATGGAGTGCAGACGGAAAAAATAAGTTAGGGTTCAAATTGAATATTTATGAAATGTTAGGATTCTTTCAGAACATGTTAAAATGTTTTGAGTTTAAACTGAATTGGTGAAAGCATTAAAATCTAGCCTGATCCTTTTGCCATAAGGTATGAGGTATATGGGCAGTGGTTTTAGTGCAAGTGAGAGAATGTTAGTTTATAGTCTTATAACTAATCAAACGATTGTAAATTAATGCGTGATATCTTTAGTTTAATTAATAAAACACTCTTTATCTTTATATATATTTTAATTATATATAATATTTTAATACTAAAAGTAAAACTCATGAAATAATTATTATGTAATTAAAATTATAAAAAAGTTATAATTATGATATTCAATTTGTATTTATGTATTATTTCTAAATTGTTCTTAGTTTTAGTTTCATTAATATGAGATATTGATGAAATGATCAAATTAAAACACATCATGTTTCTTTCTTATAAAGAAATTAATTAATCTCATAAATTAAAATATACAACAATAACAACAATAATGACCCAGTGAAAATCCTCTTATGCACAGGATCTGAGGAGGTCTAGTAGTACACATATTTACTCCTAACTAATTAAGAGGCTATTTTTGATTCACAAAATAAAATATAAAGATACTTAAACAAACACGTGGATGCTTATTGGAAAATAACTTCATTAACTAGTTAAATTATGAGGATCTCAAATAGAATATTACTTATGTGTTTATGGATTTTCTCATTATAATGGTTATATAATTTATCCTTAAATTTGAGATTACCAAGGTATCATATGTGAAAATTACTATGTTTTGATTTAAATATTTTATTAGGATAGTTTAGTCAGTAGTACCTTAATATAGTATGAACTATATGAAGATAGTTGGCTAAGTCAATAATAGATTCATCACTCTAAAGTAATTAGAGAAAATATTTTAATATTCTTAATTAGTAGTGGTATAATGAAATCTCGAGCCAATGTGAATTGACATTTGAAAATACAATTTCAAATATAAATTATTAAGAACATGATTGGATTTAAATAGATTATACATTAATTTCATTATTTATGTCCAATTGAAACATTAGATGAGAAATGAGTAAGTTACATGTTACAATCATACATATATAGATTTAAGTCAAACCACTTTGACATTCTTAATATTTGAATAGTTATCAATCTTAATCTACGATCACAAATTATTAAATTAAAGAATTAAAGATGGATTAAATGGAGATTTAATTTATATATTTATAATTTATAATTATCGTCAACATATTAAGAACATAATAGGTTGAGAGTTATTTAGAAGAGAAAATCAATTTAAATTAAGTTGAATTTGATTGTAAAACATAAGAAACTTTGGAAATCAAATATAATTTCTCTCATTTTAATTAAAATTAAATTATAATTATAATAAGAAGTTTAATTGAAAAGAAATCTTATAATCTTTTTCTATATATTAGAAAGCTAGAACTGCTTTTTTTTTCAAAAATATTTGAATTCTACTCTATAAATAGTATTAAAAACTATGAATATGAATAAAATGTAGTTGACAGTTCCAAAAAAAAAGTTATACACGAGTTCGAATCAAGTGTATTTTAGTCATTTTATTTATGATAAAAGAGTTTAATTAAAAAATTATTTATTCGTTAACCACATAGTTGGATCACGATTGATTGTCAAATAATAATAACATGTAATCATAAGTGCTGCTACTTTGATTTTTGTTTTAGGCGGAAAAATAGTCACTTAAACAAGCATCAAGTCGAAATATTTTCGGCCCAATAATATTGAAATTATGGACTATATTATTGAGGTTCGGATATTCAAAATAGCCTCGGCTTTCGGCTTGGAAAGCCGTTGATCTGCTTCCAATTTTAACTTTCATTTTTGCCCCTCTGCTTTTCTCTCCTTCCTCTCTTTTAACTTTCTAAGTGACAGAGCAAGTGAAAGGAAGAGCTGTACTGTGACAAGGAGCTCGTCAAATTTAGGGTTTGAGCTTGTTCTCCGACATGGACGGTGGCGAATCCATAGACACAGATAACTTCAACTTTGGAGGTACACTTCTTTTTCTTTTACTTTGCTTTCCTTCTCTTTCAATTCTCAAGTTCCAATCTCAGATTTTTCAGTTTCTGCTCAAGTTTCGATTTGTTGGAGATTTTATGTTTTAATTAGAACTCCAGAGCCCTAAAATTTGGTTCCAGATCAGGTTTTGTGTTCTCTCAATGATTTTGTGCCCAACAGCTTCATACTTTACACAATTCGTTCTCCTCATTTTAATTGTTGGAACTAGTTGAATTACTTCGGCTGATTATTTACGATGAGGAAGTGAAATCATCATCAATTTCGTGGTTGGAACACTTTAATGAAGCCTGTGTTGTTAAAAGCTTATGGTTTTATGAAGGACTTTTCTCGTGAAAAGGGCCTGGATTATTTTGGTTTCTTGGATGAATTGAGGAAATTGCTGTCGGTTTCAGGTAATAACTCAAAGGGAGGGAAAGGGATGAAGGAACCTAGTGTTGAAACTGTCCCAAGAAAATCTCTAGCCGACATCACCAACTTGACACAGCAAAATCAAGCTGGAAAATCACAGTTCCTGTCACTTAGTACCAGACAGTACGTTGAAAAACTCCATCAGGTATTTTCTCAGTTCTGTGAGTGTACGTTTATCATCATGATTCTTTTCTACAGGTTTGTCTCACTCTGTTTTTGAGTTTATATCCAGGAAAATATTGCACTGGTGAAGCTTCTCGAGGACAGAAAGTATGCATTTTAGTTTATTTTGTTTTCTTCTTCAGATTAGTTATTTCTCATTTTCTTTTGACAAAAAATTATGTGCTTTCCTTAATCGTTATAAACAGTAAAATTATCCAATTGAGTGCAATAGAGTTGCAGAAGCTGAGAATCAATTTTCAGAAAGTTCAACAACAGAACCTCCAACTAGCCCAAGCGAATAGCCAGATGCTAGGGGTACTGTTATTATTGAAAAATGAATTGCTATTCATATGTGGATTAATTAGTAAGTGGAGAATGTTGCACTAATAAGAGGTTGACTGCTGTATTGCTCTCTTGCTGCAGGAACTAAATTCAGGCAAAGATAAGGTAAGATTTTAAATACTTAAGATGCCAGAATTTGGTCTTCCTCAATCCTTTTAAAAAATTTGTTTCTGTTGCTCTTCAGCTGAAGGCCCTTCAACATGAGCTGGGATGTAAAAATGGTTTGCTTAAAGCTAGACAATTGGAATCCATGGCAAGCTTCCTTTTTTTATCTTTGCTTTGTTCACAGTATAGTGGATAAGTAGACTGAAAAGCCTCTTTCATTTCCAACATTTGTTCCTTTCAAAATAGAATGCTTATCTTAAACTTGTTCTTTCACTGCTTTTAGGATAGAACTGATGACGCTGGAAAATTATTTGAAGCAGATAAGGTTGATGGAAAAGTTGGGGATAAAAAGAGGAACAGACGATCAAAAACTCAATGTAACTAATGTGTTAAAACCTGTCCAAAATTAAGAGATGCTTGTCTATCAAACCAATTCTTTCCTTTTATAATTTTGGACAGGTTTGTACCCTGCTACTGATGAACAATCTCAGGCTAAAGATGGGCTAGTCAAAAAGAGGTACAATTTGCACCTTATTAACTTCAGGCTTTTTCAAATTTGTGAGTGGTCTTTCTATCTTTTGCTTTCCTTAAAAGCTTAATGCATGCCCAATATGACAATATCTTCTTCAACAGTCTTTGCTCAAGAAGGCAATCTGCCAGGTTTAGTTCTGGTGAACAGGGGACAACTGAAGACTTGATCAAGATAGCTGATGCTTTAGGTTCGGCTACAGTCAAGCCAGTCCAAGCTGAAAAGATGGTCTCTAAGAAGAGGTTTGTATTTACTTTGTTTTGCTGACTACACACACTTAAGTTTATCAATGGCTTCTATCACAAAGAAGTGTTTTGAAAGAAAAAGGTCCCTTTCCGTCCAAATTTACTTGTACAGGCTTTTACCAGCAAGGAGATCTACAAGGTTTAAGCCTCAAGAGCAATTACAAGAACTCACTGAAGACTCATTACAGATACAGGAGAATGAATTGCATGTTTCTCCCGTGCACATGGTTGTAATGCATGAAAGTTGCACACCATCAATCTCACATGTGCAAAATGAAACCAAAATAACAAGTGATGCCCCTGATTCTGAGGATCTAGAGCGTCGAAGGTCCTCCATTCGCCCCTTGCGTCGAGCTGCTGAAAAGATCCAGTCCTACAAGGAAATCCCATTAAATGTGAAAATGCGACGACCTGAGTGACCTTCCTGCTTTCCAAGGCTAGTACTGTAAGGGATAAGTGTGCAAAGATTCTGCATCCTGCTGCATTTTTGTAGTTCTGGGTGACATTCATTGAGAAGAGCTCCTTCGCTATTGAAATGCTATCCACTGTAAATATTAAAGATGATGACCTTTTCTTTTTTTCCCTTTTATAATGGTTAGTGTCGATGGATAATCAGAGCACAAGATTATCAATTTTGCTGCTATTATTGTTTCTGTAGCATATACCAGTAAGCTTGTATTGTCTAATGTCAGTGGCCACAACAGACCTGTTAAATTGTGAAGGATCCGTATGTTACGAAAGGTTTTTTTTTTTCGAAAATTTGTATGTTACGAAAGTTGGTGAAACTGTTTCAAATTTTCAATAGTATTATGGCTAGGATCCACACGATATCAATTTGATCGGTATTGTTGTTTGACTGGCGTATACCAGTAATGTCTATTGGTACAAACAGGCAAAAGACTCGGACAGGAATTGGAAGTGTTACTCAAACAAGTAAGAATGCAAAAGACTCGGACAGGATACTGAAACTGTTTCAATTTTCAATGGTAATATGTTTATAATCAGTTGCTTTGATTACACATATTAATGTTTGGTAGGAAATGTTTGAAGGGAGTTGAACTGTAAGAATTAAATTTGAGGTCCAAAAATAACTGGTACTCGATGTTGACACAACCAGAGAACTTCACCGTAAGAGTCCACGACACGGTGATAAATATTCAGTTTTTATCTTCCTCGGGGACTTAGAATTCGGTATCATTCGATACAGTCTCTTTTTCTTTTTCTTTTTCTTTTCCCAAAAGTTTTTTTTCTGAAAAGGACGTCTTTGTTGGAACACCACAGAACAGTGCATTGTATGGTTTTGCTTCTCAATTTAAAGATTATAGTAACTTCTCCAATTTTCTCACTATCCAGTCACTGCTTCAATCCAGTAAAAGATATGAATATAGGAAAAGTGGATAGAGAAAGAGAGCCTGTGACAGTCCCCCATGCCGGGGGAAAGTGAGTTGCAAAAAGGAGCTGATTTTGACGTCATTTCCCACCCTTTCGCTGCTTCAAACCGCAGCAATAGAAAAGAGAAAACTTAAATATTATCAGATTCAAAAGAGTTACAAGTAAAGAAATAAGAGAAAGCATCACGCAAAAAGATGATGAAATGGCCATGGAAGTCACGTATTGACTTGCTTGAATATGATTAGGATTTGCAAACATGTCCAGTTTTGTTCTTTGTCACCTACGTCCCTTTACCGAATTAAGCAGTCGGTGGACAATTTCGTAATTTCCCCTAAAGGTGGATAACTATTAATTGCATTTTTTAGTTTTTCTATAAATTATCGGTTAAGTTACGTAATTTGATCCAGATAAAGATAATAAAATGGCTCAATAAATGATCTAAAATATTGGGTCGAATTTCGAGTTAAAAATGGATCCTAATTAGTGTAGATCAGATTCATATCGGCCTTGTGATGGAAAAGCCCAATATAGAAGCTATATATAAAGGTTAAGGTCTCTTACAGTTTTTCATCTCATATGGTTTTCCTCAAGTTTTGATTCGTTTTTCAGTTTTTTTTTTTTACATATATAATTACGTAAAAGTAGTATACATAAAACTAGCTATAAAAAATGGGTCGAAAACGGGCCGAGCGGAGTGAAAAACGACATCCCAGGACGCTGAAAATCATCTCCGACGTCGGTGGTAGAGGAGACATCGGGCACGTGCACTGCTCGCACCCGACGTTGCTACAGTAGCCGCGGGTAGCAACATACGGTTGGTGCGTGCCGACATGTCGCTCCAGCAGGTGACGAACGTGGGACAGTGGGTGTATGTCGTGCACGTGCCACATATGTCCATACACGTGGCACATCAGATGGAGGGCACGTGTCTGCGCATGCGTTGCACGCTCTGTATAATAGGCGAGTGTCTATACGTGACGAGCACACGTCAGATGCATCTGACACCCGTCGGCGAGCATGAGTGAAGCACATTTACGGCCCTATACCACGCGCAGTGACGTGGTGCAACTTTATAATGTGGCTGGTGTATTGCATAGGCCAAAAGACATTCTCCTGTAAGCAAAATTCCTATAAGGATAAGTGAAAGTGCTTTTCTCGGTCTTGTGGGCATATGAACACCTAATTGTATCTTGAATATCCATCAATAAAGTAATAAAAAGCATGGCCAGCCACCCTTTCAACCATTTGGTCCACAAAAGGTAATGGAAAATGGTCTTTCTTGGTGACTAAATTAAGCTTCCTATAGTCAATGCACACTTTCCAACCTATGATGGTCCTAGTAGAAATATGTTCACCTTTTTCATTCTCCATCACTGTCATGCCTCTCTTTTTAGGCACACATTGCACCGGACTCACCCAATCACTATCTAAAATTGGGTATATAATACTTGCTTCTAAAAGCTTCACCACTTCTTTCTTCACAACCTCTTACATGTTTGGATTTAACCTTCTTTCCTCTCCCTCACTACCTTGCATCATTCTTTAAAGTTAATCCTATGCATTACCACATTGGGGCTAATCCCTATAATATCATAAATTTGTCACCCCATGACTCTCATCCTCTTCTTAATGGTCTCTACCACTTTCTCTTTTTGCTCATCATTCAATTGGTTGGAAATGATGATGGGTAAGTTGTGGTCCTTGGCTAAAAATGTGTATCTCAGGTGAAAAGGTAAGGGTTTTAGTTCTAAAGTGGGAGGCTTTACAATGGAAGGAGGTGTGGGTGCATTTTCTCTCTCTAATTTCTCTCTCTCACCCTCCTCACATAATTCCTCTTCGCTCACACTATCATTCCTATGCACTTCAATAATTTTCTCAACTTCCTTTTCATTTTCCTTCTCAACCTCCTTCACACAATCATCCATAACATCAATCTTCATATAAACACTTCCATCCACCGATTTCTTCAAAGATTTAGTCATATTAAATTCAACTTTCTCATCACCAATTTTCAAAACCAATATTCCTTCATACATATCAACTAATGCCCTACCAGTATTTATAAAGGGCCTACCCAAAATCAATGGGCAATTCCTATCTTCTTCAAAATCCAACACAATAAAATCAACAAGAATTATAAATTTATCCACTTTTACCAGAACTTCTTCTACTACCCTAAATGGTCTTTTGATGGATTGATCCGCAAGTTGGATAAGCGTGGATGTTGTCTTGATGTCTCCTAGCCTCAATTTCCTGAAAATAGACAAAGACATTAAGTTAATATTTGCACCAAAATCACATAAGCATTTAGAAAATTCAAAATCACCAACAATATATGGAATAGTAAAACTACTTGGATCTTGTAGTTTTAAAGGCATTGTGCTTGTGATGATCGAACTATAGCTCTCCGTCAAGGTCACCATCTGATTGTCCTCCTAAGTGCGTTTGTGTGTCAATATGTTTTGCATACTTAGGCATACAATCCAATGCTTCCACCAAAGACAAATTAATCTGAAGTTTATTCAACTTCTCCAAGAATTTAGAGAATTAAGTGTCGACTTGATGTTGTCTCACCCTTTGCGGATATGGAATCTTAAGCTTGTAGGCTGGTGGTAGTACATATGACTTCTCTTTTTCTTTCTCTTCCACATTTTCCTTTTATTAGCTATCTTTTTGAACATTTGGCTCCTCCAATTACTTGCAACTCCTAAGTGTAATCGCCTTGAGTTGTTCCTTTGGATTGGCCTTAGTGTTGCTTGGTAAACTTCTTAAATTCCTAGAAGACAAAGCATTAGCAAGTTGACTTACCTATACCTCCAAGTTATGGATGGATGAATTGTGGTTCTTAGCAATCTGGTCAAACTTTGCCTCTATTCTCTTCTGACTCTCTTCTTGTCTTCTTTATCCTTCCTCTTAGATTGAGAACTTTGAACCTAATACATCCATTAACTTGTCCATTTTGTTCTCCAAAGACCCAAGTTGGTTTTGCTGAAATCTGGGAGGTCCTTGTGTTCTCACTTGGCCACTTACATTGTTAGTACTCCATGAAAAATTTGCGTGGTTTTTTCACCCAAGATTATAAGTATTAGAGTATGGATTATTATCTCATTGCGGCTGACCCAAGTAATTTTCTTGTTCTGTACCACCCGCTCCTAGTAAGAAACATTCAGTTGTGCCATGGTTATCCTCTCCACATAATTCACATTGTACTTGCATGGTCTTGACTGTGGATAAAGAAGCTCCTTGCATGTTGCTCAACTGCTTGGTAAGGGCAGCAATCTGTGCTTGTAAGGTTATCATTGAGTCAAGTGGATTCATTTCTTTTTGCTACTTGGACCTTTATCTACTCCTTTCATTTGACCACATACAGCTATTACTAGCCATCTCTTCCAAAAGATCATGAGTGGTATCAATGGTTTTCCTTATCAAAGACCCTCCTGCAGCAGCATCTATTATTCCTCTTGTGCTCTGAGTCAGACCATTGTAGAATGTTTGCAAAAGAAACTCCCTCAGAAGATTGTGGTAAGGGCAACTCCTTTGTAATTCCTTGAATCTCTCCCAAGCTTCACACAATGATTCCCCATCACTTTGTTGAAAGTTGGTGATCTCTTTGCTGATTCTTGTTGCTTGGTCAAAGGAAAGTACCTAGCCAAGAAAGCTTGGGCTAGCTACTCCCAAGTAGTGATTTGGCTTGCAGTGAGTGAACTGTACCATGCCTTTGCCCGAACCCTTAAGGTAAAAGAAAACAATCTCAACCTCACGTCATCACCCGACATCCTATTAAACTTGAAGGTATCACAAATCTCTAAGAAATTTGCAAGATGGGCATTGGGATCTTCTTTGGACAACCTATAAAACTGCACATTGCTTTGAAGTATGTTAAGGAGTGTCGGCTTGATCTCGAAATTATTGGCTTGAATCGTTGTCCTTGTAACTCCTTGAGGATTGAAACCTGGCCTCATAAAATCCATCAATGTCTTGTCAGCTCCTCCTTGCTCTCCTTCTTTTTCCATATTCCTTTGTATTTGTTCTTAGCATCTAACTCTTCTCAGCTCTCTTTCGTGCCTTACAATATCTGAATGCTCTTCCTCATTAAGCTTGTTGGACCTTCTTGTGTTTCTTGTGTTCATGCGTTTGCAAAAACTCAAGGAAAAGTATCAAACACTCTTAAATCAAAGTTATCTAAACTAAACAAGATACTAAACAAAACAATCCCGGCAATGACGCCAAAAACTTGTTGAATTGCAAAACTAGTTACTTGTTTTACGCTAAAAACACAAGTATACGGGTCGTTACTTGTGGTAAAAAGCAGATAGCACCCCACAAAGATTGTGCTTAAGAACCACTTAATTCAGGTTGTGCTTTATTTAAGAATCAAATTTGAATAATAACTGAAAATAAACTCAATCAAAACAAACTAGTAATAATCGAATAATGTAATAATGGAAATGTAGCGCCCCAAATTAGGGGTTAGAATATTAAAAAAATTTAGTACGTTTTATACTTGCTATTTGAATATTTGCTAA
>JAOQMQ010000196.1:15573649-15585632 GCA_027563845.1 Erythroxylum subrotundum
TCCTGTGATATTTTGATGTCGAGACTTCGGTCTCTCCTGGACACGTCAGTGTCGAGACTTCGGTCTCTCCTGTATAAATCCCGTTACCCACATTTGTTCATGGATTTATAGTTTGATTTGTTCTGTATTCTGATATCTGTTTGATTCTTACATGAGCTAAATTATGTTCTGATTCTGAACGATTTATAACCTCCTGTGTTATGCAGTTCTGTTAATTATACAATCTGTTTTGAAAAGCATTATTTATGTTTTATTGGTAAAAGAAATCAATTAATATAGATTAGTTATTACTCACTAAGCTATATGCTTAGCACGATGGATTTGCCCCGTGTAGGTTCAGATCGAAGAGTTTAAAGACTGGGACAAATCAACTGCATTGGCCAAAGGAGTCTGTTTTTATACTGCTCGAAAATGTATTTTGTTTCGTTTATTTGGGCTTGTAAATATTATTTGGATTTTTGTTTCTGAAAATACGATATGTACTATATGTGTGTTTGAGTTTATAAAAATATATAAGTGTGATGTTTAGTTTTGTTTGTCCTGTCTTGGGTGGCATCCATGTATCCTCCCAGGGGGTATTTGGGTGTTACAGGAAATTCGTAAAGAGAATTAATCAAGTTATGGGAGGGGGGATTTTAACTATCATCAATGCTAATCTAGCCTTTTATATGTTTATAGGGTGTTGGTTCTGAACGATCATAGAGTTGATTACTCTATCTTCCCTAAATTGTAAACCCTAAACGAATTATGGATTTGTAATCTCTCAATTCACAAATTACCCACAATTCTAATTAGTTCTAAAGCTCACTAATAAATAATCGGGTCTCGTACGGGATCTCTCTCCATGAAATTACTGACTAGATTGATTAAGTGGTCAATTGGATCGCCTAACTATCATTAATCCAATTTAATTATTTTTATTCAGTTTACCCACCCTCTTAGTGAAGTAAATCACTTGTAATATAGAAATCACGTATAATATATAGAATACACAAGAAGGGGGTTAAATTGTGTAAAATCTTCAGAGATATTATTCTTTAAAATTTTCTTTAATTTCTTTGCAAATTCAGATGACCACAAAAACAATTTTCTTAAGTCGATGAGTAATGCAATCGCAAAAAATTATTATCTACCCTTCTAACAACAAGAAAATTAAAAGATAAGGGTTAGAAAATAGACGTTGCGATTTTATACTAATTCACCCTTAACCTTGAGCTACGTCCAATTCTCAAAGTTTGTCTGAGATTTCACTATACTCTTCAACGTTACAAGTATTCTTTCTACACTTGTAGAGCCTTTTCAGTTCTCTCTCACAAAGTATTCTTTATCTGCTTTCTTAGTCTCTCTAGGCTCTAGCCTTTCTTTCTCTTGGAAAGATATTGTTTAAGCTTCACGTTAAAGATGTATTCGCTCTTTTTTTCGCACTTAAATACACAGTTTTTCTAAGTATTGTACAATTATATTTTCTCTCTTGTATTGTATGTATGTTATCTTTATATTTTTATCTACGACTATACCTAGTATTTATAGCCTAAAACTTTAACTGTCTTATTGAGAAATCTGCTTCTTGAATCCTCTAGAGACCGTTATTAGTTGAGTCCTGTAACTAAATCCAACTAACTAACTGACTGACGTTCTATAATATTTTTCACTTGCATCGTCTGGTACTATGCTGCTTCTGTTGTCGCGCTGTCGTCTGGTGTCGCGCCTTCGTCTGGTCTATCTAAGACGCTTTGTTGTAATCAACTTTTAAGTATCGTCTTGAGTTGACCTTCTGTAGCTTCTTATGTTGACCATCTTGATCTTCTTATGTTGACCGTCTTGATTTTCTTATGTTGACCGTCTGTAGTTTGAAGCATCGTCTGGGTTTGACCATGTATCTTCTGGGACGGAACATGTTCACTCATACTTCGCCTTACTGTAAGCTCCCCCTCAGACTTTGCTTTCGGTGTAGAAACTATATCCGCTTCAGCTTCAATCTTGACTCCCACTTTGTGAATAGTAATGGTATTAAAAACACTCTTAATATTCATCTTGACTCTGTTTCCTCTATTAAGTAGGATTTAAGATTCTCTAAAAAATCTTGTCAACAACATACCGTAAGGTAAAGAGCCATAATAATCTCCCTTAGACTTTATCATGTTCTTCAAAATCAAGAATGAAAGACTAATGGGTTGGTGAGTAAGTAGATGAAACAAACAATATTCATCATTCGTTGTCACCGAATCTTTTGAGCCTGCTCTTGGTATAATACAATAGAGAAGAAGTGAATGAAGAACCCTAGCCTTCGGAACGAGGGTTGAAGCCTTCTTAACTCCTAGATTACTACATCCATATAGTTTTCGATCGATGTGAGCTTTGTCTACATGACCTTGAGCGATCCATTTTGTATTGTTAAATAGTTTTGCTCCAATACTTGGATACCCAATAGCCTTCTCGATAGAATCTTATGTGACTATAACTGACAACCCATCTACCATTGATACTAAGGTGTTGTCCACCACCTTTGCATTCTTCCAGAACTCATATATTTCATTCAAACAGACCGTCTCACGAATGTTGAAGAAATTTGTCTAGCCAACTGCTTCAACTTCTGGTTCGATGTCCATCTAATTTGTCTTCAAGGAATTGAAATCCGCGTGTCTCCCATAGATAAGAGATTTCTCCATTTTTTATCTGTAACAAATAAACACTAAACACACAAATGTATTTCGCTTAACGTAGCGAGCTTAGTATCTAGAGTATAAGGTATTTTAGAATCTTGAGAAGATTTCCTTCTTATACATACTCTTAAAAAGTTACCGTTCGCAACTTACCGTTATTATTTACTTAAAAACTTACGACTTTTCATCTTCTTCTGTACGAATTGTCTGGGTTATGATGTGTCAGACGAATGATCATTTAACATTACCATATTCAAGTTTCCTCTGATTTCCTTGAATCTATCTTCACTTAAGGGTTTAGTGAAGATATCCGCCCATTGTTGATTCGTCTCAACAAATTATAGATTGATGATCCCTCTATGTACATAATCTCGTATAAAATGATGTCTAACTTCAATATGCTTTGCCCTCGAGTGTTGTATTGGATTCTTTGAGAGATTAATAGCACTTGTGTTATCATAGAAGATTGGAATTTGATCTTCTTGGATAGAATAATCCTCTAACTAATACTTAATCCATAACGTCTGTGGGCAACAGCTTGCAGCTGACATATATTCAGCTTCTGTAGTAGATAGAGCAATTGAACTTTGTCTCTTACTTGTCCAAGAAATTAGATTATAACCAAGAAAGTGACAACCTCCACTTGTACTCTTTCTATCAATCCTATCTCCAGCTTAATTAGCATCACAGTAGCCAATTAACCTGAAATTTTTACCTTTTTCATACATTAAGCAAAGATCAGTAAAACTTGCCAAATATCTCAATATTCTTTTGACAGCAATATAATGAAATTCTCTAGGATTTGCTTGAAATCTTGTACACAAACAAACACTAAATAATATATCAGGTCTGCTTGCAGTTAGGTAAAGTAAAGAACCAATAACTCCTCTAAAAAGAGTTTGATCAATCTTCTTACCATCTTCATCCTTAGATAAGAGGATTGAAGGATGCATAGGAGTTGACATTGGTTTGACCTTCTCCATTTTATATTTGACTAAAAGTCTTTGATATATTTTTGTTCATGAATAAAAATCTTTTCTTCAGTTTGTTTAATTTGTAAACCAAGAAAGAATTTCAATTCACCAATCACACTCATTTCAAATTCACTTTTCATAAGATTTTCAAAATTCGAACATAACTTCTTAGAAGTTGCTCCAAAAATAATATCGTCTACATATGTTTGTACAACTATAAAATCATTTTTAATATATTTTTTAAACAAGGTCTTATCTACTTGACCTCTAACAAAGTCATTTTTAATCAAAAAAATTCAGAAGATCATACCAAGCACGAGGTGCTTGTTTGAATCTGTACAAAGCATTATGAAGTCTATAAACATAGTCTTGTTTATCAGTATCTTCAAAACTAGGGGGTTGCTTTACATAAACTTCTTCATCTATAAAACCATTCAAAAAAGCACTTTTCACATCTATTGGAAATAGTTTTATATTGTGACAAACAACATATGCAAGCAATATCCTAATAGCCTCTAATCTAGCTACAAGAGCATATGTTTCATTATAGTCTATTCCTTCTTATTGATTATAGCCTTGAGCTACTAATCTAGCTTCGCTATGGTTTACTCTTCCTGATTCGTCTAGTTTATTTTTGAATACCCATCTGGTTCCTATTATAGACTTATTGGATGGTCTACGAACTAACGACCAAACTTTGTTCCTTGTAAATTGATTTAACTCCTCTTGCAAGCTTCGTCTTGAAGAGCTTCATCAATTTTCTTAGGTTCTAATTTAGAAACAAAAGCTACATTTTCCTCTCTTCTAAATTTAGACCTAGTTCTCACTCCTTCTGATGTTTCTCCGATAATCAAGTTTTCTGGGTGAGAAGATTTATACTTCCAGTCTTTTCTTAGGCTAAAGTTTTCAAAGACATCTTCTACCTTATCAGGTGGATCGTCTGGTGGTGACATGTCTAGATTATTGACTAAGGGAGCAGATAGAGTTTCATCATCAGAATCGTCTCTTCTATCTAGATGAGGATCATCATCAAATTTTACATGCATAGATTCCTCAACAGATTTAGAAACAAGATTATAAACTCTATAAGCTTTAGAAGTAATTGAATATCCTAGAAAAATTCCTGAATTGATCTTAAAATCAAATTTATCTAACTTTTCTTTTGTATTCAATGTAGTGCATTTGTAACCAAAAGGATGGAAGTAAGATATATTTGGCTTTCTTCCTTTCCATAACTCATATGAAGTTTTATTTAAAATAAGTCGCAAAAATACTCTATTTTGAATATAACACGCTGTATTTACAGCTTCTACTCATAAATACTTAGGAAGATTCATTTTACATAGCATAGTCCTTGCCATTTCTTGAATCATCCTGTTCTTTCTCTCTACAACTCTATTATGTTGAAGAGTTCTAGGAGCAGAGAAATTATGGAAAATTTCATTCTCTTCACAAAATATTCTGAATTTTTCATTTTCAAGTTCTCCATAATGATCACTCCTAATTCCAGCAATAGAAATTCCTTTTTCATTTTATAACTTTTTGGATAAAACCTTAAAGCTCTTAAGAGATTCATCTTTATGTGATAAAAATAATATCCAACAAAATCTAGTGAAGTCATCAATAATTATGAGACCATACTTCTTTCCGCCTAGACTTAGTGTTCTGGTAGGACCAAACAAATCTATATGTAACAGCTCTAGAGGTCTAGACGAAATTATGACATTTAGACGAAAAAGATATTTTAACTTGTTTTTCTTTTTGACAACTCTCACAAAAGAAATCTTTGTTAAAACTTATCTTCGGTAATTCTATTACCAAATCATGTCTAAGTGACTTGGAAATATGCTTAAAACTAACATGACCTAGCTTTTTGTGTCAAATTAGTTTTTCCTCATCTGTTGACATAAAACATGAAATATTTTGACTTTTCAAATCGTCTAAGTTAATTTTATAGAGATTATTTCGTCTCTTGGCAGAAAAGAATATGGAACCGTCCTTATTTTTGAATACATAAGAATTTTGATTAAAGGATACTTCAAAACCATAATCACATAATTGACTTACACTAATTAGATTATGCTTTAAGCTTTCAACTAGCAGAACATTATCAATAGACGAAAAAGAATCTTTACCAATTTTGCAGATTCCAACTATTTTGCCTGCTGGTTGTCTCCAAAAGTTACTGATCCTCCTTGCTTATGTTGGAGGTTTAGGAACATAGACCTTCTTCCCGTCATATGTCGCGAGCAACCACTGTCCAAGTACCATTGGTGCTGGTTGGGGTTAACCTTACAGTTTTTCATCAAGTAATAAGAATATTGTTTCTTTTTCTTTCTATTAGGATAAAAACTCTTGTTATGACAAACATTACTATTATCAAAACCTAAACCACTCTTATCATTTGGATGTCTATATCTTCCAATCATATCATTCATCCTTTTTGTACTTTCAGTAAATGTTGATACATCTGCTGCGAGACTGTTAATCCGTTGTTTCAGTTGATTAATTTCCTCAGATCTATCTACAGTTACTTTCTTTTTCATATCATCTACTTGTTTCTTAAGGCAGGCTTTTTCTTTTTCTAAAAGTTCTGTGTTCTTCAAACTTTCATCAATTTTCTTTTTCAATATCCTATATTATTTTAAGATAGCATGTGAATCTTCTAACAATTCTAAATACGCATCCTAAGGATCATTAAAGTTAGAAATTACCTCATCATTGCATTCCATCTCAGCTACCAATCATATATTTGCTTGTTATGATGTTTCTGAGTCGGATTCAGATTCAGAAAAATCTAGATCTTCCCATGTTGCCATCATGCTCTTTTTTTCTTTACTTCTCTTCTGTTTTCTTTTGAGCAACGGGCATTCAGACTTGTAATGTCCTAGTTTATTGTACTCATAGCGGATGATAGAACTTTTTTCATTCTTTGAATCTTCTTTGCTATTCTTCTTAAAAGAGAAGTCTTTATTTCCCCTTGATTTCTTTTTCCAAATCCTTCTAATCTTTCTTGAAATGAATGATAGTTCGTCATCATCTTCACTTGAATCTTGATCAGATTCACTATCATCATCTTTTTTTATTTCTTCAATCTTTAATGCTTTTGAACATGTGCTTCTATTTTTCTGAATCTTCTGATCCTTTTGACCAGCCTTTAATGCAATAGATTTATCTCTTCTAGGTTTATCTTCTGCATCAAGCTCTACTTCATGAATTTTCAGTGAACCAAGCAAGTCATCTAGTTTTAGCTTTCTTAAATCCTTGGCCTCTTATATTGCTGTTACTTTAGGTCTCCATCTTTTTGGAAGACTCCTGAGAATCTTTCTGACATGATCTTGACTTTCGTAGATTCTCCCTAGAGCTTTAAGTCCGTTAATAATTGTTTGGAATCGCTTGAATATCTGATCGATAGTCTCATCATCTTTCATCTTGAATAGCTAATACTGATAAACACGAATACTAATCTTGGGCTCTTTCACTTGATTTGTGCCTTCATGTGCAATGGCTAATGTATCCCACATTTCCTTTGCAGATTCGTATCCATGAACTTTATCATATTCACTTCTGCTTAGAGCACAACTTAAAAAGAACTTGGCCTTTGAATTTAACTGAAAGCAAACTTTCTGATCAACCATCCATCGATCACGAGAGATATTATTCCCTTCGTTGTCTGTTGCTATATATGGACTATTTTCAATAATATCCCAAAGATCAATATGTTTGGATTCTATGAAGAGCTGCATCTTGTCCTTCTAATAATGATAATCTTCACCATTGAATGCAGGGGGTCTTGTGACCGAGGCACCTTCGGCTATAAAAACATATGATTCAGCCATGGAAACCTTACTCTGATACCAACTGAAACCTTGCTCTGATACCAACTGAAGTAAATCACTTGTTAATATATAAATCACGTATAATATATAGAATACACAAGAAAGGGGGTTGCATTGTGTAAAATCTTCAGAGATATTATTCTTTAAAATTTTCTTTAATTTCTTTGCAAATTCAGATGATCACAAAAACAATTTTCTTAAGTCGATGAGTAATGCAATCGCAAAAAATTTGTTATCTACTCTTCTCCCAACATGAAAATTAAAAGATAAGGGTTAGAGAATAGATGCCGTGATTTTATACTAGTTCACCCTTAACCTTAGGTTACGTCCAGTCCTTAGAGTTTGTCTGAGATTTCACTATACTCTTCAACGTTATAAGTATTCTTTCTACACTTGCAGAGCCTCTTCAGGTCTCTCTCACAAAGTATTCTTTATCTATTTTTTTAGCCTCTCTAGGCTCTAGCCTTTCTTTCTATTGAAAAGATGTTGTTTGAGCTTCACGTTACAGATGTATTCGCTCTTTTTTTTTGCACTTGAATACAAAGTTTTTCTAAGTATTGTACAATTGGATTTTCTCTCTTGTATTGTATGTATGTTATCTCTATATTTTTTTTCTACGACTATACCTATTATTTATAACATAAAACTTTAACTGTCTTCTTGAGAAATTTGCTTCTTGAATCTTCTAGAAACCGTTATTAGTTGAATCCTGTAATTAACTCCAACTAACTAACTGACTGACGTTCTAGAATATATTTTCATTTGCATCGTCTGGTACTATACTTTTCTGTTGTCGCGCTTTCATCTGGTCTATCTAAGACGCTTTGTTGTAATCAACTTTTAAGTATCGTCTTGAGTTGACCTTCTGTATCTTCTTATGTTGACCATCTTGATCTTCTTATGTTGACCATTTTGATCTTCTTATGTTGACCGTCTATAGTTTGAAGTATCGTCTGGGTTTGACCATGTATCTTCTGGGGTTGACTATGTATCGTCTTAAGTTGACAATTTTTGTCACTTACATTTTTCTGCGCACTTAACAAACTCATCAAAACAGTTCGTACATTTCTAAGATTATTATTATTTTATTGTCATCAAAATTAATAGTGAAGTGAAGTCTTCTTGACTTTAACACTTGGTTTATTACCGAAATATGCAAATACATTAATCAATCATAACAGCCAACTCAAATAAACACAAATTAACTATATTAACATTAAAGATAAGCAAAATTCCGAAGGTAAAGTTAGAACATCATGAACAACTCAAAATCAATATCTATACAACCCATCTCAATCTTACACATTAAATGAATAAAAAGGTAAATGGGGAGGAAATAAAACTCATGTTAGATGATTCGAGAAAGCAGCGGCATTGGGAGATCACCAATTCCGGAAAGCTTCGGCGTCGAAACTCTCTTCTTCTTCCTCTTCTTCTCTCTCTCTCTCTTCTTTCTCTCTCTCTCTTGGGTTTCCAAATGTAGTAGAAATGTAGGCTCCTCTAGGGTTTCATCATTATCCTTTTATAGTCTTTTCCAATTAAGGTAACCTTAATGTCTTTTCGGGGTCTGAAATGTCTTAAACGTCCCTTAAAAACTAATTTGGTTTACCTGCTCTCTGTCGCAACCATGGCCTTATGCTCACGATCGTGGCCCAATATTGGTGTTTCAGTCATGATCGGGGCAGGTTCTCCACGATCGTGGCCATGTGTTTTGGTCCGGTTCTCCTCCGAAACTCTTCCAAATGCCCTAAAACACTAACAAACTCATCATGACACGTTTTGAAGCTCAAAAACATGTTCTCACCCAAAGAACACTTAAAACACAAATGTTTATGAATTAACACAAATCTTAAGCTAAACACACACTAAACAATCAACTTAACCACTAAACACATATCAAATTACCTATAAAAATACAATGCAATCTACACCTATCACGCCTTCTTTTGTCTCATCCAATAAGATAATATCGTTAGCAAAAATATACACCAAGTCGCATTCCTTACATATTCTTGATGAGCTCATTCATCAATTCTACAAATAAAAAAAGGGCTCAATGAGGAGCCTTGGTATAACTCAATATCGATAGAGAAACTCTATGTCTCCTCCTATCATCCTTACTCTAGTCTTATTCATACATATTCTTAATAACTCGTATATAGGTTATATGAGCTCCTTTAGCCTTTAAACGCCTCCTCATGATTTCCCTAGGTAACATTTCATATGCGTTCTTTAAATCAATAAAAACTATGTGTAGATTATGTTGTCTTTCCCTGTAATATTCTATTAATCTTCTAAAGAGATGTAAAGCTTCTGTCACAGACCTTTCTAACATAAAGCCAAACTGGTTCTCCAAGATATGAGCATCATTTCTCACTCTATTCTCAATTACCTTCTTCCATAACTTCCTGATGTGGCTAAATAGTTTGATGCCTCCATATTTGCTATAAATTTGAATGTCCCTTCTGTTCTTATACAGAGGAATTAATATACTAAGTCTTCATTCATCCAACATTTTGGTGGACTTAATGATTACATTAAAAAGCTTGGCTATTAAAGTAAAATCCTTTACGCCTAGGCTCTTCCACACCTCTATGGGTATTTCATTAAGCCCTACTATCCTTCCACTCTTCATCTCCCTCAAAGCTTTTTTAATTTCTTCCCTTGTAATTTGTTGATAATGAGCAAAGTTACAAAACCTCTCAGATGTGCTAAGATCACCTAAAGAGATGTTGTCTTCTATGCTTTCATTAAAAAGGCTATATAAGTACCTCTATAATTTTCTTTTGATGTCATTTTTAGCTATGAGCACCCATCTTGCTTTATCTTTTATACAACAAACTTGATCTAAGTCTCTCACTTTTTATTTCTTAGCTCTCGTCAATTTAAAAATGTCCTTTTCTCCATCTGTAGTTTCCAATCATTAGTTCAATTTCTCGTAACCTTTTCTTTTAGCTACTGCAATTTTTTTGTTAGCCTTTTTCTTTGCCAATTTATATCTTTCTCTATTAACTAATTTATTTATTTCTGTGGTACAATTTAATATAGCTTTATAGGTGCCCTTCTTGATCTTAACATTTTCTTGTATATCTTCATTTAACCACTAAGACTTCATCTTGCCACCCTAGGTCCTTTAGAAACCCCCAATATTTCTTTAGATGTGTTTCCTAAAAGAGTTGATACTCTCTGCTACATCTAGTTAGCATCTCCTTCCAATTTTCATTCTTCTCTATATAATCCTTTTATCCCTAAGTTGTTCCATCGTGTTCTTTTTTAGATTCCACCATTTGATACGAATCTTAGAACTTCTTTTTTTTTCTTCCAACCCTTAATTTATAAGATCCAAAACTAACAGTCTATACTAAATTGACAAGTAAGCATTCAATATCACTTTACAATCCATGCACCTAGGTCGATCGCTCCACCTTACGAGGATGCAGTCTATTTGAATTCTTTGCTCTTGAAAGTCACAAAACAAGCATATTTTCATATTGATTTTGACTAATCAATAAAGTTGATGATAATTCTTGTATCTTGAATACCGAACTAGTGTAGATATGTTACTTTCGTTTTCTTCTACCACCTTTCTTAGGGTATGTTTAATTGAACGTAAGGTTTTTAATGTAATGAAATGAAATTTTTTATAATGAATGGAATTAATGGACATTTTATACAAGTATAAGACACAAATAGCCTGCATTAAGGAGACAAAGTGGTCAGGAGCTAAAGCTAAGGAGATAGGAGGTTTCAAACTATGGTACTCAGGAAGTGCACGGAAGTAGAATGAGGTAGGTATCCTAGCGGTCAAGGAACTTATAAGTAGAGTGGTGGGGATTACAAGGGTAAATGATAGGATTATGGTGGCTAAGATTGTTTTTAGCAATGTGGTTCTCAATGTTGTTTGTGCGTATGCATCTCAAGCTGTTAGCCCCTGAATTTTTTTTTATTATAAGCATGATTAGATTAATTTTGGGGTCTTGCTAGATTAGTCATGTTGGAATTAATTAGCATGTTAATGTGGGTGAGATAATATGACATGTACTAAGGGCTATGAACTATTAAAGTAGTGGGAGAGTGTAAGGCCAATTTTGGCAAGACACTTAAGTTTAAAAACCCTAAGACATTAAAGTAAGGGCAAAAGAGACTTTATGCAATCATTAATGGTGTAAAAGAGAAGAAAATGGGGTGTCTTGCATTTTGGAAGAGAGAGAAAACGAAATTGAAGAAAGAAGGGAGAGAGTTTCGTGAGTTTAAGGAAAGAAAGAAGAGCAAGCTAGGTTTTGATTTTTCTCAACCTTCAAAAGGGATTTTGAGAGTGAGCAAGAAGGGAAAAAGGAAGAGGAAGGTTAGAGCTTCCATTAGAGCTAAGAAAATCATTGTTTGGTGAAAATTTAAGGTAAGTTGATCTTAATCTTTTGGAGTTTTGAAAGGGTTTTTGGTTCAAAGAGCTTAGGAAAGGTATGGGTATAAGTATTCCAGGATCAATTTCATGCATTTGGTTCTTTGG
>JAOQMQ010000196.1:15616951-15628130 GCA_027563845.1 Erythroxylum subrotundum
CATGTTCAGTCCCTTCCCCTTCTTCCTTCTAGCATAAGTCACTATGGGTTTAGGACCCATAGTGCTATCAGGACCCCCTAGTGTTATTAGGATCTGTAGTGCTATCAAAATCCCTCTACCGGGTGTAGCTTTGAGATAGGATAGAAGTTGGTTGACAGCTTGTAGGTGTTTATCTTCTGGATCATGAATAAATTGGCTTACTATGCTTACGGAAAATGCTATGTCTGGCCTTGTGTGGGATAGGTATATCAGCCTCCCAACCAATCGCTGATATCTTCGCTTGTCTACCGCTATCATCCTTCTCTTCACTCAGTCTTAAGTTAGGTTCAATGCGTGTGCTTGCTGCCTTGCATCCAAGATTCCTTGTTTCTTTAAGTAGGTCCAAAACATACTTTTTTTTATAAACAAAGATGCCTTTACTTGAGTATGCTACCTCAATGCCTAAAAAATACTTTAGCCTTCCCAATTCTTTAATTTCAAACTCTTTTGCTAAGCACTTTTTGGGTGATGACCTTTCAATTGGATCATTCCCGGTGACAATAATGTCACCTACATATCAGTTTGATGTAAAAATTAATTTTTACAACATGATCAATACTCAATTTGATGTAAAAATTAAGAGATTTCGATCAGACAATGCGAAGGATTATTTATTATTCATGAATCCTCATGTGTTACCACCCCACAACAAAACGACGTGGCTGAGCGAAAGAATGGACATCTCCTAGAGATCACTAGAGCATTGCTATTTCATAAGAATGTTCCCAAACAATACTGGGGTGAAGCTGTATTAACTGTTGCCCATCTTATTAATAGGCTTTCAACACGTGTCCTTGGGTTCAAAAGTCCAATTGATATTCTCACAAATTTTTTCCTAAACCTCTTTGTTTCAAACAATCTTGTACCTTGAATTTTTGGCTGTGTTGCATCTGTTCTGTGTTGTATTTGTTCATATTCATTCTTACAATAGGAGTGAATTGGATCCACGTGCTCTTCGATGCATTTTTATTGGATATTCCTCCACGTAAAAGGGTTATAAATGTTTTCATCCACCTTCTAAAAGATTTTTTGTCTCAGTTGATGTTACTTTTATTGAAGATGAATCTTTTTTTCAACACACTTATCTTCAAGGGGAGACCTTGAGTGAAGATAAAGCAAAGGACATGTTTCTTCTTGATCTTAGTTTTGTTCAGCCTATACCCATAATCGTCTCTGAGTCCACTTCTCCCATTTCTCCGTCAATCGAGTCAGCCAAATCTATTGAAATGATGAAAGATAAGGGAAATCAAGGTAACATTCAGCCACAACAAGTTTATTCTAGGATGAAAATACCAGTCTTTCGACTAATATAGGTCCAGTCTCCCATTTGTTATGTTACCCAATTTCATGAAACCACTCCCAAACCAATCGACAATGTAACACCAAGTGTTGAGCCAATTGAATCAGCAGACGAACATAGAAAACCAAGTACTAAAGACCTACCAATTGCACTTAAGAAAGGAAAAAGAACCTGCACTAAACATCCATGGTCTCTTTTCATGTCTTATCAAAATCTATACCAAAACCATGGAGCCTTCCTAACTAATCTCCATACAATTCCCACACCGAGAAATCTTAGGCATTAAGAGACAAGAAATGGGAGGATGCTATGAAGACCGAGATGGAAGCCTTTGAGAGGAACAAGACATGGGAGTTAGTTGAATTGTCGAGAGGGAAGAAACTAGTCGGATGTAGGTGGGTTTTCACTATAAAATACAAGGATGACGGCTCGGTGGAAAGATACAAGGCTAGATTGGCGGCCAAAGGATACATTCAAACCTATGGCATTGATTATCTAGAGACATTTGCCCCTGTTGCTAAAATGAACACAGTATGGATACTTTTGTCATTAGCTGCTAATTTTGAGTGGAATCTACAACAATTTGATGTTAAGAATGCGCTCCTCCATGGTGATCTAGAAGAGGAAATTTACAGGGAAGTTCCCCCTAGATTTGAATCTAAAGAAGGAATGGTATGCAAGCTGAAGAAAAGCTCTTTATGGGCTCAAACAGTGACCACGACCTTAGTTTGGGAGGTTTGTTAAGGTGATGATCTCATTGGGATACAAGCCGAGTCAAGGAGACCATACTTTGTTCGTGAGACACTTAGATTCTGGGAGTCACAACATTGTTAGTTTATGTAGATGATATCATTGTAACAAGTAATGATGTAGAAGAGATGAACAATCTGAAGCAATGTCTCTTGAAGGAGTTTGGACATCAAAGAGCTAGGAAAATTAAAGTACTTCCTAGGCATTGAAGTAGCTCATTCAAAGCAAGGAATTTTCATCTCTCAACAAAAGTACATACTTGACTTGTTGAAAGAAACAGGAAAGATGGGTTGTGAACTAGTGGAGACACCAATTGAATTCAATCATGGATTATGTGATGCTCCAGAAGATCCCATGGTAGATAGAGGATACTATCAGAAGCTTGTTGGGAAATTGATATATCTGGCACACATAAGACCAGATATAGCATTGCAATGAGCATGGTTAGTCAATTTATGCACAATCCCAAAGAATCACATCTTAAGGTAGTAAATAGGATATTACAATACTTGAAAGGCAGCCCGGGAAGAGGAATTATGTTTAAGCAACAAACAGGCACAGGCATGACGTTAGAAGCTTATACTGATGCAGATTATGCAAGATCTTTGGTCAACAGGAGATCAACGTCTAGTTATTGTACTCTTCTAGGTGGTAATCTTGTAACAGCGTGATCGCGTCCTTCGTTACGAGCTTGTACACATACTTCTAGAGCTACTCGATTAGCTACGGCACCGGGTGCATTTCCCCAAGGGTGCCCTACCCATATTGTAGGGTAGATCTCGAAAGATATGAAAGACCTCCCTCCAAGCTGTACATACGACTTTCATCGACGAGAACTGGTAAAACTGCCGTAGCCACAGATACGATTCTCAATCAACAAGGGCAAAATGTAATGTGTGTTTATGTAGCTATCGGTTCAAGGACGCACGGTGTCGACAAAACTGGAGAATTCTCCAATCAAAATATTTTCTATGGGAGGGGTTCTACGTCTCGATAATATCGAAGTAAGATGCAAAACGTGGTAGCAAGATCAAGCGCAGAGTTAGAGTTCAGATCAATGGCGTTGGGAATATGTGAGTTACTCTGGCTGAAGATAATCCTAGATGACTTAAGAATAAAATGGGAAGGACCCATGAGGTTGTACTGTGATAATAAATTAGCCATTAGCATTACATAACCCTGTTCAACATGATCGAACAAAACATATTGAAGTTGATAGGCATTTTATCAAGGAAAAACTAGACAATGGCTTAATATGCACTCCATTTGTGTCAAACAAAGATCAGTTGGCAGACATACTTACAAAGGGACTGACAAGCACTGTGTTTCAAGATATTATTAGCAAGCTTGGGATGGAAGATATCCATTCATCAGCTTGAGGGGGATTGTCGAATTATGTAGTCTTATTTGGAAAGATTGTATAGTTATAGAAAATCGTATAATTCCCTGATTTCTAGGAATTAGAGTTAGATACAGGTTTGGAGGAGTTTCCTATTTTTAGGGAGTTTGTTACTAATTTTAAGCTAGACAATTGTGTATATAAACTAATGGCTGTAACCTAATTTTGATATATGAGAGAGAAATTCATTCTTCTCTTATAATATTTGACAGTACTCTGCATCTATATCAAACTTCATGTCTTACAATCACCCAGCTTTAGAGCCTTTACCTCCAACGTAACTAAAGTTAACAATACAAAAAGTCTTACAAGACCCTATTTGGAAGTCTACTATTGATGATGAAATAAAAGCATTTCAAAAGAATGATACTTGGGAGATTTTAAAATTTCCTACAGGTTAACAACTTGTAGGATGCAACTGGATTTTTAATGTGAAGTACAAGGCAGATGGAAGCATAGAAAGGTATAAAGCCCATAGTTGTCAGAGGTTTTAGCCATACTTACGGCATAGATTATCAAGAAATATTTATTTTGATGGCCAAGCCAAAAATTATTCAGGTACTTCTATTGTTACCAGTGAATTTTGATTGGGTAGATTGGGAGCTACATTAATTGGATGCAAAAAATGCTTTCTTGAATGGAGAATTGGAAGATGAAGTGTACATGGAAAGTCATTTATGGACTACAAAAAACCACCTTGAGCATGGTTTAACTGGTTTACCAAAGTCATCAAGTAGCACGGATTTTCTCAAGGACAAACTGATCGTATTTTGTTCCTCAAACACTCATCCGAAGAAAGAAAGGCTATTCTTATAGACTATGTTGTTGATATAATTCTCATAGGTGATTATGAAAAAGAAATAATACGATTAAAGGAGATTCTTGCTATTGAATTTGAAGTTAAAAACTTGAGAAACCTTAAATACTTCCTAGGAATGGAAGTGGGAAGATCTAAAAGAGGAATTATAATCTCTCAATGCAAGTATACATTAGACGTGCTAAAGGAGACTGGAATGCTTGGTAACAAGCCTTCAAAGACTCCCATGGACTACACAATTAAACTTGGGAGCAAGAAGGATTGACTTACTGGTAAGAAAAACTTATTAACTCATACTAGACCAGATATCAGCTTTGAGGTAACTGTAATTAGTTAATTCATGAACAATCCACATGAACATCTTGAAACATTATAAAAAATTTTAAGATATCTGAAGATGACACCTGAGAAAGGATTTTTCTTCCAAAAGCGTACCAACTTAGACATTCAGGTTTATTTAGAAGTGGATTGGTCTGTCTCAATCAGTAAACAAACATCTACCGAATGTTGCACATACATTTGGGGGAATCTAGTTCCTTGGAGGAGCAAGAAACGGCTAGTGGTTGCAAGGAGTAATGTAAAGGTAGAATTTCAAGCTATGGCACATTGTATATGTGAAGGAATGTGGTTAAAAAGTAAATGAACTGAAGACGCAAATTGAGAAATCACTTAAATTGTTTTGTGATAATCAAGTCGGTATGAGTATTGCAAAGAATTTGATCCATCATGACAAAATTAAACATGTAAAGACAGATCAAACATTTTATCTAATTATTTCGGTAATTAGGATTTTTTTAAGGTTTTTTTTCCTTGAATTTATCCTATAAATTAGATCTAATAAAACAAATTCTAGAGATTTAAATCTAAGATTATATTCTCATCATATTTGAATTTTCTGTACTAAATAAACAACAATATAAACAATAGGTTAGTTATTAAATTCTGCGGTAACACTTACACATTGTGAAGTAGAACCGCCTGAACAATAACGATCAGCTACTTAATCACCAATTGAATGATGAAATCGTAAAGTTTATATCCTCATCTATTCTATATACTGTTTCTTCCTGGTCTTACATGATTTACTTGTTGCAACATTAGTCTGTTATTATTTTTTGACTTCTATGTTATCTTTTTTCCTTACATATCTCTGTAAGGAGTGTAAAGGGTACACCCCTTAAACTTTTTGGTCTACAATGTATTATTTCCATTATTTATCAATTAATACCATTTCCCTTTCAAAAAAGAAAATTAGCCTGTTATTGGAGGATATTTATGTCTGATGCCTATGATAATATCTATCACGCAGGTTATGGCAGCTGATATGGTAGTCAAGAATTCCTTATTTGAAGCATCCTCAGGATGCTTCACCGTGCCTCCTATGACAACTGCTGTATTTGTTGAGCGTCGAGTAACTTAATCATGATTTGTTGTCTAACTTAGTTGTTTTGTTTGCGTTGGGAAAAAATCGGTTAGTGGTGATCCAATAAGTTTTTCTGCATAGTTTTTGGTTTCAGCATTTGGAGGAATAGTATATACAGATTACCTAGGTAGAAGTGGACTCTTGATGTACTTGTTGCAATGACTCGTCTGTGGCTTTGACCTAATGGATCTTTCTCATGCCCATTCGATACAATGTGTCATTGATAATGGAATGAGGTAATTTTATGAGAATTGAAAAGTAGTTCGAAACAAACCATGGAGAAATGACCCAATGGGTAATTTATTTAGTTCCCCTATTCATGTTTTGCATCAAATCTGTGTACAGATCACCCCTCTACAAAACACCCATTCAGTTGCACAGATGTCTTCATCTACGTTATCCATCATCTGATCATGTCCAACCGGAAGAGATCTGTTGGACAACAGCTTGACTGTATTAGCATATAAAATGTCAGATCTGTTAAATTTCTACCCCTCCTAATATCCAGCGTAGAGTTATCGAGCTTACTACTTGCTTTGTCTCTGTGCAAGGGTAGTCCTTTGCGCAGTTCATATAGGATAGCTTACTCGCCGTGTCTCTGTGCAAGGACAGTCCTTTGCGCAGTTCACATAGGAAAAAAGTTCACAGCGGTACGTTGGTTTAGCTTTGTGAATTTTACAGGTAATTGGAATGTCTTGGCTCATATTGTCCGAGATACAATTGTAAGGAGAAGACAATCGTTAGCAAATAATAATGGAAGGTCAGAGTTGAAACATAAAGATATGAAAGGATTAATTAGGCGCCGAAGTATTATAACTTTCTTTTATTATTTCTCTATTTATCAAACATTATTCTCATGTGTAGTTATTTTCTATTTAGGCTTTCTAATTATATAAAAGATTCATACAGTAGCCATCTAGAAGACAAAGTGGATAGGAGTTAAATAGAAAGAAAGAGATGAATGAATTCGATCTCTGGTAGTTAGAATATTCGAGACAATAGAATGAGTTGGGTATCTTGATTGTCAAGGAACTCATGTATTATGTTGTGGGGGTAAAAAAAACTAATAGTATGATATTATCCTTAAAGCTTACGGTGAAAGATGTTTTCAATATGGTGTGTGCTTATGCACTCTAAGGAGGGTTGGAAGAATAACTTAAAGAGTCAATTATGAGAAGAGTTTGATGAGGTGATTCAGTATATTATTTCAAACGAGAAACTTATATTAGGTGATGACGTTAATGGCCATATAAGAGCAACTTCATATAGGTAGTCAATTGTCTATAGGAGTTTTGGGTATAAAGATAAGAATGACAATGGGCTTGCATTGTTAGACTTTTCAATAGTATTTGATTTGGTGATAACCCAATCTTCAGCAGAAAAGAATGCTTGGTAATTTTTAATAGCAAAACCGTGAAGACTCAAATTGACTATTTTCTCGTAAGGCAAAGCAATCGATCCAATTGCAAAGATTGCAAGGTGATGTCTAACTCAGGTTTGTCAACTTAGCGTAGATTATTAGTCATGGATCTTACAATTAAGGGTTGGAGAAAGAAGAGAAGTTATCGGAAGTGCAATAGAGTTAAATGGTAGAACCTAAAAAGGGACATTGTATAATAACTTAAGGATACAGTAATGTTAAGAGAAGCATAAAAACTAGAAGAAGATGTTAATCAAATGTGGAATGGAGTAACAACTCTTTTAAAGGATATAGCTAAGGAGATACGAAGGAATAAAAACATCTGAGTAAAGATTAAGAAGGCTACATATAAAGCTTTATTGGATAACAATATAGATGAAGATAAGGTAACCAATAGGGAGAGTTACAAGCTGACAAAGATAGAGGCGAAAAAGGTAATCTTAGAAGTCAAAAGTAAAGCTTATTTATTTATTTTTTAGGGAAGTAAAGCTTATTTATTTATTTACTTACTTTATTTGTATTTATTTGGTCATTTGTTTTTATTTTATTATTTATGAAATTATTTGTTTATGCATTTTTAATTGTTTTTAAAAAAATTTAGCGGGTCTATAAAAAACAATATCTCTACTAACTAGAGATAAGACTGTCTACTTTTGAATCTTTCTAGTAAGAAAGTCAATTTTGGCCTAACCCAGCACGATTTTAGCCCGAGTTTATCAGACCACAAGTGAGCCATAGGCCAAAATTGTTTGACCCGACTGAGCCACCTGCAGAGCTCAGGCCGGCCCATGGTTCAACCAGAACATCAAAAACGATATAATTTTTTATTTTTTATAAAACTTATATAAGGTTGGGCAGGCCGGCCTGCTCGTGCCACAGGCTGCCAACCCATTGACATCCCTGCTTCCTGGACCATGTATCTTAGGGACATTTTTATTAAATTATTATTATTGAATCCTAAGAATAACATGTACAATTAAAAAATAGAAATCTCCAAAAGTAAAAATCGACTGAAATCTTAAAAAGAAGCCGACTTAATAAAGTAAACGGTGATAGTCTTTGGAAATTTTTAATCCTAAAAATTGAGAAATCTAAACTCGAGAAAGCTTAACAGAATTCTTGATTTATTTTTTTAATCGTAAAAATTGAAAGGCAAACCGTGTTAATCGTGATGTTTTGTGAATTTCATAGACAGTACTCAGCCTGGCAGGGAGACAACATCTTGTAGTCAGCACCAATTGCACATTGACATGGCAATGAATTCTGACAAAGGACCTATGTCACTGAATAGATGTCGTTCATGTACAGTAAATACATATTTTTGTTTTCTGATAATTGGGCTCGTCGAGAGGTCATGAAAAGGATTTCAAATTGGGTGTCGTTGTTAGATTGGAAGTAATTTAACACAACTAAGTGGAGAGGAAATGAGTCCAGATGAAATGGTGACGTCTATAGATATTGCCGTCCAGAGAAGTCTCTTGATCCCAAAGTCCGCCTCAGTTTGGTGACGAAGCCCATAAATTATAATACGAGTTAAGAGGAAAGGCATGGTCTAAGCGTATTAAGATGATGTAGCTCTAAGTTGAGGCATAGGTTTGTTGTGGGTATGTAGTGTAGTTATCTTTTTCCACAAATTCGTAACGTGTTCCACAATTACTTGTATCGTGACGGGAGAGTCCTATGGAAGATTGGATCTCTTACGATACGATATCACTGAGAAGACTTTTATCAATACTGCATGACTGATACCCATCTAGCTCATGGGAAGCGTTCGAGGCCTGATTTCAGATCTTTTGTCTAGTTT
Source organism: Erythroxylum subrotundum (assembly GCA_027563845.1). Lineage (NCBI taxonomy): Eukaryota > Viridiplantae > Streptophyta > Magnoliopsida > Malpighiales > Erythroxylaceae > Erythroxylum > Erythroxylum subrotundum. The sequence goes on from JAOQMQ010000196.1 coordinate 15,625,904, forward strand.
TTATAGTGTCTTATTTTGTCAAGTAAATCTCAACTATTTATTTATTTATACGGGTTCCATGTTTATTTATGTGGAGCTTACGCGAAACTCGCATAAATAAATGGTTGAGATTTACTGGATATAATAAGACATCATAAAATTGGACAGAAGATCTTATTCCTCGAGAGCGAGGGGTCGACTATCACATTTATTATTATTATTATTTTATTTGCAACTAACATGTTCCATTGAGTTTGAGTGGTTCAGAAGCTACTCTCGCTATATTTTCTCTTTTCTTAGGTCTTATTTATGACTTGTGTAGCACATAATATATAAAATATCGGATTTAAAATTCACTGGCTTATGTTATATTTGCTCCTGCTGGCCACCTAGCAGTCTCTTCCAAGTTAGCTCCTTCTGTGTCCACACTTTGTGTAGAAGGATATATCAAATAATAAAAATACACGTCTAAGCTAGAGTATAATAGTGCAATTGTGGTATATGTATGAGAGACAGTTAAGTATGTGGTTATCAGAGAAGAAGCCATGATTGAGAGATCCTTTGCTTGCCTGAATAATAGTTTCTTACAGTTGGTCTCTTGCACCGTCTTACGTGCCGCACACAACCCCATCAATCATACTCCTTCACGCCAAGAACTTGCCTTCCTTAATCTGTCCATATTACAATCTATTCAGTAATAATAATATCTCAAGTGTAAGATCAATGAACAAAACATACCAATTGTATGCAATTTTATGAATTCCCCACTACCTGCAATCCAAGTTCCTATGTTAAATTTCAAGTGCCACTTGCTTTTTTTTTTTTTTTTTTTTGCATTGTTCTTGTAAGGTTTGCTTCAAACCCTGGTATTGATCTGGCAACTGCCAAAAATCGAACTGTATGCTAAGTGGAAGCTTCATACGTAATATGGAATTAAGTGAAGCCAATGATTAGCATTCGCAGAGATAATCCAAATAGCCCTTTTCTTATAGATGATTATTGTCCTACGCAAGAAGTGGTCTGATAGGATAAAGAAAGTAAATACTTAATATAGAGTGAGGGCGGGGACATAGCTAACCCAAAAAAAAAAAAAAGATTAATTAAGGGTCAACAGCACATGAACTGAATGATTAGAGACAAATTATGAAAGCTTAATAATGCATCGTGTAACTTCCACACAGATACTTATCCAATATCTTATGTGCTTCATGTTTTAATTAATCGAAGTTGAGTGAGTCATCAAAGCAGAAGCATGGCGCCCCAACTTTCTGCCATTGACTCAGTGTTTTGAGGATTAGAGGTAACTGACATATTCTTGTGACACTTCCTTCTTCGTAAGGAGCCTTCTTAGAATCTTACACTTAATATCTTAAGTGGCGGACTTAAAACCCCAAAACCCATTATATATTATGTATATGTACTGCTACCATTTAGATTAAAAAACAAGTATTCTTGAAGTTTTTACTTGGGATGAAAAGATGGGGAAGGACGTTCTGCCTGTCTGTCTTGTCTGTATACAGAAAAGAGGAAGTGAGCCGCAGATTCCGTGGGGGTTACAGACTTACAGGCTTGCACTCCAATCATCTCTCTCGTTGTGCCTAAGTAATGGGAATCTTCCTCTCTCTAACATGGATACTTCCGGCTTTTTTTCTTTTATAAATATTAGTATACCATATGAACATACATACTCGTGTCTTGCCTTGAAACAAAAGCAGTAGTAAATAACTAAGCGTAAAACTCTTCCATTCAATCACCTGGCTACACTCTCTTTGAGGTCATGACAGACTGAAAACTGATCCAAGTTAAACAAGTGCTTTTAAGAATAACACAGTAGCTCCAAACATACCCTATAAGAAGATGATAAAAGTGGTTGGTGGGCAAGGAGCGGGGCTAATATCGTGCAAACAAGCAATGGTGAGGAAGGAATGGGGTTGTTTTATTATTATTATTATTATGTTTTCTTCAAGAGAATTGGATGGTGAAGTGAGTTGGCAAAGTGTGAGAAAGAGAGTGTGAAACGGACTTGGATTTAGACTCCCTTCTACCTCTACCTCTACCTCTACCTCTACCTCTACCGCCCAACTTCTCTTTTTTCCTCTCTATATTTATCGTTTTTTCAGTTACAAATATTGCTTGTTTTTGGTGTTCATTGCTCCTATTTGCTTCTTCTCCCTATCTCTTTGCTCTCAATTTCCCTATTTATAACTCTTTAACTGCTCACACAACGTTGCAAGCCAAAACAAATGTA
>JAOQMQ010000196.1:15630327-15642282 GCA_027563845.1 Erythroxylum subrotundum
TCTGGATCAAGTTCTTGTTGATTAGACATCTTTTAAACATCATTAACAAGTATCAGTAGCTGTCTGTCCACCTCAGAGAACTCGTTGATAATCAATTTGATGTGAGGTTAGGTCAATTTCTATGCGAGCTTACATATTTTAAGTAAGTTGTAACAGAATGTGCCAAGTTGTGAGCCAGCGGTATCTATTAAAAAAAAATGTCGAACTCTTTTGATTGCTTCCACAAAATCTAAAAAGAAGCAAGTCATTGAACATGAACGTGTTACTTGGCAGTGACACTTTAAGGGTAGGAAGCCATTGAATATGAATAAACAATTCAACCAAGCATATTGGAGTTTTTCTTCTTCTTTTTTTTTTTTTTTTCCTTTGTCAAGCTAACATTTAACCGTATAATATCAGGCACAATATAATTTTACCCTATGTTTGATTTTTTAAAACCAAGTTCCACTTATCTTTTGGTTTAGGCAATACATAAGGAAATTGTCAAAAATATCTTATTGCTTCTTCTTATATATTGTCCATGAAAGAATGGAATAATTAACAGCTATTGGCGGTGGCGTTAGAGCCATGTGATTTGTGCATATATTTAAAGAGAATACTGATAGTACTCCAAGAAACTAATACAGTAATGATAAATGGCTAATATACGACTAGGCATTATTCACTGAGGAATTAGGAAAGTTCAACCATGAAACTTTCTTCCAAACTTTTGGTATATGTAATATAGTATATAAGAGCCGTTACGAACATTTTATAAGTCCGGGATAAAGTAAAAAAAGGGCGCTAACAAACCGACATTTTATTTTTTATAAGAGCCCAAAAATAGGTAAAATTAGGAACTTATTTTTTACTTTGCCAGAGCCTATAAAATATTAGAAACGGACCTGACCGACAATATATAGACCGACAATATATAGATATGTAAATTTTAAAAACATATTATTATTATTAAAAATTAACACCTATACATAAGTGTTTCAAGTCATAAGTCTACGTACTTAATAAAATACTAAATGATCATAATAACATCTTACAAATGTCAACATTAATAAATATCACTAAAAATAGTAGCAACAACTGAACATCAATACCAGATTACAAAACACCAAGAGAATTCACTGACAAATACACAGAGGATCATGAAAAATAATTTATCCACACATTTTTAGATATAAAATAAAATCATTAATAATAGTATCAAGATTAATATTATTCAACATATCTTTCTCGATATATAAAATAGCTAAATCATTCAAACTTTTTTATGACATTGATGCCCTTAAGTAGGCTTTCAATAATTTTAATTTTGAAAAACTTCTCTCAACTGATGCTACAGTCACAAATACATTTAATAGAATTTGATGAGCAATTGAAACATTTGGATAACAATATGCAATTTTAATAAATTCAAGAATTTGAACACATGACATTAACTTATTTGACAAAATCATTTGTGACACTTTAAATTCAGAAAAAAGATTATCTAAATTCACATCTAACACATTATTATGAAAAAGAAGTAGTTGTAAAATTTGTACAAAATTCTCTTAACTCATTATTATCCAACGGCTTCAACTTCTTTAAATCAAAATGGGAATTAAAAAAATACTTTGAAATGTTAGTAATTGTTCAAATTTATTCTTAAACAAAATAATTGTCATATCCATAATAACTAGAAGTTTTAAATGAGAGGTAGGTCATTATATATGGCGAATAAAGATACGGCATGCTAATGAATGTACAACTTCTTTTAAGAAAATATCAAGCATTAAGAAAATGCCACAATAATTATCTTTTTTAATTGTTTAGTACATACTTTTAGATAAATGTCAATCCATTCTAATCTAATTACTTGCAAAATCCTATTTCTGAATTCTAAATCATTCTTTTTGATTCGATCGAAAGAAATAGGATTTTTTTAAAATGAAATAAGGAATAAACAAACCATGGATAAATCCAAGAGATCTTTTCGCTAGGAATGACAATAGGCCGACCCATAGCTCACCCTCGTCAAATTTTTTTAAAAATTAAAAGTGTAAACAATATCTTTTTTTAACTGAGTCCAGGCTTAGGTTGCTTAGTCCCAAGTCTACCCAAAGCCCAACTCTTTTAAGCAAAATAATGTCATTTTGTTTAAAATAGTTGAGCCTCGGGTCGATTTGGGCCTAGGTTTGACTCATGGACCGACTCATTGAAAACACCTAAATCTGGCCCATGAGCTAGCCCATTGTCATCCCTAACTTTCGCAGGCGTTTGCACCCCCCCCCCCCCATTTAATCGGGAAATCGAATCCAATTATATATTAGGATCAAATATTATTAATTATATTAATAAAATATATGGTTGTTAATAAAGATGTTAATATATATCACTACAATAAAAACAACATTTGGCTACGAAAAAATTTGTCACTAAATGTCTCAAAATCGTCACTAATAGTCATTAGTGACGATTTATATTCGTCGTCAAATCCCCGTAGCTAAAAAATATACTTGACGTTTTTCACTAATCATTGCTTATAGCTTTTGCCTACGCTTTATTTTAGTAGCGAAAAACTATTAGGGACATTTTAAGAAAACGTCGCCAATACATTTTGGCTACGTTTAAGTTTCGTAGCTAAAAATTATTAGCTACTTTTCCAATAACATAGTTAATTATTTTTAGCTACGTTTCTAAAAATGTAGCTAAAAAGTTTTAGCTACATTTTTGAAAATGCAGCCAAATGTTTTTAGCTACGTTTTATAAAATATATTCAAATTATTAGTATACATTTTAACAAAATGTTATATCATATTAATTATGATTATTTGTGACATTTTTAATCCATATTATTGTATATAATATTTAGATTTTTTGTGTTAATTTATTATACAAAAATAATTGATAATTTGAAGCATTATATATAAAAATAAATATCATTAAATTATACAAAAAAAAGAATATTCTTTGTATACAAGATTTTAATTACAACTTTAACAATCCTTATAAACAAAATAATAAATAGAGGATTAGTTTACAAATTATAAATACTATGATTACTAAAAAATTACAACATAACTAGAATGACTCTAAATTTATCCATGTCGATGAGAGCAACTTCATACGTTAGCCATCATATACGAAACATTAGTCATGAGAATCATGAAAGCAACTTCAAAATCAGTAGAGTGCCTGAAATTATGCATAATTAAGCTAATTTGTTTTCAATTAGAAAAGAAAAGAGGGCAATAAAATGGGAAAGTAATCCAGCAAAATATTTATTGAAAACCATTAAATACTTTCCAAAGTATAACTTTATCATGTAAGCACTCAACAATCCAACTTGAGAGTAAAACATAAAACAAGTGTTATAACACATATGCATTGCATGCATCCATAGCTTGAGTAAAGTTAAGAATACTTTAAACAATAAGAATAAAGCTTGATGAAGAAAGACAAACATATGGCTAGAATAAGAGAGAGCCAGCATCAAGAGTACTAATTTGGGCTATGCTCTTCAAGTTGACAAGAGTTCCATAATAGTCCATGATATGTGTTTAATTGTTGATATATTTAATCATTTACACTTAGTGATTAATAATACGAAAATGCTTAGGATATTCACATTAATTTATATACAATCTTATGTATAATTTGGAGGCAAAGAAATTAAAATGAGCCGAAAGCACTACATATGGGTCATTTTTTAAAGATTTATTTTTGGTTATTTTTATAGAGAAAAAAGAAGAAAATAAAAGTCAAGAAGAAGATAAGAAACATGAAAGAACAAAGAAGAATTAAAAAGGAGGACAATACAGCAGCGCAACAGGAAACTAGGAAGTCAAGGTAGAAATGACAGGCGTGCGCTGCGTTGTGCGTTACGTAGGAAATGCTGCGCTATGCGCAGATGTTATGCGTTTAACTCAAAATGCACAGGAGAGCTAGCGTGGGGCGTAGACAGGAGGTGTGACCCAACATATTAAATCGTCCCATCAATAAAATAATGGGGGGGGGGGGGCGTGAAGAGAGGGCTGCGGCGGCTTAATGGCGTGAGAGGTTTGCGCTTAACAGCTCAGCAAAAGAGAAGGGCGTGAGAGAGCAGTGAATAGTAGTATGGTCCAAGGACTTTAATTGTCCGGTCGATGAATAGTGAAGAGTAGAGAGGGCTGCCTAAGAGGGTAATGAAGGAGAATCGAAGTGGTTTTTGGTGGGGCTACAACATGAGGGCTGAATCATTTTTTTAGGAAAGACCCATGAAGGGCTTGATGTCTTGACACCGGTTCGGAGACGACATTGACGCCGACAACCCGGGTTAAGTTTTTTTTATAATAATTTTATTGTTTCTTTCTCTCATTAGAAATTGATTGTGTTATCCTATGTTAATTGATCTGGGTACTGTTTATGGATAATCAGATTTTCGTTATTATTCGGTTATTTGTGTATGAACCTATTGGGTATTGTGAAAAAATGATTTTAATGCGTTCACTGAATCATTTAATTGCAAACTCATTGTTAGAATTTCGATATCATCTGTAATTGTTATGTTAAAATTCATGTGTAGCGACTGATGATTTGTAATCATTAGGGATAATATGACGTAGGTTAAATGAAACATCGTATGTGGTTGTTGCCTTGATTAATCGGTTTTCCTAATTCATAATGCTACTGCCTAATTAAATTTAGAGATTGTATCCTAGGATATGCGGTAGTTAGGTTTAATTAACGATCGTATCTTGATTAAATAAAACCTAAGGGAAAATCAGGTTAATTATTAACTCACGATTAATAGTTGCTAGGAGAGGTTTGAGAACAATAAATTAATGAAACATGCTTAATTAGGTTATAGGTCGAGATTGAATCAAAGAACCGGGTTCTTACCGAATTCTCCACTTTTTATCATTTTTTGCATGTTTTCTTTAATTTGTTTTTGTTAGTTAGTTTCATTTTATTCCTTTCTTTCAACAATCCAAAATCCCCTGTTAAACCTAAACACCAGTTAATTTCATTTCATAAACTTTACATATACTCTCCATGGAATCGACCTAAACTCATCACTACTATAGTTAGTAGGTCTAGTTATTTTATTTTGACTAGTGTAACGATGCGCGGTCAATCTACCTGTAATCACATTTTCTTAAATCTTTTCCAAGAAAGGTATAAAGCATTAACACTATGATAGACTGTGAGTAGCAGGATTCCATGACAATTTGTACAGAAGTCATATCTTGTCTTCCAAACCATGTCTATGGAGCACATTTACTTTAAAAAGAAATTTATTAAAAAGCTAGTGGTAGATTAAGTCACAACCATTTTCTTGCAACGATTTGAAAATATATAGATAACTATAGTAGAAATCATTTTTCAATTTAATCGGAAAAACACCTTTTAAGAGAAACATATATAAGATGAATGTGGAAGAGAAGTTTTCATAAAATTTTATGCTTCATCATAAGAATTTTGGAATTTGTTACTCACGCATCATATGAATTGCTTTCAAAATGATTCCATGGTTTTAGCTGCTATTAACCACACATACCTTCTATCGTGGCATATCCTCATTTTCACAAAAAATAACCCACAAGACAATAAAAAATGTGCTTACACAAACATGCAAAAGGATTCATACCTCGATTTTGTCTAACATGGATGGATTAGCTCTTCCTGTCCTTACATAATTAAAATTCGTTCGAATTGTTTCAATAAGTTTCTCCATTCTTTCCTTCTGATAACAAACTATATTTCCAAACGATTATCAAATCAAAACATCCAAAAGAAAAATTCAAAGATGAGTAAAATCACCCTAACAACATCTTTCTCAATAGAAGACTTCTTTGCTTCGATTTCTTCACTCATCACACATCTTACCACTTTAGTTCTAAATCCAACAAAGCAACAAAACATCACATAAAGAAACCCAAACGACAAGCAATTTATTCATATACTAACATTGTCTAATCAGGTGCTAATACTCGGCTATTCTGTGTTCATTTCACTAGAATAGGTATGTCAAAAAGCTTAATGACGCAGTGATGGAAACTTATGTAGTGAACCGCAGAGGTACACAAATTGTAACGAACTGAGAAGGTAGCATTGGCATGGCCAAGAAATGAACCTGTATGAATAAATAATTTTCTTTACAATGCTAGCATTCATGCAAAATCAGAAAATCAAGGACCCACATCTAACGGATTTATTCTCAAATAGAGAATGGGCATAATGAACAATATAATCCAAAAATGTATCGCAAAGATAATGCATAGTGCATCATCACCAAACTCATCGGTCGTAGTCTCAGCCAGCTCTCAGCCATCTTGTGACCGTGCTTCGGCAACTCTCAAAAAGAAACCCCAGAAAAAAGGCAAGAGTGAGGCATGAACAAGCGAGAAATTCCGAAGCAAAAAAGTGGAGGACAGAGTGGATTAGATGTGCATTGGGCTATGCAGAAAGCGACAGCTTATATGAACAACCTAAATGACAATAAATAGGGGAAGAAGAAAAGGGTAGTGTCAGCAACAGAAAACAAGAAAGAAGAAGATAGTATAGTGATGTGAGGCCTTTGGGCATAAAGAGGGATTTGAGTGTTCAGTTGGACCAAATGGAGAAGCGTCTTAATGATCTTTCTGTGAAGTGTGAACTTACTTAAAAAAGAAGAAGAAGAAGAAGAAGTTTATCAAGAAGAAGTAGGATAGAGACTCGTCGGAAGGTGGATAGAGACAATCCGAAACAATAAAGAAACAAAATATAAAATGAAAGTGCAACGAGAAGGGATTTTGTTTTCGTTTTCCTCCTATATTATTTGGCAATGATTTTCAAAATGGTCGTCAAAGAGTATTGACGACGCTTTTAAAAAAATCTTTACCAAAAGGTTCCACATTTGATGACGATTTTGACAATCAACGCCAAAAATGTTAACTTTTAGGCAACAATTTGAAAATGTCGTGGCCAAAAAGTCTACCATTGGTGACGATTTTCAAAATTGACACTAAATGTGCCACTTTTAGCTACGCTTTTTAGAAATGTAGCCAAAAGCTTGTCCTTATAGTGTACTTTTGGCAACGATTTTCAAAATCGTCGCAACAAGGCTATCTTTGGGCAACAATTTTCAAAAGCGTCGCAAAAAGCTTACTTTTAGTGACGATTTTCAAAACGTGGCTAAAAAAAACGTAGCCAAATATCTGCCTTGTTGTAGTGTATCTCAACTTATGATTAGAACCAAACTCTTCTTTAGCTTTGTTAAATAAAGCTTGAAATTCAAAATAAGAAATTTAACCATAATTTTTTTCAATTTCTACAAAGTGTCAAATTTTTATTTGACATATATATAAGCATCTTAAACCAGATTTATTGACTTTTCAATTTCTACCCTTTTAGTGAATAAATGGATTTATTAACTACTTAAAATTTCAACTCTTTTAATAAATATATTCATTAATTTTTAAAATTTTAACTCTTTAAATAAGTAGACTCTTATAAATGTAGACCAGGCAACCCTTCCGGTCCTTGCCTAGGCCGGCACGGAATGCTATAGAATACACATTGATCATGGAATTGAAGCGGAACGCGCTCATGACCATCGATTCCTTTGTAATGGTCCGTTATATATGTATCTATAAGTAATTAAGTATTAAAGTCCTAACCTGGCTTATATTATAGAATCTAATGGTCGTTGGGTCCGGTGATAGTTTTTGACAAGCCAAAACTATCACCACCTCAGCCAAGATTCTGACTGGTAATGTGTATACATCTCCTTGCTTCAAGTATCTATACATCAACCATTTCGAGACAACACAAATCCTTCTTGTATAGAAAAACCAATCATGCAAGACACTGCAAACCTCAATACTAATGGCTCTAACAGCTAAAGGAGCATGACTGAGATAGATAAACAGGTGTTACAAGAATACATTCCCTACTTTATGGTTACCTTAGTGCACAAAAATCTACCAAGACACGGCTTTAGGAAGAATCAACTGTCCAGGAGATCTGGTCATCTAACCAACATGGATTTGCAGACTGCTGCACTAATGTTGGACAACGACTGCTGCCGCATTTTGCTTAGGAGCAGCAACCACTGCTATGATGTGCCTGATATTCTTGTTTCTGCTTCAAAAGCTGTTGTTTCCCTACCATAGATCCCTTTTCTAATAATGCAGGTGCCTCAAGAATCTGCAAATTCAAAATTTTCGGCATCTTATATAAAGAGCTAAATGATAACAACAAACACAAGCGTTATTTTGGTGGCAATAGAGTTGGACAGCTGAGGTACCTCAAATATTTGTTTATGAGAACCAAGTAGAATTGAAAGTTTTTGTTTTCTAATTTGATCCCAAGTTATCACCAGCTGTTTTTAATCATAAACTAGTTTTCTTCTAATATTATGGAAAACTAAGAAATGCAAGTTGCAGATCTGCGAAAAAAAATTATATGCATTGCAGATGTAAAGTTTCATAACAACTGAAACTACCCGATGATAACTTTCAACTTCTAGTCGCTTTAATAAAAGCAGAACTGCGACAAAGGATCCCAAACATTAATGCAACCAGTTCATTGTTGAGAATTTACCTTGCGTACAAGCTCTATAAAACACTGCTGAACATTTTGTCTGGTTTTAGCACTACATTCAAAAAATGAGCATTTTCGCTCCCAAGCAAGAGCCATTCCCTCTTCTCTACTCACTGCTCTTTCAGTGTCCTGAAAGGTATTCCATTAATTACAAAGGCAATGCTACTTCTCAAAAGTATACAAATATGTATAACAAATATGAATTTTACAATTGCAAATTCCCAAACACTATATTTCATCAACAGATTTAGTTTATACACCATACGTACTACACTAAGTAGGAAAGAGTGATGAATGGAAACCGCTCAACTTACCCTGTCAACTTTGTTTCCCACTAGAAATTTGATACATTCAGGATTAGTGGAGTAAAGCTCTACTTCCTTTGCCCAGATGTCTGTTAAGTTTAAAAAGCTTTCTCGCTGTGTCACATCATAAACTAGAACAGACATATCATGCACATTGATCAGAATTCAATGCTATTGTATTTTGATTATAAAAGCATAGTAACACCAGAGAACAGCGGAGAAAAGGACGTATATAATGGGACATGATCCTCTATCCTATTTTTCATGTACAACTCTGTCTTATTTGATCTCAACCATCCATTTTGGTGGGTCCCACATAAATAAATGGTTGGGACCAAATAAGACAGAATTGGTACATAAAAAATGGGACGGAAGATCTGAGGGGGCATTTACTGGCTTGGCTAAAAAGAACCCTTGGTGTGCTTAGTTCGAGGCTTCCTAGGAATGTCATTTCAAATGGTAAGTTCTTACCCAGTATGATTCCATGTGCCCCCCTGTAGTATGACCTTGTTAGTATTCCAAACCTCTCCTGGCCAGCTGAAATACGGAAGACATGTCATAGGACATCATCATTTCTTACCAGTATCGAGACTTGGAGCGCATACTACTGCAATGGATAAAGTAGTAAAGCCATCTACTCACTTAAATGCAAATTTCTGATGAGGAAACTCAGGTTCTCCCACAAGATTCAGGATCGTGCCAAATTATCCATGTTTTGTTGGATAACACAATATATTCATACCAAGTTCCACGTTAGTCAAATTAGTAAATATTTATATGCTTCGATGCAACAACAAGATGTTAAAGGTTCTTTCTCTTATCCTCATGAATAGAATACTAATGTCTATGGTATGAATGGTTGACCAAAGGATTTGAAATGTTAAAAGTATATGGAATCAGATATTTCAACTGTTGTGTCTTCAAATTGATGATCCAGAAGCTATCTAAATACTTTTCAATGGAATAGTGTTAACAGCGGTCAGTAACATACTGTCAAATATGCAGCCAGAATATCAATGGTGCTATAGGTAAAAAGTTTCTGTCATCACCTCTAGACATGAACAATGGCACCGAATGCATTTTCCAAACAAAAAGTAGCAGAAGTAAAACTAAACAAGATCAAATGTTGGGAAAGAGGAAGAAATAATGTAATGTACAGAAAATTCGAGGATTCTAAACGAAACTAAAGAGTTTTGACCTGTATCCCAAATTGTAAGCTTCAATCTTTTGCCTCCAACATTAAGCGTTTTCACCTTAAAATCCACACCTGTAAGTTGGAGAGACAATTCCCAGGCTAAATGCATCTTCACATACAAAGTGATTGCAACAACACCTCAAAACATTCTGAAATCTCAGCACGAAAACAAGCAGAATATCTGTCTTTGCACAACTTAAAACCAGGTTATAATGCGCACTAGCAGTGGAGGAGCCCTATAAGGTAGCTACTCAGTGGAGGAGCACCAAAAGGTAGCTAGGATTGCGATCTTCACTGATATGAGTGTTGGGAAAAAAATACGAATTAATCCCACAGGTAAAATAAGTAAGGAAATAACACGCAGAAATTTAACGTAATTCACCATCTAATTTAGGCTACGTTCATGAGCTAAATTCTGAATAAAACTTTTACTAATAAAAATAGTAGATACAGAGAGTGAAAAATGATACAACAAAATAGTGGCACTCACACACAAGGTGTTTCTTAAATTTACTATCCTTAAAATAATATTCTCACTATTTTAAGAAAATGTTTCTAAAAATACTCAAAAAAATTTCTCTCTCACACAAAATGGCTCTCTAAAATTCACTCTCAAACTCACCACACATCTTATGCACGTTTGATGTGCATATATATCTTAAGAGAGTAGGAAGGGAGGGTCTTTTATAGACCCTCCATTGCCTTTGCCACAGCTTGCAATGTCCGAAAGCACTGCTTGCATGCAAGTTGTCCACCGTCACAACTTGCATGCAAGTTTCATGCAAATTGTTCTCAACAACTTGCTTTTTTAAAAAAAATAAAATACCTAAATATAGAATGGCAGTACCATGTATGTCGATACCGCCTTACAATTCTCCCCTTACCGACTACATGGTATTTACTATCATTCCTGCAGATAATCGACAGAATTCAAACTTTCCCCTAAGTAGAACTTTTGTCATCATATCTGATCCATTCTCATCCGTATGAATCTTCTCAAGTTGTAATAGCTTCTTCTCTAACACTTCTCTGATCTAGTGATATCTCACATTAATATGATTTGATCTTGAATAGAATGAGGAATTTTTCCCGAGGTGAATAGCACTATGGTTGTTGTAAAGCAGTTGATATCTATCATGTTGAAAACCAAGTTCATCTAAGAGCTTTTTCATCCATAGGAGCTCCTTGCATGCTTCAGTTGCAACAATAAATTCTGCTTCAGTGGTGGATAGAGCAACACATTTCTGCAATTTTGATTGCCATGACAAGGCTCCCCCTGTAAAGATAATTAGGTAACCTAAAATAGACTTTCTCAAGTCAACATCACTGCCCATGTCTGTATCTGTGTAACCAACTAACACAAGTTTAGTAGTTCCAAAACATAAGCATATTTTGGAATTACCACGTAGATATACGAGAATCCACTTCGTAGCATCCCAATGTTCCTTACCAAGATTTGAAAGGAAACTACTCACTATCCAATTGCGTTCGCAATATCTAGTCGTGTATATACCATAGCGTACATCAAACTTCCAACTGCAGAAGCACAGGGGACTTTCATCATCTCTTCATTCTCTTCATCTATCGAAGGGCATTACTTAGTACTCAACCTAAAGTGATTAGCAAGAGGACAACTAACTACTTTAGTTTTATCCATGTTGAACCTTTAAAGTACTTTCTCAATGTACTTCTTTTGTGATAACCATAATTTCTTGGCGCCCCTGTCTCTGATAATTGCCATGTCAAGAATCTGTTTTGCTGACCACAAGTCTTTCATGGAAAAATACTTACTTAACTGCTTCTTCAAACTGTTAATCCTGTTGATATTTTGGCCAATAATCAACATATCATCAACATAAAGTAAAAGGATAATGAAATCATCACCAGAGAATTTTTATACAAAAACATAGTGAT
>JAOQMQ010000196.1:15648489-15661047 GCA_027563845.1 Erythroxylum subrotundum
AAATCTTTTATATAGATTATAATATAAGTAAAACTAATATAAAAAATAAATATTAAAACATATAAAAAGTCAAATAATATTATAACTCCTAAAATAAACGTGAAGATGAATTTGTAGATATTGTGAGAATTATGTGTAAAACATAAAGACAAAAGAGACTAAAACATATGCTCAATAATTGATATGAAAAATATACATAAAAAAGCACTTTTTGAGAAGCTCCAAATTTGAGCTTCTTAAAAAGTTATATTTTAGCTGCTCAAAAAGTCATATCTATTAAAGAAGTGCTTTTTTTATTTTACAGCAAAACACTCTTTTTTTTAAAATGACTTTTGTGGTAGAGAAAAGTGTTTAATAACTTCCCAAAAGCCAATCCAAATAAGCTCTAAAGCTCGTGTTATGCATTATATGATAAACTACAGGCTTGACAAATTAGGTCCAATAGGTGCAAGACCTTGCCCTTAAGGTTAAGATCTGGGATGACCTCTTAGAGTGGCTCTAGGTGGCATTAGATTCTGGCTGATTTTTCCATTGAATTAACACTTGTGAACTCAATCTTCCTTATTGTAAAATTTGACGGTGACCTGAGATCATTGAAGGCCTTAAAATAAGGTGATGACCAGTAAATTGATTCAGCAATGGGGTTTATTGTGTCTAAGGATGACCTGTACATTTCTTAAGAAGGTATACATAGAAGACATCATGGGCCTGAGCAGATGAGGAAAGCGCTAGTTAATAAGCAAGAGTAGGATCTTTTGTCCATTTTATCCTGTTCCTACCATGTCTTATGAATCTCAACCATCCATTTATGTAGGTCTTGCGTGGGTCCCGAATAAATAGATGGCTGAGATTCATGGGACAAAGTACGGACAGAATAAAATGGACAGAAGATCCCGTCCCAATAAGCAACGAACCATTTCGTTCTGCAATTGGCGGTCGAGAAGATAATGATGCCATTTTTAGTTTGCTTCAGATATGGCGAACATTTCTTATGGATAGAGGAGGTCTTGTGAGCAGGACGAAGTTCTTTGCTGAAATAGGCGATGGAATGCCCTTGTGAATCAATACCACACCAATGCCCGTCCTTGATGCAACGGTGTGTAGTGCAAATAGTTTTGAAAATTTTGGTAATGTGAATACCGATGGCTCGTTTCAATCATCGAAAGCTACACTGGTGACAGGGGTCCAAATGAACATGTTTTTGCATAATAAATATGGCAATAAGGCTATAGTAGACGAATAATATGCCACAAATCGACTGTAATACTGAACAAAGCCTAAGAACCCTCACAAACTCTTGATGGATTCTAGTAAGGGCCATTGTTGGATTATAAGCACCTTGTTTGGTCCACCGCAACACCTCTTGCTGATACCTTGTTTGGTCCACCGCAACCCCTCTTGCTGATACTTTATGTCCTAAGTAACTTAATTCAGAACAAACAAACTTACACTTGGTTAGTTTAGCAAATAGAGAATGTGACTTCAGAGTGGATGATATTGTCTCCAGGTTGAAATGTTGTCGAAGGAAAAAAGAGCGCAACATTTTTCAAAAGATGATATTGATCAGGCCAAAAGGTGTTGGAATTATGCCCATGACCCAATCGTTATGTAATAGAATGAACACTTTAGTTTTGTGATTATTAATTTTGATTAATAACATGGCAAATGATTTTATTATCATATTACGTTTATTGTATGATAAGTCCTTGATTAAATTTATACACTTTCCATCATAATAGAGATTATGATAATGAGAGTCAAGTCTTTAGGAATTAATCTAAAAATGTTCTTGATCGCAGGATCATCAAATAAGGACTTTAATGATCCAGTTAGATCAATATATATGTAATAGTATCTATTGGATAGATAATAATAGATCTCATTTACTAAGTTACATATATAGATGATGCATATGGAGATATGATCATTGAACTGACCAAATGGAGAATTCCCAATGGTTAATATTACCTATGAACTGTCAAGTGGGATATTCTTATAAGGATTTAAATGTATATTTTTCCTTTGACCTGAGATCATCATAGTAATCAATAGGTTACTTATTATGTTTTGATGTTGGACACCTAGTGTATAAAAATACTAGTTGAATGATCATTGGATATAATTAAGTACCTATCGGATTAGTGGTGAGTTAAGATGGGATCCATCGACTCTAGGTAATGAGTTTGAGCTCTATGTTGTCATTGATCATAATGATTGTTTCAAGACCTTGGCCAGGGCGATTGAATAAGTGAGGAAACGGAGTTTTCTAAGTCATTCACCAATCATTAATGATCGACATGTAACATAGTTGGTTATCTAATAAGATTTGACAGTTAAACCATACCTTAGGATAATCCAGAGTTGTAATGATGGAAGGTAATAATACATTATCCTTAAACTAAGGTTCTGTCTTTGTAAGGTTATTACTTCACACTATCCGGTCGTTAAGAAGTGTTGCTAGACACCGTCCTTGATTAGTAATTAATTAGATTAATTACTACCGGCTTAGTAATGAACCTATGTGGTCACACACTTACGAGTGTAATCTTTTCCGTTTATGATTATTTAATTTATTATAAGATAATTTATTAAATAATCTATATGGCATATTATTGTATTTTTTACTAGCACAGAAAATATAACTAATATTGAAAATTCTCTTGTATAAAATAAATGAATAAAATAAAATAGTTTTGTTTTATTCCATTTTATAAATAATAATAATTAAAAAAACGTTATATGTAAATGTTGTAATGGTTACAAAGGGGTATGTTGGTTTAATAAATGAAGAGATGCGTTGTTTTCATTTTTTTGGTACGGTGATATACAAAAGGAGAAGTTGTGTTGTATAAAAAGATGTATGAAAAAAAATAGGAGAGAAAAACATATATATATGTATGTTGCTATCGTTTGTATATAAAAAGGTTATATACGCAAAAGACAAGAGAAATATAGATATTTGAAGAAAGGTTCTTCAAAATAACCATAGCCATATCAAGTGTTGAAAGCGGGACATATTTTTTGGTGTGGAGTATATAGAGACTTCGTAATTTTGAAGTTTAGTATCAGTTAATCCTCACGAATTCTAGATATTTATTTTTTACCTGTTCCTACTATGAGTATGATTATTAAACGCAATAGATAAATATGTGATTGCAATTTTATTTCAGCTGCATATGCGATCCTTCACATATTGCTTGAACCATTGCCATTAAAATTCAAGCTATCATCATTAGACCCCTATAATGTAATAATATATTCACGCGATAATATTATAAGCTTAAGAGAAATGAAGGATCCACTTAGGGTGACATGTACAATTAAGTGTCACATTTTTCATCTACATTGAAAATTTTAGTGAGAGAATTAAATATAAATTCTCAACTTATTATGTTGACAACCGATATAGACCTAGCAATTAAATAGCATTATTTTAAGTAATGCAAAAGTCATGTGAGACCATTTAAGGCTATATAAGACAATTCAACTTTCAAGTCACAAAAATACTCACGCTCAACACTTCAATTGAAACTATTTCTTTTAAGAAAGGATTCAAGAGATACCATCTCTTCTGGAAATCTCTAAAGATGGACAAAGCTTATATCTTTAAGGAAGTTGAAAAAAGGGATTGAAGGTACGTTCATGTGGAGGAGACTAATTGATATATATAAACAAACATAAAATAAAACTAGAGAATTATTGGATAAGTACACCTATAATTTTCTATAATATAGTTTAGTAAGTCAATTATCCGTCCATGATAACTATAATTATTAGTACTAATTGTTTTTCCTATTCTCTAATATAATAAAGCCAATAATTGAGTGAAAGATATAATTAAATAAATTTAAATAACATTTTAGAATTACTAAATCAAAGTAATATTACAAATAAATAGCCAATCAATAAATAAAATACAACTAAGAATCCCCTAAAAATTTCCCACACTTGAGTTCATCACGATTCAGTGATTAGTTTCTTAGACCAACAAGAATTTCAAAGTTATAACTATATTTTCTGTCAAGACATACAATCCATATCCCTAATTATTTTAATCGAAAGTTCTCACAAATCAAAACCCCCTAGATTAATTTTTCATATGAATTCTTATGATATATTTCACTCTAAATCAAAATGATCATTTAGTCTTATCTAGGATTCCATTTAATGCTTGTATATATATATATATATCCATGTTCAATACTTCAGTCCTTTATATGAATCTGAAATTGAATCTTCTACATTTGCTACTTCAATTCTACATAATAAATAAACGTAAATAGTTCTGAAGAAACCAAAATCTTCCATTAAATCAAAGAAAATAATTTAAAGCAATAATTATAGGGTTTACCCCATCTAGATTTACATCCCAATTAGCTCGTAATAAAAAAACAATAAACAATAAACAAGAAAGAACATAAGAAATAAGATCTAGTTCTTATAGAACTTGAATCTTGAATGTTCTCGATGAATCAGGATAAGTCTTCTTGTTTTTCTCCAAGGTTAGTTTTTTCTTAATCCTAAATGACTTTCATTAGCTTCCAATTTCTTTTTCTTGCATTTTAGTCACACCTCTTTTCCTATTGTGTCATCCCTCTCTCTTAAGAAAGAAACCTTAAAAATTTAAAGCAACATAGGCCAAACATGGGAATATTTTTTCTCCCATGTTGCTTAACCCTCCTCTTTAGAACTTTTATGTAATAATTACAATTAATACGATTCATGAAAATGGAACTATGTTTCCTATTTAATGGTAAATGTAGGTAAAACATGGTAGGATATTAGCAAACACTTTGGAGAAACAAAATGGTCCATTTTTGAAAGCAATAGGAATATTTATGTTGTGATATTTATGAAGCAACAAAATATGGTATGTTAGAACATGGGGAGTGATAAGTATAAATTGCATCGTGTTTTAGGGCATAGTTTGATATGTGTTTAGCCATTAATTCAACCATTTAGTATGTGTTTAGGTTAGAATTGTGTTAGTTTGTTAGTTATTTATGGTTTAAGTGTTTTATGGGTTAGTACAAGTCTTTGAGCTTAAATATTATATTTTTGAGGTACCTTGATGTGTGTTGCTAGCGTTTTAGGATCAACATCGAAGAATAGAGTAGTTTCGTAGACATTCAAGCTGAAACAACAACCTACGATCGTGGCATGTTAGGCTATGATCGTGACAGAAGCTCTAGATTTTGCCCACGATCGTGGCCTATATGGTACGATCATGACAGAAGCCCAAGGAATGGCCCATTATCGTGGCTTGCATGCCATGATCATGACAAAAGGCTCAGATTTAAGCCACAGTCATGGCCTGAGTAGGGCAGACGCGTAGACACTCACGAACGTCAAGTTTTGAGGGCTTTTTTGGACCTTTCGAGCCCTAAAAAACCCTAGGGTTACCCAAAACACAAGAGGATATAAAAAGAACAAAAAGAGACACACAGAGAGAAAGCTTTAGCATCAGTCACCTTAAGAGACCCTAGAGAGAGGTCTTCGAGAGATAGAGGAAGAGAAGAAGGAAGAGAGAAGAGAAGAAGAAGCTGACTCGAAGTACTTCCCGGATTAGTAGGTTTCCTAACGTCGCTGCCTCCTAGTATCCATTTTAGATTGCATTTCATGTTCTTTTCAGTTTTATTATTGTATAGAATTGGATTGAACAGTTGATGATAGGATCCAGAATGTCAAGGATGTTCTAAACTCACCTTCGAAATTTTATTCTTGAATTAATGAGAATTTGATTGTTTATGTGTTTATTGGTTATTGTTGTGGTTTGATTTTGCTATTGCATAATTCGATAATAAACTAAGAGGGTGAATTGACTGAAAATAATTAAATTAGACTCATGGGAGTTAGGTAATTTAATAGAAACCATAATTAAATCAGATTAATAATTTGTGCAGAGAGAGATCTTATATAGGTTGTCAATAGTTTATAAGAGAACTTCAGAACTAATTAGAGTTTTGGATAGGTTGTGAATTGAGAGATTGCAACCTCCATAATCCAATTAGGGTTTATGATTTAGGGTTAATGGTTATAACTCGAGAGAGAGTAATCAACCCTAGGATAATCTAGAACCAACAATCCAATAATTTATAATCAGTTAGGTTAGCATTAAGGATAGGTAAAATTTTCTTTCTTTTAATTGGTAATTTCCTTCGGATGATTCTTGGGTGTGTTGCAAATTGCTTAATAATTAGTATTTTTATGTTTGATTTTTAATTTGATTGATTGAATTAAATTCTTGTATTAGTTTCGTTGCATCTTAAATTTCTGTTATTTATTTTTGGCCTTAGATTAGTTCCCTCCTCGTGGGATCGACACTTTTGGTACTACGCTGATGAACCGTGCGCTTGAGAATTATTGAGGGTTAATAATTAAAACTTATACACAACCAAACCTCAATCAGGGAGTAACTTGATACCATATTGGTACCATATTCTAAGTCCTTAACATAAAAGCTATCAAAGTTGCTCTAGTTTAAATCAAATCTTTCCAAATTTATTCCTTCTTTGTTAAAAGATTAAAACTTGAAATAAAATATTAGTTATTCTAAGTACTAACTACTATAAAAACATAAAACACAAGCATAATGTTATTAACATGCTAAAAATATAGTATAATTAGCATTTATCAAATTCTAATGCACTTAAACATTTTCTTTTCCTTAAGCAAATCAATTTTATTACTCATAATATAAATAGCAGGCAATTTTGAGAAATATTTTAGTAAATCAAACATCTCAATCAAAATTTTCCATTATTCATGCAATTGCAAATCTCATCAATTTGTTAGGTATTTGTTTACTTTCATCAAGTGATAAATCAATTCAATTCACTCCATATTCCATCAAATCTATAAACTTTAACTCAATACA
The DNA here is from genome assembly GCA_027563845.1 of Erythroxylum subrotundum. Taxonomy (NCBI): domain Eukaryota; kingdom Viridiplantae; phylum Streptophyta; class Magnoliopsida; order Malpighiales; family Erythroxylaceae; genus Erythroxylum; species Erythroxylum subrotundum. Next base: position 15,655,367 of record JAOQMQ010000196.1, read on the forward strand.
TAAAATAAACATACATGATAAATATGCTTCAACGTTCAAACTTTTTCATAACCCTTATTAAATATTAACTTTAACATTAAGAAAAAGCATTTAGAGCTTTTTTGACAACTCAACTTTTTAATGTGAGAGTAAACACCTTGTTTTGAATTGTAACACCCCACTATCATAGAGCATATACCCGAACATCCAGAGGACATTCAAGAACAAACCCTATGAGAATGTCATGTTAAAGCAATCATAATCACTTATTATGGCATGACATATAACAAAAGTAATCATAAGATCGACTTTTCCTCATTTCATTATCAAACATAAGCTTACATTGTCATTACATTTCATAATCCATGTATTTACATTACAAAAACAACTGAGAGTTCACTGTTCTATACAAAATGTCTAACATGAAATGAGAAGCTAACAAAACATTCTAACTAAACTCTTCAGGCATCAGCTAACTAGACCTTTGAGCCATTTCTTATTTCCAAAATTGACAATACTAGACTGCTACTAGATTGCCTTAGAAGCTAGGTCTCCTCAGTACCTGAAAATTAACATTTACAATTTTGATGAGTTTTGCGAACTCAGTGAGTGAACCATCATCGATGTGCTCACTCGAGTCAAAATACAACATCACAAGTATACAAACAAATTCAAAAGTATATCACATTAGCTTGAATCAATTCCCATACAGTTTTGTATATCAAATAACATTATATCTCAATGAGCACATTATAATACAAAGATGTCATATAATCTTTTCAGAACAATCCAATCATTCACCTCAATCATTCATATCATCAACATGTATACAAGTATTTCAGATCACTATGTCAACACAATTCAGTACTTTTTTTTTGTTTTTCATTATCATTCACATGTACACAAACATAGCATAACATTATATCAACTTAATTTAATCATTCTTTACAATGGTTCACATGATACATGTAAAGATATATATGCAATGCACGTGAGACTCTACTTTTAGTTTTATTTTGTTGTGACTGAGTGCCTATTTAACAGTCTCGTATCTGTTGTGGATATTGGACTCATTTCAAATATTTTCTTGTACCCATTGTAGATACCAAGCTCATTAATCGTTGAGCCTGTGGCTCTGTGTGCACATTTATGAGCTTTAAGCTCTTTTTCACGCTGGTCACTTTAGTTATAGCTCCTTTATCTGATCATGCATATCAATGTAATGAAAATGTATCAAATCACATATTATGCTATCAATAATTCTCGTTCAGTGTGCACAATCATATAGCACATTCATCAGACCTAAGTCTGACATTTAACATATAGTTAAGAACACAATTTCTATATTCACATTCAATTTGCAAACACTTTCAATACAGTCCCAAATGTTAAACTCCTTAGACAATTGATGGTCCAGACTTATCACAATCATATCAGTAATTTCAATATCTAACAGTTAATTAATAATAATTCAAATATAATGAGTAAACATCTAGGTTAACTCACAGTATGCTCTAGATAACTATTGCCTTGACGAGCCAGCAATGTCTGGATGCTGTCGGTCAAGTTGTGCTTCTAAATCATGCAATACACACATATGTACACATTACTAACTTGTTTAATAAATAAGTACTCAATCATACACATGTATATGTGTTTTGTTCAATGCATACTCAATTGACTATTCCGGGTATGTAACCTTATTAACAAATCTTGCTCATTCATTCATCATAGCTTGTATATAACTTGTTTGCAATTAGGTTATGCTTTAGGTAAGTTTGATGACCCTAAATCCATCAATTCTTTCCAAGCATTAAATATTCACCCAATTTCCCAATTCTCATTCAATCATACCTAATTCATTTCTTATATCCTTTGAATCACATTTTCATTCACATGAACATCTTTATACCATTAACAACTCATACTTCTTAAATTCATATACATTGATATCAATCATTCCATTCCTTAGTTTATAACCTCAATTAACAACTTAAACTTGTCAAACACTTAATCACTTAATCAAGCAACTTTCTAGGTTCATTTCAAGCCCCAATAAAGTCTAATTACACCATTATAAAGTGTCTTAACCTTATATAGTCCAACAATTGCCCAAAACTAACCTTTTCTCCTTCTAAAGTATTTCCCAAGACTATGGGAAGGAGCCTTATAAATTCCACGATCATGGGAGGAGTGAACCGAAGGTTCACTTACCTATAACCTTCATTTTGCTTCCAATTTTTACTCCTTCATACTCTATCCAACACACCTTCACCAAAGTCCATCAATTTCACTTCAATTATACCTTATTCATGCTTCAATCCCTTATCAAATTCATGTCCAAACCTAATTCAAAAATCATTCATTAGACAACTCACAAATCATTATCTTTCATACATCAAAATTAAAATAGAAACTATCATTCACTATCAATCATGTATCCTAGTTCCGTTAACTTTTCAAGATCATTATGTTAGCACCTTTCTTTAACATAAATTCACCTTCATTATACCTCAAATCCTAATCTAAGTCATCCATAAAACAATCCATAACCTACTGTTCATACATCAAGAACACAACAAAAAAGTATTTAAATTAATGCAGAAATTTCTAGCACAATTCATCATCAATATCATATACAATTCATCCTAATTTTTTCATCATAAATTCTCTATTATAACATGCAATAAATATCAATCTTTTACTTACTTGTCTATGTCAAATTCTAACTCAAAGATCAAGCTAATTCAGCTCTCCATGCTTGCAGAAATCATCACGAATTCAAGGTGAGAATTGAATGGATTTTAACTAGGATCAAAGGCTATAACAAGAACAATTATGTTCTAATTCTTTACCTAACTTTGTGAGGGTAAAAGCATGGATTTTGGTGTAGCAATTTAGAAGACTTCAACCAAAAATGTAGAGTTAGGAGATGGATGTAGGTTTCAGTGGAAAGAAGCAAGAAAGAAGAGGAACACAACAGAAACTTTCTAACACTAGCTTAATTCAACTAGGTGCAAGGTGTCATTAATTTGGATTAACATGTGTCCTTAAGCATGCTATCCACTTATCATCTTCCTAAGCCAACAAATGTCACCTAGTTATTAGTCCATTTGTCACTCTATGACCAATGCCATTTGTCAATTAATTAGCTATGCCAAATGTCACTCATTCATCTATGCCAAATGTTACTTATTCATAGGCTTAATCATCCTAATTTTCCATGTATCCATTTATCTTACCACTTGGCATTTTTCCTAGACTAAATGTACATTTTAATTCATCAATTTTCCAATTGTACCAAATTAATTCTAAATTTAATACTTGTAATCAATCAAACCAAAATGCAAGGCATAAACAATACCCAATTCACATCATAGTCCTTTTAACCTTTTCATACCCCAGAATAAGTCAATTGAGTGCATATACATTTTTTACAATGTGTCTTAAATCATAATTCATGTGTGTATGCTATTGATATATATGTGAATGAAATGCAATTCATAAATTTTCAATGATATAGCTTATATGCAATAGTTTATGGTTCTAATCCCTCAATTTCAAAAACCGGCTATTACATGAATACTCTTAGTTACTCAATTAGTTCATCATTTCAATTGGATATTTGCACCATTCTTTAACATCAACCTATTTACTTTATTTGAATGGAATAGACTGAATTACTATATGCTCACTTATTCACACTTTTTTTTTCTTTTTATGGGATCACAAAGTACTTAAAAAGAATTCACATTTAACTTAATTATATATAAAACTTATATAAAAAGTATTTTAGTATAAATCAAGTATCCGTTGTCAAAATTGATAAGGAAAATTGAAATCAACTTAATCACCAAAGCTCATAAATAGCTTCCTAAATAGATCAACTTGCAATAACATTCAAACTCATAGTGAACTATCTCCATCAATAGTCTTTTAAAGTTAAAATTTTCTAGAATTTCTCCCTATTAGGTTACTCATATCAAATTTGATAAGCATAGGCACCTAAATCCCCCTACTCAGGTTGTACATTATCATGTACATAATATGTGAAGAACAATAAAAATAAATAAACAAGGAAAGGAAACACAAAATAAAAGAATCGATTCTTCCCTGACATAAAGTAAGAGAGCATTGCTAGACTTGTTTAATTTTCTCAATAATCATTTCTCATTAAATTGTTGTCATGCTCAATCATAATGTAAAACAAATCAAAATATAATAAAAATATAATAACAATAACGATCATATCAAACTTGGGTTGGTAGGGTGCTCGATGTTAGATTACATGGGCATATATAAGGAAGCCTAAAAGTTGACCACTTCATCAACTGATATCATGTCTACTAAGTTGCTCAGTAATGGCTATGTAAGTGTTAGTTTAGTCTCTCCATATGGCTCAATTTCTTGCTATGACTCTACAACTATTAGCTCAGTCTCTTTATGACCTTTGATCTTCAGCTTAGGCTTTATAACAATTAGCTGTACGGGAAAAACTGATAGTGATAATATATAAACAACTATAAGCTGTGCCAACCTTACTAACTTGTCTTAAATCCAATGTATATACTGCTTAACATACGTTATAGTGAGTGGCTGGTGTGCTGTTGAAGTGATTAGTTCATATGGTGGTATAGTGGCTCTTTCCTACTTCTCTTTATATGGGTATGTCTTTCACTACTCTTGGTGGTGCTCTGATGACTGAAAAGTGTTGTCCACACGCATCCATTTGTAGTTCGACCATCCTTATTGCCCTCAAAATTTCCATACTAATCAGGAGGGGAGTGTAAATAACCATCAAATCTTGCTCATCACCTAGGCTCCTAATTTTCTCAACAATTGGTTTATAATTGACTTGACTCTAATTGCACCAAATTAGTTATAATCGAAATGATTGGATGCCCCCTTACTGTAACTATATTATTAAGTCATCATCCGAAACAAATTTCCTCTCATCCAATTGAAACATACATATGAGCTATATCACTTATTCCCAATACATTGGCTCTCAACTATTAAAAAACTCTAGCCAACTGTCAAAATCCACCATCCTGTGCAACTTTGTCCTAAAATCTTTCTCTCTTAAGATTCCAAAATCTATATATTGTGAGACCTCAATTTTTTTTGTCTAAAGGTTTGACATCACTTAACTAAAGCTCACTCGTGAAATGGAGAAGTAGATGATTAGGTTGTTCCCTATATGGAACATTAGCCAGGAAATTTGCAATAAGTGGGTGCTAGGGCTCTAGATCTATATGAGCATCCTCTTATAAGGTAAAAGTTTATATCTCTACTTTTTGCAGCAGTACTGCTCTTTGTCCTGCTTATATTGTGCTATAGATATCATATGACTTGTCATAAGTTATAGTTAAGCTAAAAAAAGAAAAAAAAACCATCAATCATAATAATCATATTCTCACATTTTTATATAAGGTAAGCATAAGGTGAGTCTATTGTAGCACCCAACATCAAGAGTATTTCAATTAAAAATTTTACAACCATTAAAATTAAAACGTCTTTATATGAAATTAGGTCCCAATTAACTCCTTAATTAATAAAAAAAAACCCAACAACTCACCAGAATTCCATAGCAAATTTGTTGGCCCCTGATTTCGTTTCTTACTAAATAAGCATGAATTTAAATTTTATTTTGAGGTTTAGATTTAATTGTGGTTTGTATGAGGATTATTGTGTAAATAAAT
>JAOQMQ010000196.1:15678214-15697975 GCA_027563845.1 Erythroxylum subrotundum
AGATTAAAGATGTTTAAGGATGGTTTATGGGTTTTATGCGATTGTATAAGTATTAAAGGATGATTTTGCAAAGAGGGAAAAAAAATCGTTTGTTTTGTTTGTGATGGAATAAGTGAATATGAAAGTAAAGAAAGTTCAAAAGAAGAAAATTTTATTATCGTTTATCGTTTTGTTATGGTATTTTTGTAGCGGGATCCGGTTTCTGAGAACGGGTCCCAACAATTGTGGTATCAAAGCAAGTTAAGTTTGGTTAAGAGTTGTGTTCCGGTAACGGGATCCAACAACCTATGCAGCAGTCCATATTTTGCGAGAGAATGTCCAAGGAAGGAGAACTTGAATGCATTGATTGCCGAAGAAGAAGAGGAGGATTCGGAGGCGGCTCTAAATTCAATCACCTTATTGAACGCTATTAAGAGTGAGTTTAACCCTTTTGAAAAATTAATGTATTTAGGGTTACAAGTCAATGGGAAGGAGGTAACCGCGATGATGAATACTGGTGTGACGCGCTCATTCATGGCGGAAAGAATGGTGCGTAAGTTGGGCTTAAGGTGTCAAAATTCCCGACAAGGATAAAAACCCCCTATGAGTAAGGCACAAGTAATGGTAGGAGCTGCTTACAACGTCCCAGTAAGCATAGGGAGTTATGTGCCAAGTTCAATTGCATTGTCATACCACTTGAAGATTTTGACTTGATACTGGGGATCGATTTCTTGAAAGGAGCAAAGGCGGCGTTGTACCCAAGTTTGGAAGGTATGATGATCATACATGAGAAAAGTTTCTTCTTTATTAACTATTGTAGATTCGGTGGTCGAACGACGAATGATACAACTACAATAGCACATGTGTCGATCATTAGCATCGAGAAAGGGTTGAAGAAGTGTATGGAGACGTATCTCGCTACAGTGTATGGAGACCTATCTCGCTACCATATAGGAGATTAGTGAGGACCACATGGTGGAAGTCCCTAATGTGGTTGCAACTTTGTTAAGGGAGTTTCGGGATGTGGTGCTGAAAAAGTTGCTAGAGACTCTTCCCCCTCGTTAAGAGATAGATCACAATATTAAGATGGTTCTTGGAGTAATCCCACCTGCATGTGCCCCATTTAGGATGTTCCCGTTGGAGTTGAGGGAGCTTCAAAAACAACTTGGTGAACTATTAGAGGCAAGGTTCGTCCAACCGTCTAAAGCCCAATATGGTGCCTCGGTGTTATTCCAAAAGAAGCAAGATGGTACACTTCGAATGTGCGTGGACTATCGAGCATTAAACAAGGAAACAATAAAAAACAAGTATCCTATTACCTTAGTTTAAAATTTGATGGATAGATTGTCGAGGGCTGTGGGTTTCATGAAGTTGGGTCTTTGGTATTAACAAGTGAGGATAGTCGAGGGCGATGAGCAAAAGACAACGTGTGTGACTCGGTATGGATCGTATGAATTTCTGGTCATGCCAATCAGATTGACTAATGCCCGTGCAACATTTTGTAACTTAATAAATGATATGTTGTACGATTTCCTTGATGAGTTCGTGGTGGTTTATCTCGATGACATCATGGTGTATAATACATATATGGCTGAACATGTGGAGCACTTGAGAAAAGTGTTCGAGTGGCTAAAGCATCACAAGCTTTTTGTGAAGATGGAGAAATGTGAGTTTGCACAGACAGAGATTAGATTCTTGGGTCACTTGGTGAGCAAGGGTCAAGTCAGGATGGATCCAAAAAAGGTCAAGGCAATAGTTGAGTGGCAGGTTCCCACGACAGTGAGAGAATTGTAGAGTTTTCTTGGACAAGTGAACTACTATAGTGGGATACTCAAAGAAAGCGGCGCCATTGATAGACTTGTTAAAGAAGAAACAAGAGTGGTGTTAGTCGGGTGTAAATTGGGAGGCATTCAAAATATTTAAAACCGTTATCTCAACCGAACCTATGTTGAAGCTGCCAGAGTTTGATCTTCCATTTGAGGTGCATACAGATGCAGTAGACAAAGCCATTGGTGGAGTCCTAGTACAGGAAGGTCATCCCGTAGCATTTAAGGGTCAAAAGCTCAACAGTGCGGAGCAGCGATCCTCGACGCATAAGAAGGAGATGCTCACAGTGGTTCATTGCCTAAAGACATGACGGGTATATTTGCTGGGAACCAGGGTCGTTGTTCAGACAGACAATGTTACTGACACATTTTTCAGGACCCAAAAGAAGTTGTCCGCGAAACAAGCCTGGTGGTAGGAGTTCTTTGTTGAGTATGACTTTGCATGGGAGCATAAACTGAGGAGGCACAACAACGTGGCGGATGCCTTGAGTCGGAAGGAGGTATTCACGACCCTATATGTCATTACTAGGGTAGAGTCTAGCCTGTTGGAGCAAATCAAAGTTGCAGCTCCATTGGACAACACGTACTATAAGTTGATCTTACAAGTTAAAGAAGGTGGTGTATGCAAGTTTTGACTCGATGATGATGGATTGTTGATGACTAAGAGTAGTCAAGTGAATGTGCCAAGTTTCAGTAGCTTATGGAAACAATTGTTAAAAGAGATGCATGACTACAGTGGGCTGGTCACCCCAAAGTTCAGAGGATGATGGCGCTCCTAGCTCGTTCCTACTATTGGCTGAAGATGGAGAATAACATTGAGGTGTATGTCAAGATGTGCCTTGTGTGTCAGATTGATAAACTAGAGAGGAAAAAGGAAGCCGGTTTGCTACAACCCTTATCCATTCCCGAAAGACCGTGGATGTCAGTTTCAAGGGATTTCATAAAAGAGTTTCCAAAGGTGGACAACATGGCGACAATCATGGTGATTGTAGAATGTTTCTCCAGGTATGGGATCTTCGTGCCAACACCAGCATCGTGTCCTTTAGATATTGTGACTATAAGAATGTGGTGAAATACTTTGGAGTCCTTATGGACGTTGTGAGTGACCGAGATGCCAAATTTACAGACCGATTCTAGATGCCCCTTTTTAACATGATGGGTTGTGATTTGAAGTTTTCAACAGCAAATCACCACAGATGGATGGCCAAATAGAGAGGATCAATAATCTATTGGAGGAGTACTTAAGGCATTATGTAAGTGTAAGTCAACGTAACTGGTTAAGTTTGATTGATACTGCACAGTTTTGCTATAACTTGCACAGATCTTCTGTGATAGAGAAGAGTCCCTTTGAGATAATCTTAGGACGAAAACCTCTCACTCCACTCGAGATTGCATAACAAAGGAGAGGTGGCAAGTGTCCTGTGGCCTATAAGTTCGCAATGGAGAAGCAAGAGTTATTAGATAAGGCGACCGATAGTCTTCGAAAGGCTTCTCCATGGATGAAGAAGTAAGCCGACTTATGGAGGAGTCCGTTAGAGTTCGACGTGGGAGATAAGGTATTATTAAAACTTACCCCACAGATTTGGAAGAAGATCTCGAGCAAGCAAGTGCATCGTGGATTGGTGCCAAAGTACAATGGACCATTTGAACTGCTGAGTAAAGTGGGGAATATGGCATACAGGTTGAAGTTACCCGAGAGACTAAAGGTACACGCTACTTTTCATGTTAGTTTTCTCAAACCTTACCATGAGGATACATCAGATCCAAATAGGAGTCAAGTGGAAAGAGCTCCACTGGTTGTGAGAAAACAGTTTAAGGATCAAGTAGAGAAGATCTTGGATCACCGAACAATGAGGCAGCATAAGAAGAACCGACGGACAGAGTTCTTAATCCAATGAAAAGGAAAGCCGATCATGGAAGCTACGTGGGAGAAAGATAAAACCTTGTGACAATTCAAGGATCAGGTGAATGCCTACCTTCATACTAGTTCGACGAGGGCGTCAAATTCATCTGGTTAGGGTGGTTTGTTAGCCCCTTAGCATATAAAGGCACTTCATAGCTAGTCGGAGACGGACCTTAGGTAGAAAGTTAGCTGGGTTACGCATATGGCGGTGGCATGCAAAAGCTCCAAGTTGACTTAGCACGTTAGATCAAGAAAGGTGCAAGTTTTGATAGAGTTTTAGGTTGTGTCTGGGCTGATAAGGTTAAGGCTAAGTTATTGATGGATTAAGGACTTAGTGCGTGCTCAAATGGACGTACCATGGCTAATGGACTTGACATGGTTAAGCATTATATCAAACCAGTGTGCTGTGATTGGCTTTGGCTTGGATGACTCATCATTAATGGATAGAGAATGTGGGGATCTTAGATGATGTGCTGATAAGATCACGGAGGATAAACATCAGCACTAAAGGATAAAGACCACGTGGGAGGATCATTTGAAGTTAGTGGACATCTTCATAGATAAGGATAGATCATGTGTAATCTTTTATCTTGTTAGTTGAGATGTAGATAGACATTATCAGATTGAGTCCTATTTAGATAGGAATGTAATCTTATAGGATAACGATGTAATCTGATAGGATAAGATGTGATCATGGGTAGTAGAGTTCTGTTAGGATTCTTACTTGTTTCCCAAGACTTGATGCCTATATATAGCTCATTTGAGCCTTGCTCTTCACACACAAAGTTGAGAGAGCATTCCTTTGTATACTTTGAGGGAAGTAATAAAGGTTGGCAGTTTTCTGTATCTCTTCTTTTCTTTTATTATTGCCTTTGATTATTCTATTGCTTCCGTAGTTTCTTACGAGTGTGAGAGTTAAACACTGGGAGGGTCATGAGGCATTCAAGAACTCAATTATTAGTCGACAATCATGTGGCGAAGGTTGAGTCTTACTTAAACAAATCTAAGTAAGATTGTCGTGCAAAGGAGTATGTGTGACTTATGAATAAGTTCGATGCTTAAGAAGGCCTTTGTAACATTAGGAATCTTACTTGTTCCCCAAGCCTTGATGCCTATATATAGCTCATCTGAGCCTTGCTCTTCACACACAGAGTTAAGGGAGTATTCCTTTGTATACTTTGAGGAAAGTAATATTGTCTTAGTAGACTATTTCTATTTGTTTTAGCTGTCACGACATTAGGGAGAAGTCAAGAAGACATAGAGGTTGGAAGATCATGCTGGTGAAGATTGCTCAGCATTTGACAAGATATGCAAGGAGTAAATTATTCATTGTCCATCGATTTCATATAGTACTATTCTTTTTGGTTCATTAAATAATTCATATGTAAATTTCAAAACCAATTTTTTCATAATATAGTTTAAATTAAAATTAACCATTACATTGTTGAAATTCAATACAATATCCTCATAACATAAGCACAAATAAAAAGTACTGGAACCATATCAAATCCTATTACAATGTTAATTATCATAAACTTAATTTCTTTTTTCTCTTTACTTAATAAATTTATGAGCCCCTTCAAAAACTTCATTTGTTCTTTAAACTCCTTAGTTGTGCTTATTTTAACCTCCTTCTTTAACATTGATAATTTATTACTTAATTTTTGAATCACTTGAAGGGCTCTTTTAGTAAATTATTCATCATACCATTTAAAAAAGTTGCATCTCTTAACATGAAACATTCAATTTCATTAAATAAATCTTAAACATAAGTTTTTAATCAAATAACAATAAATTATCACTGGATAATTAGGGAATCCATAAAATCTTCGACTAGGATTATGATCACTCTATGAAGTCTTTAATAGGGCCTTTAGCCCACAATAGCAAACCATATTACCTAAATTTGAACTCACTCTTGTATTAGTCGATGATGATGATTCCATCTGCATGCTAAAGAAAATCACAATGTAAATTTGCCTAGAATGATAACATCAATGTAAGTTTTAGAAAACTATAAGGAAGGGTAGAGGATTGAATAACATAAGTTGCCCAAGTTTTATGGAGCTAAATTATGCCTACTATTAACCACATCTTATCATGTATAACAGCTCCAGTCTTATAAATTCAATAAGCATAATATTTGCATCCAAAATAGCTATCAGTTTCGATACTTGTCATTCATAATATGTAATAATTTTGATACTCTTTCCTTTTGAAATAATTATACAGAAGAATCTATAAAACCAAAATCTATATAAACTGGATTTGATCTAGGATTTTGCAATTTTTCTATGCTAATTTACAAATGACTTTTGACCAACCAAACTCGAACTAGGAATACCCTAACATAAGCAAACAACTTCAATATTTCTCTATTCAAACAAATTCAACTCATCTATATGCAAATAACATTTGAAGTCATCTGTATTCAAACATCTTCAATTCAACCAGAAGAAAAGGAATCTATAAGATTTATTATGACTATACCATCTTCTATGACACTCAAAGAGAACTATAGAAAGATGACATCCTATCTCAACATTTGGAACAAGATCATCCAGATGAGAGCACTGAAGTTCCCACTGTTGCAGAGGAAGATCTATATAAACTAAATTTGATCCAGGATTATGCAATTTTTCTACATATGTTAATGCTACTAATGAACTTTGACGATCCAAACTCGAACTAGGAACACCCTAATATAAGCAAACAACTTTAATTCTTCTGTATTCAAATAACTTGAACTCATCTATATGCAAACAACATTTGAATTCATTTGTATGCAAACAACTTCAATTTAACCAGAAGCAAAAAAATTCATAAGATTTATGATGACTATGCCATCTTCTATGAAACTCAAAGAGAACTACAGAAAGATGACATCCTATCCCAACACTTGGAACAAGATCAATCCAGATGAGAGCATTTAAGATCCTATTGATGCAGAGGAAGATCTATATAAACTAGATTTGATTCAGGATTATGCAATTTTTCTACATATGCTAATGCTACTAATGACCTTTGATGAACCAAACTCAAACTAGCAACACCCTAACATAAGCAAACAACTTCAATTCTTCTGTATTCATACAACCTTCAACTCATCTGTATACAAACAACATTTGAGTTCATTTGTATGCAAGCAACTTCAATTCAACCAAAAGCAGAAAAATTCGTAAGATTTATTATGACTATACCATCTTTTATGACACTCAAAGAGAACTACAGAAAGATTACATCAACATCTTTTGATATTGTTTGTGCCACTCTCCTGTTAGGGCTCCAACTCTGCTTCTTTCCTATCCATTGCCTCATCCTATTATTAGGGTTAGGTTAGAAAGTGAGGAAGAGACAAAGTTAAGATGTTTGGTGTCACGAGTGAGAGAGATATAATGTGCAGCTTTTGGGATGGCATCACAGATTGAAGAGATATTTGATCCAAAGTTTGAATGCAATGAAGTTGTTAAGATGGAAAATCTAATATCAGTGGTAATATAGTGTGTAGAGGAAGACATGAATGCAATATTCACTATAGGTAATGTGGTTAAGATGCTTTTGTACAACTTGTAAGATGGTCTTTCTTAGTCTATCATCTTTTGTTAGAAACAACAAAAAAAGAATCTTCTTATTGTAATTGTTGGCTTTTTTTTTAAATTTTAGGGTCATTATTTTGGGTAAAAGAAAGAGAAAAAAAAACCTAAAACTCTTTCCTTTCAGGTAGAAAAAGGAAATCTAAAGCCAGAGATAGCAACATTAGAAAGTGATGAACTTTTTTGTTTGGTTTTTAACATCCTTATCTTTTGAGTTTTCATTTGAACAATACTCTAATTAGTAATTAATTGGATTTTAACTAAAAATGTATCATTTTCTCATAAGTAAAAGGGCCTTGTAATTGATTAAGGAGCTTGTAATATCCATCTTGACGTTGATTGACAAAAATTTAACAAATGTCACATACTAATTAGAACTTAAACATAACACGTTATTACTTTATGATCAAATAAAGGGAAATATTGTTTATGCTATTTTAACAGGTCATATGTTAACTTTGTACAATTATTAGAATTTGTAAAGCTAATAGTTTGTACATTTACATCCCAATCATATATAATTCTTGGCTATTTTATGACAATTAATGATGTCTTTCCACATTCACACCAAACTTTTTAACCCTATCTCTTACCCACTTTTTAACTTAACCTTAATAGTTGAGGGAGGATATAGGGGGTAGAGATGGAGTTGGGGCTCCAGTGGAAGATTGTTGTAGTTGATTATGGAGGATGGTGGTGATGGTTGGGTTGGTGGATAAGGTATCAATAGCGGTCAATGGCATAAGAAATTTCAGTTAGGAATTGGCAATTTAACATTAATTAGGTTTTTGTTGTTTAAAATTAGGTTAATTAGGATTAAGTTATCATATTTAGGTTAAATTAAGTTTATTGGTTTTAGCTAGGGTTTATCCACATATAATCAAAATTAAGAAAAACTAATTTAAGTTTGATTAAAATGTGTGGATCCCATGATTTCATATGTATTATGTCTCATGACACAATGGAACCTATATGATTGACAAAAAAATGAATTTATGTTATGAAAAAAAGTGAATTTATGTTATGTCATCACTGCTATGACATATAATGGACAGAGACACAACTTTGTCAATATTTTCTATCCATTTAGAGTTTAAATTAAATGTTTAACATGTGATAGGATTAATTTTGACGTTCCATAATGTTAAGATCTAATATGTATTTTGGTGAAAACGTAAAAATATATTTTAATCTATAATTATATAAAATTGAAAATGAATGGCATGATATGTGATTTATATAAATTGACCAATTAGAGCTCTACTTCTGCCTAGTGTAATCATGCTGGGGTGATTTTTATGATACACAACAATCAAAAACCGAGCTTGTTGCCTCAACTATTCTAACATTGTCGAATAGCTTTAGATTGACACAAAATACATTAACATATTCTATTTGTACTATCAAGTAGCTTCAGATTCATACGCAATACAATGGCATTTATGTTCTACAAGTATTATCTTTGTGAGATACTTTAACTATCACCAATTCTAATGTTTTGATACTAATTTTATAGATAACATGTCAAACACATATCTTATTGGAAACCAAAAAAATAATCAATTAATTTTGTAGTAATTTTGATGCCTAAAGAAATTAAGGGTTATCTAAAAAAAACCTAGCTGATGCTTAGATTTAAAATGTAAATTTTTAACTAATAGCAAAAAGTTTTGATACCATTTTTAAATAGATAAAAACAATTTAAATGGTAACATTTACATTAATATTTAACTCAGATTCAACGTTTGATAATGTAAAAAAAATCCTAACATCTCTAGAATGTTTAAATTAATTAAAAATTAATTTAAATATGATTTCTTGTTTAGTTTCTATTAATATAAAAGTTTACTCAGTGCGCATCTAAAGGATAACGGCTGCAGGTTCCTCTGTTTTAAAAATAAATAAATCAAAGTTTGACGTGAACTTTTTATGGACTCTTTTTATCAGTTGAAGTTGCAACTAACACTACAAGAAGTAGGGTGTTTAGCGACAGAAATTACCGACGGAAAACGTTTGCATTCCGTCGGTAATATAAAATAGCGATGGAAATTACCGACGACCAACGACGTCGTTAAAACGGCCGTCGGTAAATTTACCGACAGATTCTGTCTGTAAATATCGATCATTTTACTAACGGAAAATAAAATTTCGTCAGTAAATAAAATTAATTTTTTTTATAAAAAGGTCCCCATCATCATTGGCGAGGTGTTCTTCAAGACTCTTCCTTTTATCTTCAGCAGAACTAGTCACAAATTTCTCAATCTCTTTGAGCACAACCAACCATCGTTTCAACAATATCTCTCTCTCGGAGCCTCTACAAAAGACCGCAGCCTCCTCTAGTCTGTTTACTGTTTGCTTAAGGCTTCTATAGCTCTGATTCTCCCGAAACACAATTGAAACTAAAGCTGTCAAACAGAAAGTACCTAACGATTATACATTTCCCTCAAAACAAATCAGGCAAAATGGCTCGTTGGAATATTGCATTAAGAAATATCTTCTATACCCTTAATAGACTTACAAGAAATATACAAGAAGCGAAATTCCAGATCAAAGAAATGCCTATAAACTAACACAGAGATGAGGAGAGCTGAAAGAAAGATTGAAGACGCGAACTAACCAGGATTTAGTAGAGTATTCAAAGAGCTTCCCTTTACTGGATCTTACGGGCTTTCTTCAACAATCCTCGTTTCTTCTTCAACAACAAAAAGAATTCAACACATAAGTCAATACTATGTATGACAATCAAAAACCCACCAAGAAAGAGTTATAAAGAAACTGGAGAAAAAAAACGCAAGAAAGAAACAAACTTTAGTTCTAGAGGAACTCACCAGACGAGAGAGGAAGTCACCGAAGGAGGAAAAAGACCGAAGAGCGCCGAAGAAGAAATGAAAAAGGGAAGGGGCGTTTTGGTGTTTTAAACGTGATTTACCGACAGAATTTTCTATCGCTAATTTTCGTCGGAAATTTTTAATTTTATTATACCGCCTTTAATTCCTACTTTATTTACTGACGGTAATGGTTCCGTCAGTATAATTCCCTCCATAATAATTTCAGTGTAATTACCGACGGAAACTTTTGCCATCCCTAAAGTTTATCGCTAATTTTACTGGGACGGTTTCCCTCCATTTTTAGTGATGGAAATTAGAATCTTCACTAAACAAACTTTTTTCACGTCGATTTTAGTGACGGAAATAAGTTTTCCGTCGCTAATTTCAGTGTAATTACCGGCGAAAACTTTTACCGCCCGTAAAGTCCGTCGCTAATTTTGCCGAAATGGTTTCTCTCCATTTTTAGCGAAGAAAATTATAATCGTCGTTAAACGAATTTTTTCACGTCGATTTTAGCGACAGAAATAGGGTTTTTGTCGCTAATTTGTTACGTTTTATTTTCCGTCGATAATTTTCTATCACTAATTCATACTTTTCTTGTAATGTAATAAAAAGATCCACAACCTCGCCATTGTCTCCTAATGTTTAGATTATTTACCCAATAAAAATAGTCCCATCCAACACTATTAGGAAAACTAGTAAAATCACAAGAGAAAAAACATATCAAAATCTCATCTCGGCAACTAAAAAATCAAAATTCTTGTAGAGAAAAGCCTTTAGACTCTCTATTACATTACATTCATGCTAATCTAAAAATTGAAATTCTCTTAATAAACTTTTACATACAAAATAAAGAAATTGCTTTAAACAATTCCAAAAAATAGAAAACAATAAAAGGCCAATAAAGTGTCAAACATTTTAAGTACTAACGGATTCGAGAGATGGTTTGCCTTTTGTACATATAGATTTAGCCTTTTTAAAACCTCCAAGTTTATCCTTCAATGTAAAAGCCTCAATTGCTCCATAATCCTCTTACTGACGCTTTCAGTTGTGTTGACAACAAATATCTTCTTCTGTCTCACAATGGATCTTGATTTTGTTTACCCTTTTCATTTCACTTCTTCAATCTAATAACAAAAAGGAAGAAGATATAGAAGTCTGAGCACTAAAAGTGTCACATTAGTGGGTCTAGGTGCTTTTAAATATTACCTTAATGGAGCTG
Organism: Erythroxylum subrotundum; assembly: GCA_027563845.1. Taxonomy (NCBI): domain Eukaryota; kingdom Viridiplantae; phylum Streptophyta; class Magnoliopsida; order Malpighiales; family Erythroxylaceae; genus Erythroxylum; species Erythroxylum subrotundum. Next base: position 15,689,566 of record JAOQMQ010000196.1, read on the forward strand.
AAATTGGGTTTAGTTGAAGAAGGAGTTTCGTAGCAATTGAAAAAAGGGGTCTATAAGACTACCACTTATTTTATCTTTAGAAGATTTTTTTTCTTATTTCTCTTCTTTGAAAAGAGGGCCCATAAAAATAATAAAAAATTATGTGACCTTAAATTGATGGAATCTAAAAGAGAAGTTAGAATTTTGTTAATTTGAGGTTTAATTTAAACATTTTAGAAATTTAAACATTTTTAAAATAAAAAATATATATTTAAAACCCTATCGGATATTTGTTATAATCTAACACTTTGGAGGGTTTAAGAAGAACCTAAACATTATAAAACCATTCAATTTTAACCCTAAACTAATATAATTTTTGACATGGTTAATGGTCCGTCAATTAATTGTCATGTTTTCATGTGATATTATCAGTCTCACTCACTTAAAATTAATAATTAATAATTAGAATTAACTTTAATTAAAAATATAATCAAATTTACAGAAAATAATCTAAAATTCATAGAATTCCTATATCTTGTCTATGAAATCCCTAAAACTTCTTGTCTTTGTAGGGGCTTCCATGTAATAGTGCTTTGACATCAGCAACATAGTTAAGGATTAAAAGTTCTGATCGAGATGAGAAACAAAGTCTTAGTAAACTAATACGAGAATTGGAATCGATTAAGGTCATAACCGAGCAACTTATAACCATTGACTCGATAAAAATAGGAAAAAATTTGAAGCCAACCATATCTCTATAGCTAAAACCAACCAAAGCCTACACTAAGTTGTGTTAAGGCATTAGCCATAGACTTACCTTCAGAATTTGGTGCTCAATCACTTTTCAGGGTTGTTGAGCCACTAAAGAAAAGGAGATCAGGGATATAGATTGCCTAATTTTTGGATAAAGCTAAGACGTGAAATTACCATGTTAAGATCTCATTGAATCTAAAACCATGAAGAAACACCACAAGAGGTTTTTGTGGCGTGTAGTCTTTGTTCTTTAGGTTGGTTCTTTAATCTTGCTAATGATTTTACTTAGGATCCAGAGGTGAGTAATTATTCCTGCTTTGATATGAACCTCTTCCTATCTCATTCCAATTAGCTTCATTAGGGATTTTTAAAAAAGAAATTGTGTACTGTAGTCTTAAAAGACATGCAAAATAACGAGCTATTGGAGGCCAAGAGTTTTACAAGCTTCATTTAGGGATTTTAGGGAGGAGATTTGCAGTTTTTAATGAATCTTATGAATTTGGAGTTAATATTATCACATGTTTAATTAAAGTTAAATAATTTAAGTAACTAAGACTTATAAATCCCCATAATACTATAGGTCCTATATAAATAATAATAAAAAAGATGTCATATCAAACTAACGGCTATTAATCCTGATAAAGATAATTTTAATCGTTTGTATTCTTTTTGAACGTTTCATAATGTTAAAGTATAACTTATATTTTAGTGTAAATATTATGATTAAAAATATCTTTCTATTATTTTTTAAACATTTTCAAGCCCAACCAGGCCACCACCCTCCTTGCTCTTCCCTCCTATCCCTACTTCTGTCTTTCATCTTCTTATCCTACAAGATCCATTCGACATGTTATATAGGACTGGGTATCACAATGCTATAGTTGCAGTGTTATGATATGTTTCCAGTTATTCCGACAATAGTTATTCCCAAAATACTTGAAATCACCAAATACTATAAGAATCTAAACAAAATAAACTGTCATTATGAGTTTTTACGATGTAAATTCATAATTCTAGCAAGCAGAATTTGAGGTTTCTTACCCTAGCATTTCGCTTATTATGACTTATCTAGCATTTGAGCATTTCGCTTATTATGACTTACCTCTGTAACAAAAACATTGCCCTGATAATATTATTTGCTTCTTTCCGTTTGACAACGTCAAACCAATTCTAGAATCACTTGTCTAGCTGCAAACTTTACGGCATTGATTTCCATTTCTTCGACATGTAAGTTAGCATATGGTTCTGTCTGTTTGGATTATGTTAATAAAAAGTAGATCTTAAGTAAACATTCTAAATTTATAAAATTGAAGTTTTATAATATTGAACTGCTTTCACTTAAAGATTTTGATAACAGAAGTGCTTTTTATTTAGTTTTCCAACAACAATCTTAAGCTTAATACTTAACAGCGGCGCTACTCCAGAGTTCAGATCTTCTGTCCAATTTTATGGTGTCTTATTGTGTCCAATAAATCTCAGTCATTTATTTATACGGGCCCTGTATTTATTTATGCGGGACCCACTCAGAATCCGCATAAATAAATGACTGAGATTCATTGGACACAATAAGACACCATAAAAATAAGACGGAGGATCGTGTCCCCCCTGCTCCAGCAGCAAGTTTTCCTTTTAGTGATTACTCCACCGGCGGCTATTATTAAATTATTAACATGCCCAGGTAATCCAAAAGACTACAGTGGACGGCCATGTAAGAACCTCTCCTAACTAGTAAACAAGATAGTGCAACATCCGAGAAAGAGACTTCCATATTCCTTTAACGATGATATCATTCCTAGGCCATCGAATATGGATCTTTTTATCCCAAGATACCATTTCTTTTCACTTGGTTACAACGCCCGTGCCGGCTCCGAGTCTCGTCACTTGTACCAATCATTCCGAACTTACCAATGTCGACATCCAAGTTCTGCAATGGTTTAGTTACAACTGCCTGCCGACGCCTATAAAATGCCAACTTGGACATATTCACACTCCAGGTTTGCGCTTGGAATTAGAGTGTGCATTGTTAATCATGTCGGCGGAGGAACCTCGGACTGCCACCACTGTGAAGGAAAGCTGCGGTGGTCAACAACAGAGTGGTTTTGATTCAAGCACTGGTGTGTACCATTCACTGACCCAACTGTGCGAAAATTTCCGAATTCCCACTAGACATGACCTCCACACAGCGGAATACGTGCTCTCCCAGTTTCCACACCCTGACCGTGCTGATTCTAGAGTTGCACTTATTGATTCGGATACTAATCAACGAGTAACTTACGCACAGCTTCATCGATCCATCAGAGCCTTGGCTTCAGGCTTGTACCATGGTGTTGGTGTCCGAAAAGGTGATACGGTGTTCCTTCTGTCCCCAAACTCGGTCCTCTACCCAACCATATGCCTAGCTATATTTTCTATAGGTGCAATTCTGAGTCCAGCCAACCCGGTCTACACTGTATCAGAAATTGCTAAACAGGTGCATGATTCGGGGGCAAAACTTGTAATTTCAGCACCTGAAGAGCAGCATAAGTTTGCTCAAATTGGTGTTCCTATATTACTCACAGCTCGTAATTCTGATAAGGATTCACTATGTGTGGAAGAATTGATCGAAGGTTGTGATCCCTTGGAGTTGCCAAAGGCAAAGTTAACACAATTAGACACAGCAGCAGTACTATATTCTTCAGGCACCACAGGGACAAGCAAAGGTGTGATATTGACGCATGCCAATTTTATAGCTGTCATGACCCTCCTCAGATGGTCAATCTATGAAATTTCGGCTCAAGATGACATATTCTTGTGCTTCCTTCCCATGTTTCACATTTACGGGCTTGCATTTTTTGCATTAGGATTGTTCACAGTAGGGGTCACTACTGTATTGATGAAAAGATATGATTTTCAAGCTATGCTTCAAGCCGTTGAAGCTCATAAAGTTAGTAACATACCTGTAGTACCCCCAGTGATACTTGGACTAGTGAAGCATGCAAGCAAAATTAAGTGTGATTTGTCATCTTTGAGAAGAATTGGCTCTGGGGCTGCAGCACTGAGCAAGGAGCTGACTGAAGAGTTCAGGCGGAAGTTTCCATGGGTTGAACTCAGGCCGGGATATGGGCTGACAGAGAGCTGTGGTGCTACCACCTTTTTTGTGTCTAATGAGGATGCCAAGGCTCATCCTGCTTCGTGTGGAACGTTAGAACCAACTTTTAGTGCTAAAGTGATTGATATTGAAACAGGGACTGCTTTGCCACCTTATAAACAAGGCGAGTTGTGGATAAAGAGCCCCACCATCATGAAAGGTTATTTGGGAAATGAAGAAGCAACAGCTGCAACGATTGATTCTGATGGGTGGCTAAAAACAGGTGATCTTGGTTATTTTGATGAAGACGGGTTCTTTTATGTTGTTGGCAGAATCAAGGAGCTCATAAAGCATAATGGGTATCAGGTACTTTTCGCTGCTTCCAAAATTTTGCTCACCATTTCTTACTTCACCGATCAGTTGCTCACCAAAACTGTTACGCACTCTGTTTCCGATAAGACAAAGATGGGAACTTGATATCAATCTTGATTCGAAATGCAGGTGGCTCCAGCAGAATTGGAAGCAGTACTTCTGAGTCATCCCAAAATAGCTGATGCTGCAGTTATACCGTGAGTATTACTTCTCCTAAAATCATCTCTTTCTGTACCTCTCTCTCTGTGATGACAAATTCGGCTTTACAGGGTTGAAGATGAAGAATCGGGACAGATACCAATGGCGTATGTGGTGAAAGCCAGTGGCTCTGAAATCACTGAACAGCAAGTTATTCAATTTGTTGCCAATCAGGTCAATTTCATAGCTTTTAATCGCTTCATTTTCTTTAGTACTCTTACATTTGATTCTTCTGAGTATTGATTTTATATGGCAATCTCAGGTAGCCCCATACAAGAAAGTGAGAAGGGTAGATTTCATTGGTGCCATTCCAAAGTCAGCTGCAGGCAAGATCTTGAGGAAGCAACTTGTTTCAGATGCGCATAAGCAGCAAACTACTTCTAGATTGTAACTAATGAAAATCTGTTATTGGCACTGGAAATCACAAAATGAAAGAATTTCTTTTTCCCGTGAATAATGGAAGACACTGGAAATTGTAAGAGTCGTTGCAGAGGAGGGAACATGTTGGAACTGACTTGTGTCGTTTGCATGATTTCTTGTTGTTACGCCTAAAATCTGGAGTCTACGTCCAATATTACGGTATCTTATTGTGTCTAATAAATCTCAGCCATTTATTTATATAGGTCCCGTGTAAATCATGCATGGATCCCGCAAAATAAATAGTTGAGATTCCATGAGACAGAATAAGAAAGAGTAAAGATTTTGTCTCTAAAATCTGACGTCGGTTAAACGGTCTTTTTCTACGTCAACAGGTAACAGAAAGTAAGGACAATTACAATGAGATGAGCAATTAGTTACTTATCAATTATTAAATCAAAGAACATTCTATCCTTCTTACACCTTTAACGCTCTAGCAAGGAGATATAATTGAAATTAGTCTGACCTATTTTAGTGGTCACTTAACTTATGCCAAAGCTCAGCCCATGGCCCAGAACGTAAATTTTTAGTGGTAAAGAATGATCGTAAAATTTTTCTCTAGCCATATATTTTGTATATAAGACTTATCTAATCACTGAATATGCATGAAAGGAAGTCTATTCAAAGGTTTTCGTCTTGTCATTTTATTTTAACATTGCTTTAAATTTAACAATTATTATTATAACCATCTTTTAGGGGATCTGAGGTAGAGAAAATTTTTCTTTCATGTGATTACGAGTGGAAGAGAGTGACACTACAAAAGTGTAAAATGACTTTAAGCTTTATTAGAATAGGTCTATTGTTTGTTTTAAGCGAGAATTATTATGTATGAACTACTAAAATGAAGGTAGATTATTTAAAAATGGTACCTATATGAAATTAATGGATTTTCAATCAAAGAACACTGAATTTGAGTTGTCTTAAGTTTTTTTTGAAAAATGAAAAAGAATTTTAATTATAATTAGAATCATATCAATATTACAATGAGTTCAAGGCATTAAACCTATCATTATATTACAATAAGACCACCCCCTAAATAAGAAAGTATAATTGTCTGTAAGATAGACAACAAATAGAAACAACTATAGGCACCATTTGTGTTTCATTTTCATGGAAAGATGTATTTGCCATTTCTTATATATGAGGGTCATTTACCTCATAATGTTGCACACTAAGATTGTCTTATTTGAGGAAAGTCCCTTGGTATTTGGGATTTTGCTTTCTCTTCTTTGATTTCCTCTTTGCAGTTTTGGACTGCATACAAAAATCTCTTGGGATGTCAGAGACTTAGGCTGTAGCTAATGGAGAATCACAATCCTTAGCTTGTCCTGCATTATGAGAGATGATATCCCTTATCCCCTGACTAGCCACACAATCATCACTGGAGTTTACCATTGTTGTTTCTTGTACATACACCAGCCTAGCGTTAGAGGTCTTGTCAACAACATTCTCATTTTCCCAACAATTGCTACTAAAGTCAACATATTGGCCCAATCCATCTAACAATGTTTCAAATACTGGGAGGTAAAGTCATTCACTACACTGTCCAGAATTTCGCCATTGTCTGCACTAGATTTGTCAATAGTTATCTGCTATACATTTGCAAGCTGAGCCAGAGATAATTTAGTAGTAACAATTTCAGTTATCATAACATGTTCTAAAGGAGTCTTCCTCTGAGCATAATCCATTTGACAATTTCCCTGGGGTTAAGAAATACTTGCAACAACATTTTCAGTCCTCAAGCCAACTAATTGCTTACTATTATTTACAAACTAAGCCATTTTTCTGTAGGAACCTGTAGGTTGACTACACCACCATTAACAACATCCACAACACCCTTAAGCACATCCACAACGACATCACAAGTATTTTCAACCTGTGCACTCTGGCTATCTTTAACAGCCTCAACAGGGGTTGTACCAGAAACTACACTAATAACATCAACCCTTGCACTTTCAACAGTATGGTTCTCCAACTCAGTTTTATGCAATTATTGAGAAACATAAAAAGTTTGCTCTAGTTCCTGATAAGCCAGATCCTCAACAACATAAGGAGGTTGATCATTAGGCTTCTCCAATATATCCTTCTACTGCAATTCCTTACTACCCTCATTCAGTTCTTTACCAACTGAGCAGATGTAGGCCAGATTCTCTAATTCCTCCTTTGCTTCCCTAATAGTTCTCTCAGATTCCCATTAACTCCTTATGACTTCTGACTATAAACATATGTCCTGTCGGTTTCCAGTATTTTTTCACTTCATGTGGCTTCCACATGTAAGAGATAACCACATTGTATTTTGTCAACACTCCACTCTCATCTAATTTCATAATTGGTAAACACTGCTGAAGAGAAAAGTCTCTCCTAACTTCGATACAGAGCTTAGAGAAATAAACTCTCTCCATACTAGCCATCTGGGTATCCATGTTTATGGGTTTGCCCAGAGCACTTACAAGGTAACTCAACCCATCTATAGTCCAGAACTTAAGTGAAAATTTATGAAATTGAACCCATAACAGAATTGTTTGAATGTTACCTGAATGAAACTCTATGCCTGGCCTCCATCATTAGATGAAGATGGGCTAGCCACTCACATGCCATGACCCTGTTCCAAGATATCACTGATGCTAACCTCAGTGTTGATTTTGAAGAGAAAAGAATCTTCATTCTTGAGCATCACTTTCTCTCACCCTATCTTCCCCTACCGAGCCATAGCCCAAGCTTACACCACCGAAAAAATTAGCCTCTTGTTTCAGAAAACGCAAACCAGCGCTGATGCCCATACTAAACTTTGAGGAGTTCCATAGGAGGCGTTAGTATGCCATCCTTTATGACATTCTAGAAATGTCTTAACTCTCCCCTTTTGTACTAGATCTGTGGGCGAGATTTCTAAGCTCCGACCGAGGGCTTCGAATTAGGAGAAAGGAATTTCTCATTCTGTGAAGAAGATAGGGTTGGGAAATTGTCGATGACCAAATTTGAGAGAGGTGGATCTTCCTTAATGTCCATTCACAAGACCTAATAAGGCCTTCTAAAGGAGGAAGCAAAATTTCTGAAGTAAAACCTACCCCAGCTTGCTTCAGATACCAGAAGATTAATCACTCTTGCTGCTGCTCAAGTTCATGGCTCTCTCATCAGTGTCAGCACTCCAGTAACACCGTCACACCACCACAGTCCTCACCGCCTCACTGCCATAACACAGCCCAATCTCTGAGTCACCTAGCCGCCACACAACCACAACCCAACACAACCCAGTTATCCTAGTCCAGTATGGGTGGGCACCGCCTACTTCGTATGAAAGCGTGGGAGGGCGCCTCTTCAGATCTGGACTCACTTTGTTCAGATCTGGATGTCGTGTTGTGCCTACTTTCTATTGATTTTGCTTGCATTCATATCTTGATTTTGGTTATGAATTCTTGTGTTTTAATCCAAAGTTGAAATGAATCAAGACCTTCACTTGACCACTTAGCCAAAAAATGGCAGCACACACACACAATTTTCTTTCTTTAATTACCACTCATCTAACATCATAAAACCCAATCCAAAACAGTTAGTTTACCAATCCCATATTCAACATCATTCATCCTCAATCAATCATAAATCAACCAAGAAAATAACCTACCCATA
>JAOQMQ010000196.1:15734859-15749583 GCA_027563845.1 Erythroxylum subrotundum
CAAATCCACCATAATCCAACAACCAACACAATCACAGAAGCAATCATTTTCAAAATGCATGAAAAATGAAACAAAAATAAAAAACATACACCCTAAAATACAATTGGGTCTTCGGTGCCAATCCGGGTCGACGTCGGGTCTTGTGCTCCGGCTGAGCTGAGGTGGTCGTACCATCGTATGGTGCATCGAAGACTCGAGGAGGACGAAGGAGAAGGCTGAAGCTGACGAGGAGGAGGAGCGGGCTGAGGTGAGGGAGGTCGAATCGTCGAAGACTCGAAGGGAGAGCAAAGCACCGGTCGAAGACTCGAAGGAGGAGGATTGGAGAAGACGTCGACGGCGAGGAGGGGACAGCGAGGAGACGGCGAGAAACCGAGAGAGAGATCGGAGAAGGGACGAGCAGCGGCATGTGTGCGTGGAGAAGGAGAAACTGAAGAAGAGAGAAGACTCCAGAAGGTCGAGGGGGTAGATTTTTTTAGGTTTAATTTTTGTTTTTTGCAAAATGGTCCCTGGAAAATTCAAAATTTTGCAGAATGGTCAGGAAAATACCGGAATTCTTGGTACCGGCCCGTACCGACTGAAAAAGCCAGCTACCCATCGGAATTTGTCCCGGTATATTTTTACCCGTATTGTTACCGGTTTTCGGCCGGTACGGTACAATTTTCATAACGTTGAATGTGACCATGGGGGTATTGTACAACTTAGGTTAAAAGTAGTTATTTATTCTTCAAAAAGACATATAGATGATTATTTTTAGAAAAATTATGGTTTTGATGTAGCATGTTGAATACTTTGAAATTTACTTTTACTACAAATATGCTTTTAAACATCTAAAAATAGTTCTAAAAGTATATTCTTAAATTGGAAATTTTAAGGAAAACCTTTTGTGGCCCTTGGGTGGTGGCCATCTTTGCCTACAAGTGTCAATTATGATTAAAATTAATAAAAAAATGATAAAATTATTATGTTGCTTCGTAGTAGGTGGTGGTTAAAATAATAATTGACAAGATAAACAAAAATATATCAATTAATCAAAAAATGTGTCAATTTATTACTGAGGAATGAGGCTATTTGTTCCTTTCACCTTAATATGCCACATTTATCATTTTGATAAATTTTGAACATGGGAATTACCACTTTTATATGCAACATAAGTTTCCTTTTTTTATTTTGACATTGTCATCCATTATCAAGTATTGTTTTATGATTAAGCCAATTTTTATGTTATCTAATAAGCAAGCATCCTACTGTGGTATAAAGAAATTATTTCTATGCCATTTGTTCATATTCTCCTAATAGGAGCATTGTGATTCGAGTAAGGTGCACTGTAAAATTTTTATATCTTAATCATATATTATAACTATATTTTCTAAATAGAAAGATTTATACATTAGTTGTAATGATTTTGGTATAATAGTTTTGAGAGTTGCATATAAATGGATGAGAATTTGAAGTGGTAATGTTGTTATGAGAAATGAGTTGCAGACTTTTAAACACTTCTATTGTAAATTATTAGTAAAATTTAAAACGAAATATAGTGATTATATGATCTAACTTAGCTAGTTTTTATTTAGTTTTTATTTAGAGAGAAAGTTAGCATAATAAGGAGAGAAGAATAGTTTGAAAAGAAGAACACGGAAAATGATTTAGTATCTCTATTCCAATGCTGAAATTTCATTTTGACATGCATCCATTTAGTGTCTACTATATATTAGTGTATATACATGTGGCTATTTACCATTTATTAGTATCTATTATATCATCTAGTGCTATATTTTACATAATGCAATAGTATTTTTGAATGATATTGTGATATTATGCAGTAATGTACTGGAGATGAGTAATAAAATAGAGAATGAAACAAGTTATTTAGATGTGACGACTTTATCTAGTAGGCAGAGGACATTAGGGCAGTTGTGGTAATTTAAGTGGAAATGAAGTTTGAAAATTCAGAAATAATTTTTAATTTGTACCAAAAGTATGCAAAGTGTCAATGACTTGTGATATGTGCTTAATTTTTGATAAATTTAATCCTTAATACTTAGTGATTAATGCTTTAAAATTCTTAAGACACTCACTTTAGTTCATATTTGATTTTATGTACAATTTGAAAGCATAATGGCTAAAGTGAGTTGAAAGCACACTTTTTTAGTCATCTTCTTGATATTCACACTCATTTTTCTTCATGGAATAAGAAGAAAAAGGATTAGAGCAAGAGGAGATAAGAAAATGCATAACAGGAAGAGTATATGTAGCAAACATCAAGTATGGAGGGTGAGTGATGACTCATGGCCATGCTTGAGTTTGTCATGGCCGTGAGACATCATTCACAGCCGTGTAAGATGTGTAACGAGCGTGAAACACATTACACATCCGTGACATATGATTGCATGGACGTGACAACCATGTCACGCCCATGCAACTTTGGCTCAAGGTTGTGAGCCTCCTTGGAGGCTAGTCACAGTCGTAATACTGCAAGTCACGGGTGTGGCTTCTTGTCAGCTCACTAGAAAACCTAATTTTTGCTATAATACTTTATGTTGATGGCGTAAAAAAGTTTGTTCTTCAATTATTCTTCGTTTCTAAGTTTCGGGAGAAAGAAACAGAGGCGACAGAAGCTACTTCTTGGAGATTCATGGAGAAGATGGAAGGCTAGGCTTTCCAACACTAGTTTGAAGGTGAAATCGACACCCAAGTCGCGGTTGAGCATGTTTTTACTTTTAATGTTGAATTGGTCTTTAAAGATTCCTATTGTTGTTCTATTTTGAATGATTTGGGTATTGTAAAAATGATCTTAATGCGTTCATTGGATTGTTTTATTACGAACCCTTTGCTAGAATCTTAAATATAATTTGTAATTGTTGTGTTTGAGATTGTGTTCTAGGTTATTTGGTAGTTTGGTTTAATTAACGAGCGTTTATTAATTAAACATGACCTAAGGGAAAATTAGGATTAGCAGAACGCATCGTTAGCCCATAATCAATGGTTCTAGGAGAGGTGTGAAAGCATTATAACAATTAGATGTGTTTAATCATGTGTAGGCCAAAATTGATTTAAGAACTAGGTTTTTACACATATTTGACACTTTTATCATTTTTGACTGCTTTTGATAAATTGTTTGCAGTAGTTTAATTTTGTTTTGTTTTCTCAATTGCATCAACTCAAAAACCCCTTTTATTTCCTTTGCATCAATTATTTTTATTGCAAAAATTAACCGAACATTTCTTGTAGATACGATCCTGACTCATCACAGCTATAAATTTTAGTATGCAGAGTTAGATAAATCTTATAGTGCACTCGACATGCACTGTCAAATTTTGGCGCCATTACTGTGGAGTGTATACATATTGTTTATAATCGTTTCTTTTAGTTATCTGTTAATCTTTCCAAGTTTGTTAGTGTTAGTGTATGGTAGTGACCAGATCTTCTTATAAAGAACATGTACAATTTGATATGGAGATCGAGAGGACATTGCGAAGATTATGAAGAGAGGCAAGAACAACTTCGAAAGTAGAACCAGAACTTGAATTCGAAGAAAAATGGAAAATTAGAGAACACCAAGGAAGTTGATTGCAATAGACTTAACCTAAAGGACTTTATGCATTACATTTCCTAATTTTGTTGAGCATGTTACTTTTGAACTTAAGTCTGGGTTAATATATTTGTTACTTAATTTTCATGGTCTTGCAAGTGAAGATGCACATAAGCATCTCATCGAATTTGATGTGGTGAATCTGAGTATAAAACCTCCAAGGGTGACAGACGAACAAATCATGTTGAGGGCTTTTTCATTCTCACTGAAAGATGCACCAAAAGATTGGTTGTTTGATCTACTTATTGACACTGTGAATACTTGGATAGAAATGAAGCGGTTATTTTTGGAAAAATATGTGGCATAAAGTAACATAATGAAGAGTCCCTTTACGAGTATTGGAAGCGCTTTAAGAAGTTGTGTGTCAGTTGTCCCCATCACAACATACCTGATCAACTCCTTATCTAGTATTTCTACAAGGGATTGTTACCTATGGAGAGGAGTTGCAGTGAGCGGTGGAGCATTATGTGAAAAGACTCCCATAGAGGCTCGTATTTTAATTAAGAAAATAGTTACTAATACTCAATAATTCAGCACTTCAACGATGTTTATCGTGTAAATGAGGTAATTACTTAATCCATCGAACATTGTTTAGATGAGCTAACATCTTTTGTTGAAAAATTACAGTTAGATAGGCATATGTAAAGGCATATGGAATATGCTCAAGTACAAGTCATCCAACCAATGAATGCTTAACATTACAAGAAGGGAGCATGGAATACGTGAATGTTGCAGGAGGGAACTTTCCTAACCAGTACAACCTGAACTCCCAGACGTATAACTCAGGCTAAAGGGATCATCCTAACTTGAATTATAGGGGGAATAGGCAACAAAATTACTTCCAGAATAGGCCACAAGGATCACAACAATTTTAACCAGAGCCACAAGCCTCCTCTTCCAATTTAGGTATATCTTTGAAAGACTTTGTTAAGACTTTTATTGCGAACAATCTTCAACTTCAATAGGGTATGCAACAAATTCAACACACTGTACAACAGTTTCAACAAGGCATGCAATAATTTCAACAAGAGGCCATATCTAAATTTCAGGAGGTGAATTCTAGCATTCATAATTTGGAGAACTAAGTGAGACAGATGGCAGTGGGGATGAACCGTATAAAGGCCCAAAGAGGAGGAAAAGTGCCATAACAACCTGAGACAAATATGAAGAATGTTAGTGCAATCACCTTGAGGAGTAGTAAGAAGCTTGAGGACCCTGAAATAATTACTCAAAGGATGGCTAATGAAGAAGACATTGAGAGGGAGCTCGAACAAAAAAGGCATATCCTCTACCTTTTCCTAGCAAGTTAGCAAAGTTAAATAAAGAGGATAAGGATAAACAGATCTGGGAGACCTTTCAGAAGGTTGAAGTGAACATTCCTTTGCTAGATGCAATTAAGCAAGTACTGAGGTATGTAAAATTCCTCAAGGAACTGTGTATGCATAAAAGAAAACTAAGAGGTGATGAAAAGGTGATGACGGGTGAGAATATGTTTGCCGTTTTTAAGAAGAAGATGCCTCCAAAATGCTAGGATTCAGGTATGTTCACTATTCCCTGCAAAATTGGTAACACTGTAATTAACAGACCTATGTTGGATTTGGGAGTTTCAATTAATGTTATTCCTTGTTCAATTTATGCTTCCTTAAATCTGGGCCCTTTGAAATAAACAAGTGTTATCATACAATTAGCTGACCGCACTAATGCTTACCCTGATGGTGTTGTTGAGGACATTTTAGTGCAGGTAAATAAGTTGGTATTTCCTGCGAATTTTTATGTTATTGGTATGAATGATGAAACTTTGTACAATCCAATAACTATCTTGTTGGGAAATTTGTTTCTTAACATGGCTCAGAAAAAGATAGATGTTCATGAGGGCAAACTCACAATGGAATTTGATGTGGAAGTGATTCGTTTTAACATTTTTTTATGCCATAAAACATCCTGATAATGATAATTTTGTTTTCTCTATTGATGTGATTGATCCTCTGGTACAAAAAATGTTTAAATTGAGTTGCAAGGATCAATTAGAAACAGTTTTAATTGAGCGTATGGAATCAGAAGGCAACAATGATATTGAAGTGGGAGAAGAGTTGTTTGAAATGGCAGCTACCTTGGAATCATTGGAGCACTCTCCAAAAAATGTATGATTCGGCCTCCATGCATTTACCCGAATCTTACCAGAAGTTGTTACCTTTTGATATGCAAGCACCTGAAGCGGAATTAAAGTCACTCCCCACACACCTCAAGTATGCCTATTTGGGAGATAAGCAGACTCCCCTAGTTATCATTTCAACGGAGTTGACTTTAGATCAAAAATACATTATGGTTTGGATATTGAGGGAGCATAAGAAGGCCATCGGATGGATGATCAAAGATATCCAAAGAATAAGCCCTTTTATATGCATGCATCATATTTTGTTAGAGGAAGATGCCAAGTGTAAAAGGCATGCTCAACGTAGGTTGAAAAGGAAGTGTTAAAGCTTCTTGATGCTGGGGTTATTTACCCGATCTCCGATAGTAAGTGGGTAAGTCCTGTTCAGGTAGTTTCAAAGAAGTTTGGAATCACAATTGTGACCAATCAAGAAGGTGAGTTGGTTCCCACTTGAGTGCAAGCCAGGTGGCGAGTTTGTATTGACTATAGGAAACTAAACTCAGTGACTCGTAAAGACCATTTTCTCCTTCCCTTTATTGATCAAATGCTTGAGACATTGGTTGGTTATGAGTAATATTATTTTCTAAATGGTTTTTTAGGTTATCTTCAAATATCAAATCGCATTGGGAGATCAAGAAAAGACGACCTTCATATGCCCATTCGGTACATTTGCTTACTTAAGGATGCCTTTTGGATTATGCAATGCACCCACCACGTTGCAAAGTTATATGGTGAGCATTTTTCTCGAGTATGTTGAGAAAATCATTGAGGTATTCATGGACGATTTCAGCAGTATGGTTCTTCCTTTGATGAATGTCTTAAGAATCTTACTCTTATCTTGGAACAATGCATTGAAACTAACCTTGTGCTTAATTAGGAAAAATGTCATTTTATGGTAGGAAGTCTATTCTTTTCTTGGTCATGTAAGTTTCTATCATAGATTCATCAAGGATTTTTCAAAGTAGCTGCACTGTTATGCAATTTATAACAACAAGATGTCTCCTTTTAGTTCAATGATAAGTGTAAGGAAGCCTTTAACACACTTAAGGAGCTCTTAACATCCCCACCAGTGATTCGACCTCTGAATTAGAGCCTCTCATTCGAGATCATGTGTGATGCAAGCGATTATGCAATGGGAGCAATTCTAGGACAAAGAGTAGGCAAAGCTTTATTCTTCGAAGACTCTTAATCCAGCTCAATTGAATTATTTGACAACCGAAAAAGAACTTTTACCTTGGGTGTTTGCTTTAGAAAATTTTCGGTCGTATTTTCTTGGTGCTAAAGTGATTATTTATTCTAATCATGCAGCATTACGATACTTACTCACAAAGAAAGAAGCAAAACCAGGGTTGATCAAATGGATTCTCTTCCTTCAAGAATTCGACTTGGAGATAAGAGATAAGAAGGGGGCAGAAAAATGTGGTTGCCGATAACCTCAACCGTTTGATCAAAGAAGAAGATGACATCCCTTTATGAGAGACATTTTCAGATGAACAACTGTTTTATGCGATTTGACACCACCTTGGTATGCAGATATTGTAAATTTCTCAGTTACTAACAAATTACCTATTGGTTTGTCAACGGCTTAGAGGGATAAGTTGAAGAATGAAGCGAAGTATTATGTTTGGGATGATCCATATCTATGGAGGCATTGTAAGGATCAATTCATAAGGAGGTGTGTACAAGAAAGTGAAACACCTTCGATCTTAGCCTTATGTCATTCGTATGCTCGTGGACGACATTTTGGAGTAAAGAGGACAACCCATAAAGTTTTGGAGAGTGGTTTCGACTAGTTGTCATTGTTCAAGGATGCATACATCTTCTTCAAGTCATATGACAGGTGTCAACGGTCAGGTAACTTGTCCCGTAAGGATCAACTATCACAAACTCCTATTCTTTTCTATGAAATATTTGACGTTTGGCGTATTGACTTTATGGGACCTTTCCTTCCATCTTTTGGTTTTAATTATATATTGCGTGCAGTTAATTGTGTTTCCAAACGGGTGAAAGCTAAAGCCCCCGAAACTAATGATGCCTTGAGATTGCTTGTACACATTTGGTCGCTGCCACATATAGGTTGGTGCTCAACATTCATGATTATAATGATAACAGCCACAAACATCGCAGCATGGCCTATCTCTCTCTCATATAGTGATGTTTTAGTTTGCGAAGATATATTCTGGCTCCCATAAAAGTACTGTTTACTCCATCCTTTCATTGTGCATTATAACTATGATGTTAAATCTCAATTCCTAAAATAAACCACCATACAATGTCAGTATAGAAAAGTTCAAAAAACAATTGAATGAACAAGCCAAAAGAATACAGTAAGATAAAATTAAATAAAATAAACAAAACAAAACAAAATAAAAAAGATAAAAAAGATAAAATAAAATACAATGAAAATGACTAGAGTAATAGCATTCAGGCTTTCCTAATATCAAAGTCCCCGGCAATGGTGCTAAAAACTTGATTGACTTATTTATGAATTAGCCAATATTGTAATAACTATAAGCATATGGCGTAGCTGTAGCTATTACCGACAAATATGCGTCGATCCCACAAAGACCGTAAATATTAGTAATTACCTTTCCCCTATTATCTAGCCTAAGGATTGATTTTAGATTTTTAATGAAAAGAAACTAAATCTAAGGTAAGTAAAATAAAATAGGTAATGAAGTAGAAAAAAGGATTAAGGAAGCACCTAGGAAATTATCGATATTGAGAATTAGTGTCTAGGTTTCGAATTCCCTTAAACCCTTAATAAATTGATCTCTTATTATGCAACTGTTTTATTGATTTATTGGACCATGGAGATTCATATGGCATGCAAAAAGCTGATCTTGAGTCTACTAACAACTAATCCTAAGCTTTTCAACCAAATTACTTAGGTAAAAGTTTATAGGATTGCTTTACCAATTTGTGGATCTCTTAATTAGGTTTGACCCTAATCTAGAAGACTTATATCATCCTATCTCTAGGTTTGCAATCAACTCCTTTTAATTACGATAGATATATTCAAACTAGGATTTCTCAATCACTACGTATGAAATCAGATTATGATATAATATTTCCATGTTTATTAGAACATAAATGAAACACGTAATCGAATCACAATAATCAATCAAACAAATTGCATTAATAAAAAAATCAAATCATATTAAAGTATTAACATAGAGTTCATCTAACGTAGGCACTAATTGGACGTTTAGTTACACGTTATCGCACACAAAATCAAACATAAACTGAAAGAAAAATGAATTGAAAATGATGGGTTCATAATTCTAAATCTCCCTAATTGTCTTCTGTTGAATATTCTTGAGATGTAGAGGCTTGATCTTGCATTCTGACAGATATTCCGATGAAATCTTCGTGTTTTTTCCTTCTCTGGACCAAGATCACCCCTTGAGAATGAACTCCACGTATGGAAATCGCCTCTTCCCATCTTCTGCTCAATTGTCGCCAAACACATTTTTTGATATTGAAAATCATGGTTTCTAGACTTACACGATCTAGTACACAGTTGTATATCAGACCATGTATGTCCAAAAACACTTAAAATCATAATTATGTACCTGTGAGAAGTGCACGGTCGTGCATCACTTTCAGGCTTTGTTTCTTCCTTTTATGTTGTATTTTTGTCCAAATTCTTCTCCTTTAAATTCATGAAGGCAATTATAACCTATAAACACACTTGGACCAAATTAAACACTAAATATACAACAAAAGTATCAAATATAAAGCAAAAACATCAAATATGAGGTAAAATTATAGTCAATTATGCATCTATCACCTTTAGAATGAAAAAGTCAATTATAATTAGCAAAATATATAAAGATAAAGAATGTCTTTATTAATTAAAATAGTAATGTAATAAATAAAATTACGACTAACCAATTGGCTACAAGGGTATAAACTAAAAATATCCTACTTACACTGAAGTTAATTACCTATTTATCTAATATCATAATAATTTATATGTCGATCATGTCTCTTTTGAAATAACAACTTATTTGAGGATTACAAGATTCTCTTTAGTGGAACCTTGCTTTAAAGTTATGCCTTTCCGCTCTACTATCTCTTTGATCAAGTGAAACTTTATAAGTACATGTTTAAACCATAATAAGACCTTAGTTTCGGCACCATTGTTGTCACAGTACAATATTATTATCTTAACAATGCTAAAACTCACTCTATGTTCGATGATGAACTTCTTGATCCAAATTGCTTCCTATATCACCATTAACACTAAAATGTAATCTACCTCGATCACAGAATTTACAATAGTTCAGTATCTAGAACTCTTCTAACTTACTATAGCACCATTCAAAGTGAAGATCTACCCTGACTACGATTTGTTATCATCATGAACGATTTGTTATCATCATTGAATATACCATATCTAATATAGTACGATTTCTCCTCTTAAACACTCCATCATATTGTGGAGCTCCAAAAGGAGTAAATTGTGAGAGAATCACATTCTCTTTTAAATAACCAAAAAACTCATGGTCTAAGTGCTCACTATATCTATCAAATATAAGTATTTTAATATTTTCGCTAGTTTGTTTCTCAAACTCAAGTCTAAATTCTTTAAACGTCTCAAATGATTCAGACTTTTGTTTCATTAAGTATACATAACCATATTTAGAATGATCATCTGTGAATGTGATGAAATATGAGTATCCACCTTTCGCACAAGTAGACATAAGGTCATATACATCTAAATTTATAAGATCTAGTAACTCACTGGCATGCTCTCATTTTTCACTAAAAGGGTAGTTTAGTCATTTTTTCAACAAACAAGATTCGCAAGTTTCATATGATTTATAATCAAAAAGATATAAATATCATTTTTATGTAACTTTGTGATTTTAGTTTCGTTGATATGAACAAACCTACAATGCCATAAATATGGTGGATTTTAGTCACTTAACTT
This sequence comes from Erythroxylum subrotundum, assembly GCA_027563845.1. Lineage (NCBI taxonomy): Eukaryota > Viridiplantae > Streptophyta > Magnoliopsida > Malpighiales > Erythroxylaceae > Erythroxylum > Erythroxylum subrotundum. The sequence goes on from JAOQMQ010000196.1 coordinate 15,745,540, forward strand.
TCTTTTGCTGTTATTTATGTTAAGAATTGACCTTTAAGATCTAATTCATACAAATAATTTGTAAGCAATCTAGATGCATATTAGAAATCATCTTTATAAAAAGAACAACTCTTATTCTTAACAATAAAAACTAATCTATTCAAATCTAAATAAGAAATTAAAATATTTTTTTTGGTAATGCCTGAAAGATAATAAAAATTATCTACTTCTAGTGTAAGGCTAAAAGGCAAAGCTAAATTATAAGTTCCTACAACTAATGCAGCAACCCTTGCTCTATTAGTAACTTGCAAGTCTACCTCGCCTTTCCTTAACAATGTACTCCTTGTTAACATATGCATATTAATATAAATATAATAATCACATTCAGTATCTTATACCTAAGAATGTGAAATAGAAGTAGAAAGATTAATCTCAATCATAAACGTACCTGAAGATATAACTTCCTTAAGCTTCTTATCCTTTAGTAGCAAGATAAGTTTTGCAGTTCCTCTTCCAGTGTCAATTGAATCCATAATGTAAACATGTCATTTTGATTATTCTTCTTCTTGAAACAATCTTTTGGCTTTGCCACTTTAGTAGAAGCCTTTTGTTTCCTATTCTTATTCTTCTTACAGCCATTTTTCTTACTCTCTTAGAATAATCTACAATGAGAATAGAACTGAGATCCTTCTGACGGCATCCCTCTACATTATTGAGCATATTCAATAGTTTTGACAATAACACATCCTTTTAGTTCATATGGAAGTTTATAATAGTTGAAAAGCTCGAATTAAGAAAATGTAGCACTAAATATAACTCATAGTCTATGAAAAAATCTAACTTACCTAATTTTTTAATATACTTAATCATCTTTAATACATGTAACTTTTCTGAAAATCCTTCCATCATCTTACATTGATATAATGCTTTGGAGATCTTATACCTTTCCACCTTCCTTTATACACCAAATAACTCATTGAGATGCAAAATTATAGCGTGAGCATCCATATTCTCATGTTGTCTCTAAAGCTCAAGAGACATACTAATCAACATCATATAGGTAGCTTGTTTATCATCATCAACATATCTCTTCCAAACTTTATCAGTTGCATCCGAACGAGTCTCTAGTAGAATAACATTGTCAAAAACATAAAGTTTCTTTTCTTGTCTGAGAACAATTCTCAATCTATCCTTAGGGACACATTGCTACTCATATTATTTAACAACCAAAACTTATAAAAAGAGCAAGTATTAGCTTATGTCGCAAAGCCAAATAAAACAATGACTTTAATAAATATTTGGTTACTCTCACTATTTTATTTAAAATAATAGCCCTCACAATAAAATCGAGAAACTGTCAAACAATTTCCTAGTGGGTTAGAATTTCATTCAAACTAAGTTAATCTTAAGTTTGCTCAACAAACTAACTGAATTTAAATTAGGTAAATAACAACTTTACCGACCATATCTTATATGACTTATAAATCTGATTAGTGATAACTTTTTACCAAAATATATCTTATATATTAGTCAAAATCCTACCTCTAAATTTATATGATCATGAATTTGCTCATACAAATTTAGTTAAGTATGACTCATTAATTTAAGCTAAAATATATTCTGATTAAAGGGGCTGTAAGTTTGCTTACCAAGTCTTACAATAAATAGAAATCTAGTTTTATTATTAAATAATGGAAGACAATTACCACGTTCTCAACATGTACATAATATTTAATTGATGAATTTAAATTTTCAAAATTTTAAATCTCATCAATATTAATTTAATCTCATTATACTAAATATATGTAACATAATCAAATTACGAAAAAAAAAATCCTTTAAAACTATGGTTAATTCTAATTAGTGATTTGATAACTAAGTTAACTTAATAATTCAACTCTTAAAAATTAAACTAAATTCCAAAAAATTCATAATAAATTTTACCCTTTTAAACATAATTTTTAAACAATTAAAAAAAACAAGTTTTAAAATTTATTTAGAATTTAAACTAATTTAATCTTACTTAAAATAATTTAATTAAAAGTAAAGTTAAAAGTAAACATATAGAAAGGGATTGTCAAATGTGTGCAGTGCATGCGCTCGACTTTTTCTACGAGGCACGTGCAGTGCACACACCTCAATCAATGTCATGGTGTTGACTAATGTGTGTTACATATGCTACGAATACGTCACACATCTCATTGTTTTCTTTGATTTAGGGTTTCCTCTTCTCGTACCGTTGCCCTTTCTTGCTGGTGTCGTCACTACTTCTCCTCTAATTGTAGCCGCTCGTAGTCTTCATTGCCACGCCATCATTATATTCCTGGTTTAATTCTTCTCCTCGAAAAGGTGATTATCGATCGCCCTTACTAGTGGCGACTTATATAGTCACTGGTAGAAGAACCATCTTCTGTTGGTAGTGGGATGAGGGTTCTAAATTTCATCCATCAGTCCATACACATACACCCCAAAAAACACACAAGCAAGAACCAAAACATAATCCCCAGATAACTACATTCAACCAAAAAGGCGTTTTTCTAGAAACCTAATCTAGGGGGACATGCAAATTGTGTTTCTAGATGTAGATAAACATTTCAAAGTTTTTTCAGATTCAAGAGGAGCATATGATTCAAATTTCTAGAGACTAAACAATAATCATAATGTTCTATTAGGTAGTTTCCGTAAACAAGAAAAGGGGTTCATGGTTTTATCAAAACCAAAAGCAATAAAATCAAAACTTTAAATAAATATATCTTAAAGTTCCAAAGTATAAAGAGGTGTTATAGACTTTTCTAGAAACCAAAACAAAATTTCCAGAAGTTTTGTAACAGCTGTGAGGCACCCATGTTTTGGTTTTAATTAACCAAAAACAAAACCCTAATTTGTAATGCCTTAATCAATGTCAGGCAAGTCTTTAAAATAATGTTTTTAAGTTTTAATTTTATCAAATTAATAACAATCAAGCAACTTTGATTAAGTTAAATAATTAAATAAGACTTTGATACCACTATTAGAAAATTAATTATGATCCAATTACTGACGTAATAGAAAATTGCAATTTTACAATTTCTTGATTAGATTTTATTAATTGAATAATTTGAAAAATAAATAACATAGTGAATCATACCTAGTTTGGATTCCTGCAAAAAAAGTTCCTGAATTATCAACTACAAATTGTTTAAGTATCCAATTTCTAATAGCGTCCACAAAATTAAAAAAAAAAAAAGAGCTTAACATTTCAAAGTAAAAGGAAGGGTGCTCTCTCTTATGTCGTTTTTCCTATTTATAGAAAAAGACAATATAGCTTGTTTCTTATTAATATTAAAATTCATTATTATAATTATAATTAAAATTTGAGTTTACTTACAATTACAATTTAATTTTATCTCATTTTTAATTCTTGAAGTTTTTCCAATTAAGTCTATCTTAATTTAAATTGATTTTTTCTCTTTCTAATTGTTCTTTTATGTATGACTTATTAGGTTCATAATATGTCGACAATGATTATAAATTTTAATTTTAATTTAGAATCATAGTTAGATAATAAAAACTCCTCTCAATTTATCTTTATTTCTTTAATTAAATAATTTATAATAATAGATCAAGATCGACGTCTAGCAATATGTTATAATCACCAAAATATTAAGAATGTTAAAGTGGTTTAACTCAGTTACGATGTATAATTTAATCCTTTCGTCATCCAATGTTCCAACTTAATAAAGATTATAAAATTAGTGTCTACTCTTTTAAATTCAATCATGATCATTCTTGATAATTAATAATTATTTTATATTTTATATTTAAAAGTATTTTTAAATGTCAATTCACTTTGACTAGAGAAATTCTTAAACTATTACGAATCAAGAATAGGGGAACATTCTCTCTAATTATTTTAGAGTGGTGAATTTTTTATTGTCTTACTCAACTATTTCCATATGATCCTAACATATAGGAGTTTTACATCTCCTAAGCTGTACTAACTTCATCTTATCTTGAGCTGCTTTAAGCCTCTGCTTCACTAGCTTAATTTTGTCAACTGTAACCTGTACTAACTCAGGTCCCACA
>JAOQMQ010000196.1:15749595-15761033 GCA_027563845.1 Erythroxylum subrotundum
CAGAAATTAAGAAACAAACAAAAGAATAATAAATAATAAATAAATAAACAAAGGAAAATTTTCGGGACCCAACACTTCTTATCTCATATATAAAAAATAAGGTTATGTTTCTTATGGTTGATCCTCTCTTCTCAATATCAAGAGATTTTCGGATTTAAATTCTTAATTGACTTAGAAATTGAGAAAAGGGTGGTTAGGATTATTAGTTTGTAATTTAACTTATATTTCGATGGACCCAAAAGCTTATGGAAATGATATGTTTCTAGACTAATTTATAAGCACCTACATTGTGATTACGAGTAAAGATGCGTTATCTTACCTTTGCTTTTTCACCAATAAAATACCAAATTATAAATGAAGTGGAAAGCATATTGATTTAACTTGACTTATTGCAAGTTCAATTAACTTACTTCGATGTATACCATATTTAATTATCAATGTTTTGATGATGGTAGACTGACTGTTTTCTGAAGTTGAAAACAGAAAGATTGCTAAGGAGACAATAATAGTGGTTGGAGGACTTGGGATACTATTAATCGTGGATCGCTTACATAAACCCATATTTAGCTGCAGGACCTTTCCCTCTCAATCAATCAACTCTTTTAAAGTATCACGGTACTTGTTACGAGTGTTTATCCAATTAATTAAAAAGACTTTGAATCGCAGAAACATAAACTATATATATAGTACACTTAATAGCACATGTGGTAATGGGTGCCACTAATGCTTAGTCTTCTAGTAATGCTTCCCACTAAGCATATCCGTTCACATCAATCCCTTAGACCTAAGTCACTCGTTGATTCGTTTCTTCATTAAATGGGTTGTCCAACTCCGGCACAATTGCCTACCAATTAGCCTTTTTTTTATAATAAAAACCTTGTCGATATTGATCACCATAAAAACAAAGATAATCCTGTACTGCAAATTGTCCTGCAGATCTATATTCACACTCAGAATCCAAGTGTTTGATTTGTGACCATGCTCTTGGTGGTCAACATTATAATGACGATATTGCTATGATTGAAAGCAAGCATGCTATGGCAATTAGCTATCTTCTCCAAGAAGAAGTAAGAGTGCCAGTTGTCAGTACATGCGTAGATATGAAGAAAACCAATTCACCCCACTACCATTCTGTGGTTGGGACAGGGAATTTGGTTAGGTGAGTTAGTGGGTTTTGTGGTCCTCCATTTTTAGGGTCTCGTAAAGGTATTGTACGTGTAGACTTTAGAAAATCGCTTTCCCCTACTCAAAGTTTCATTCTAACAACTAATAACTTCATGGACACGTGCAAGAAGATGAACAACTGTGTAGGTTTATTAAAGATATTGGAAGAATCTAAACTTGATTACTGGTGTATAAACTATGTAATGTGTAATAAACACTTCTATTGGATGTGCCTCTATCCCAATAAGAACTATAGTCTTCTCTCATTGATCATCATAGAATTAAGAAAATGAAGTTCAAAGTCACACACACATACAGTTCCACGAGTGCAATATTAACACGCAACAACTCTAAATGAGACAAAGTCTAAAAAGCACGAAGTTTTGAAGTAGCTACGAACAAGCAACACATATAAAACTTCTCATAAATCTACGATAATGTGATGTAATGTGATTTTAGGCGATAATGCAAAACACTTGGTCCAGGGACAAATGTTTCAAAGAATCACCATACTAGTTAGTGCGCGGAATGGGAAATTCGGTGAGCTCATAGTATAAACACACTGAGAAAGTGGCTAGGCATGCATGCGAATAGTAATATCAGACCAAATTAAACTCTGTACATATTTATACGACTAAAGTCAAAAGTGGGATAGATAGAGGTTTAAATATTCTATTCTTGTATATATGCAGAAATTGCATGACGACAGAAGTCGACAATCCCCCACCACCAACACCACTAAAGCTTTCAACCAATGCACACACGTCCCTTTTTATTCATCATCTCTAGGAAGCTAGTAGAAATTCAAGACAAACTTTCTCAGAAGCTGGATTCCACCTTTGCTAAGGCTATATATAGGGTTGCCACCTTAAGCAATTCTATCTCAACAAGCCCTGCAGGTTTTTCATATACAGAGTAAGAGATAAGAGAGTGCGACTTCTTACATATATTCCCCGCGTCGAGTTTTACAAGAGTTTGGAAAATGCCAAGTTCAAAGGTGATAGGAGCTGCATTCTTAGCGCTGATCTTTGTGGACATCTCCTTGGCTGCTAGGTCACCAAAGGCGGTTGACGCCAGACGAAGCGGTTCAGCGTCAGGACTTGGTTCTGGTTCAGGGTATGGGTCCGGCAGCGGCTCTGGATACGGTGGAGGTAAAGGAGGTGGTGGTGGTGGCGGCGGCGGTGGTGGTGGTGGAGGAGGAGGTGGTGGGTCCGGAATGGGTGGTGGATCGGGTTCAGGGTACGGGTCTGGAAGTGGCTACGGGTCTGGTAGCGGGGTAGGAGGTGGTGGTGGTGGAAGAGGAGGTGGTGGAGGTGGAGGTGGAGGGTCCGGAAGCGGAGGGGGCTCCGGTTATGGCAGTGGGTATGGGTCTGGATATGGGAGTGGAGGAGGTAGCAGCGGTGGAGGTGGAGGTGGTGGAGGAGGTGGTGGCGGCGGCGGTGGCAGTGGTAGTGGTCATGGAAGTGGCTCTGGCTATGGTTCGGGGTATGGGTCTGGAAATGGAGGAGACTACAATGAACCATGAGGGGCAGAAGCAACATGCATGAAGTCACGCCTCGCCTAGTGCCCAAATTCTTTTCAATACATGATACAATTCAACCAGTGATTTGCATGTTGGAAGTAGAATAAAAGTAGCGTCCTACTTCATGCATCATCATCATTTGCATTGTCTTTCTTATTATTATTATGACATGTTTTATCGTAGTCAATCCAGTCTCTTATATTATATATGTCAATAAAGAGTATATTTTCTTTTCTTTTTGGTTTCTGAATTACCAATAGCTGGCATGAGTTAGGTTGGGAGAAAAATAATTAGGAAGACTGGCAATGCCATGCACATAGACTTTTCGGTGCGTACGACATGGCCTCGTAAGTGCATGTGCAACAACACCTATAAGTATAATATTTGCTAATATCTGTAAATAAACTCTTCCAGTTATTGGATGTGGAAAGGACATAGCCAAGGGGGAAAACGTCTCCAGATAATCTTAGGTTACCCAGACACGTCCTCTTCATCTGGATTACTTTGTAAGAATCACTTCAACCGTCGTCATACTTATGGATCATACGAATAATTTGCATTCCAATTCTTAATTAAATGTTCAAATGGCCAAAGAAAGAACAAAAGGCAGTTCTTTCTTATTTGACACCAAATGAAAATGAAATTTGAGATAAAGTCGAGAAGGTCCTTAGGGCGCAAAGCATTGATCGACGATAATAAGAAACTAAAGCCAATGATAATTATTTGCACATCTTCAAAAACGTCAACAGTATGTCCATACTAACTCACCAACTACAGCCTGAAATGCTCCAACTTAAAAGGAGTTACAACCGTATCAAAAATGGATAAAAGCTAACTAGTTTTCAAGAACCTTAAACCCCTATTCCCACAAACACACTTGTACATGTCAAGAATTTCCTATAACAAGGTCTCTTCTCTCCCTATTCTTTTCTATCCAAAATCTTTCCCGCTCTTTTTGCCCCGATCATCACAGTTTTTGTTTGAGGATTACGTGTACAGGTTCCAAATTTTGTGGATATGCAAGGGAATTGCAAGGTACAAATAAACAATTTGCAACAAGTAAATATCAGAAAAGTTGACAACTAATCTGTCCCCCTCTCAGTTGCATAAGCTACCTTCTGCATGATCATGCCCTCAGCTGAACGGACAGATCTCTGTGACCCTGTGATTGTAACTTTCCTGCCAAAAAAGATGCAAGAAACGAGAGTTAAAATGCTACTCACTCAAAAGTCGCAGCATATTTGTCTTCCGCGGATTGATGAGCCAGGCATTTAAATTCATACCTATCACTTGTTCCAGATATGAAATCACCTTTATCTGATATTTTTATCCTGGCTCCACTAACCTGCCAAATCAAAGTTCCCAACTTCATTGCATAAACATCACAAAATCCTAGCACCATAGTTGTAATTTGATTTACTGAATCTCTTCTACAACTTGCAAGGCAATATCATAAACCAGACAAGTTTTCTAACAACGAAAATAAAAGGTCGTAGAGGAAGAATCCAATTAGTCTTCTGATTCTAGGGCAGATGGATGAAAATGACAGAAAGCCATAATGCTACGGACATGAGGTAATATGGAACAAAACACATCACAATTTTCATATTAGACTAAAAGCTCGAGAAACAAAAGTAATTAATCTCATCAAACTTATATACTATATATGGCTCACATACGTATAGCGGTGACTGGCATATAAATTTAAAATAGAAGTTTTTGACAAAAATAAATCTAAATGCATAGCATAATTCCATCTACATACCTGACTGATTTCCAGGATGTTCCTCCCACCACGACCAACAACTAGCCCAATATGCTCATCTGCAACACCAATTGTCTCTGAGTAGGTACGATCCTCCTGAAACATCAAAGCACCTTCCATCAACTACCCACAATTAACAGCAAACTGCAGTAGGCTAATGTTTTCCAAAAATAGTGAACCAAGTAAAGCCAATAGTGGAAATGCAAGGAGTTGGATAAACCTTGTTATTCTGAAAATTCCCTCCAGTCCCATTTGGTGCATAGCCCATTGTGTTACATGCTGTTGTTGCAACAAAAAGTAAGTAATATGCTGATAGACCCTGCACAAAGTTTCTCTTCCACAGCAAAATGCACACAAGCAAAACACAACTATGGCAAAACACAACAATGGCAGAAGTATAGTCTATATTGATTGATCTTCAAAACCAGTAAAAGAACAAGATAAGTGTGCTAGAATTCGAGGTCCTAGCTCCTCCAGCCTTAGGCTCACTCTACGTAAATGACAGATAACAATTGCATGATGATTCCCCCTCACTCCCGTACTGTTTTATTCCCATGTCAGAATAACTAACTTGCCCTTCCTATGACAACTTTACCCACCCTTGTTTCCCCCATATGACATGGTCTACCCCTCTAAGGCATTGGTCTTTCTTCTATGCTAAGTGAACCTAATTTCTGGGCTCCTATGGGTCGTATAAGTAATATGCACATGAAAAGCAGAAAAGTAAACACCCAAAAGTTCCAAGTTAAAGAATCTCAGCAAGACATAGATCTTAGAAGGTAAGTTCTAGATAGATTTTAGAAGGGAAGTTCTAGATATCATAAAGCATCAGCTAGAAAAGGAAGTTCTGAGAGCCCATGCTTAAAGAGTATGGTTCCTCCAGTGAACATAACAGTGTCAGAAATGATCGTCATACTATAAGCAATGTTCCAAAAGTTCTTCCTCTCTAAAAGCATTGCACCCAAAGATCATCATCCAGATCTCAAACAAACTCATTGAGCATACTTCAAGATTTTTTGTAAAGAAACAGATACCAGCACTTTCAAATAGACTTGTGATTGCAAAACCCATGTAACACCATCTTCCTACTGATACAAACAGCTAGTAACCTTCCCCTCTTTCCACCCCTGCCCCAATTATAGGATATAACAGTACAAGTGAAAGAAAGACCAAGAATTTTACAACTGGGAATGAGAGCAGAAGTGATTTTGATGTGAGGCATCTCACTATAGGTGTGACATCAAAAAAGATGAAAAGAAAAAATAACTCCGACTTTGTATGAAAGACCCAATATCAGGTTCAAACCCAAGCCCCAATTGAATAAATGATAAAACAAAAGCCACAAACTACTAAAAAAAGAAAAAGTAAAGATTTTTGAAAAAAGGATAGGCAAAGTGTATATATCATTACATAATTAAGCTTTTAAAAATTAAATTGAAATAAATGTGGAATAGACAAGATAAACAGCTAACAATAGACCAAAAGCAGAAGAAGCACATAGAAGTATGGTGGTGAACATAGAAGATATTTTGTTGCAAGCTAGTGGCAAAGTTGCACCTGCATAAGAAAACGGGGGCCCATGCATAGCCTGTGCATAATGAGGATCTTCACTGAGCTTAGACAAAATCAAATCAATAGCCTGCAGCTGCTCTTCTAAAGTTCCTGTCACTGTCACTAGCCTATCATTTAAGCCATAAAAACTCTTATCCAAAGGAGATATCTTGATGCCAGCTTGGGATTCTTCAATAAATGACCTAAATAAATATCAAACAAGATATCAGCAAACCATTTTTCATCCCTACGTTGTGCTTTCAAAGAACATTTATTTTTTTGCAGGTGATCTTGCTATGCACATAAATCAGGACAATTCACCTAGATTTGTCAAAACAAGAAAAGAAAGTTGTCAACATATTCCACAATATATATCCAGCACTAACTGAAATCTTTAAACAGTTCCAAATAAACATCTTCAAAAACATTCAAAAAAATCTTAGTTAACCTTTGTCATCTTTTAATCAGTCTAAAACTATGACTTTTGGTTGTCAACCTGACAAAAATATGATGCCATGAACTTATTTGGCCTAATTTCACCAAATTTTTTTCACAAAGATAAATTGACCAGAAAAAGGCTTCCAAAAACAGGACGAAATGATCTTCAAAACAGAATATCAACTTTAACGAATTTCTCACCTAAACATTACCTTATCTCCTGTCAAGACAGCATTTCCAAGTTATTGCACATTTGACTACCCATAATGGCTCCAAAGTATTATGTTATGAATAATGTTGCCTACTCATTCACCAAATTCAATACATTTCTCATTTATGCACATAGGCTTATAGAATGAACAAGATACTCTATAAACATATATTCGTATGTGTAAAACATACACAAACACAAGTAGCTACCATGACAAAAATTATGAGACAGTAACACGAGGTCTTATACTTGAGAAGGTCCTCAAGGAAAAAGGTAGCATAAGACATTCCTAAAAGTAATTTTGTAAATTTAAAATTTTCAACCCAAGTAGGGCTACTAGCCTACCAAAACGTCTCAGAGAAGTAAAGATTACTTTAAAACAAAACATAACTGAAAAGCTTGTCAGATTAATGTGAATGGAACATAGTCGTCATCCTCTTGCAACTATCATCAAGGTAGTTGAAGCATATAATACTTTCAAGGCAAAATATACTGCATTTATAATACTTATCTTTTAATTTTTCAAGCCACGAGAACTAGACAAATTAAAGAAATAGAATGTTAAAGAATCATCCATACTTTATGATGGCCCCTCCCTTTCCAATAATGCTACCACAAGAGTTATTGGGAACTATTAACCTCACTTTAGTCCTTGGTTCTGCATCATGACCATCTTCAGTATGAAGCTGACAAACAAGACATCAAATACACAATTAACTTCACCACTGCAGGTCAATTACCAACAAAGCCTATTCAAAATGCATACCTCGCTGAGCAACTTAGCAAGAACAAGTTCCACTGCTTTCAATGCACCATCAATTGATCCAGTTACCATAATTATTCTATCAGATGTCCCTGGGAAAAATTCATAATTGCGGGACAACTGAATTCTCGCTCCAGATTGGGACTGGAATTCAGTAATTGTAGCACCACCCTTTCCAATAACAGAACCAGCTGCAGCATTTGACACCAGAAACCTTATATATGTTGGCTTCTCCATGGAATCTAACAGGAAAAATACATGGAAATTAGCATATAGTTTAAAAGCCGCAGAATTTCACATGGCCAATTCACATCCCTGACAAAATATATGTTCTGCGCAGAGAATCATGATACCTGATGTTTCTTTCCCCAAATAACATTTGAATTTGGGTGTTGAGATGGTGGTATAGGGATGATAGGTAAACACAAAAGACATTGATGTGCATAACAATCAATTAATTGGTTAATGACAATTCAAGCTCAAATACTATAAAACCTATACCGGACAGTGAAGTTGCTGCGGAGCTCAAGAATTTGAAAAGAATAAGGTACCCTCGAGATCAAATCAAGGCACCTACATTTTCCATTTTCCATCCAACAGATATGATGAGTAATTGCTACAGTTTTCGGGTTTCAAAGATAAACCACTCCTCTTTATTACTTCACCCCACATCTTCCACAACTAAACGGACTAAGTTAGGGTTTAGGGGTTTCCGATGAGTGAAAACAATCAGATGCCGGTCAGTAACACAACTAAGAACACATTCAACACATTACATCCCGATTAATTACATAATGCAATGGAAATTCAACATACAGAGCAGAAGTTAAAGATTGCACCGCCGCACAACAAATAGAAGAAGGGCCGAGAGAGATGAGATACCCGAAGTAGGAGATTTAGGAGGAGTGGGAGATCTGTTGCGCGGCGGCTCTGGCGACGAGGCGTAAGACGACCCCGTAGATTCCATTGCTTCCCTTATCCAAATAACTATCAATCACGCAGACGCAGACCAAACCCCAAGCAAACAGCCTCCAAGTAACAAACACAAAATATCATAACCTAAATCTATAATTAAATGTTATGTCATATTTAATTAGTTAAGATCAAATTAGAATTAGTCATTATCTTACATTTAATTGATTCACGTATATTTAACAAAATTAACTTCTTGAAACATTAAAATTAATAATAAATTTTAAAAAAAATTTGTGTCTTTTATACTACCCTGTAGAAAAAAGGGAAAACAGAATTTAATTTCCAAATTTCACTTCACCAAAGAAAGTTTTTATTTTTATTATAGGATGTAATGTTTTGATTGGAGAATCAAATTACTAAAAAGCTTCAGATTTGTAGGAGTTCTTTTTTATTTTAAAAAATATGAATAAAACTAAAATTTCCTTATAACAATAATTTTTCATGAAAAATCAAGTGTTTTCTACCTTTGTAAATTCTGCATTCTCACAAATAAAGAAGATTCCCTTAAATTTAATGCATAAAATTTAAACTTAAATTAGTGAATTGAATTATATGTGCTCAAACTAATATTTAACATTTGAAGTTATTAAATCCATTCATTTATAGTCTTTAGATTAAAAATATGAATACAAAATGATTATTGATAAATTAGGTTGCTGAGAATCATACATTTAAGATTATCACTGTCCGTTTATAATCTTTACTTAATTAACACTTAAAAATCCTAGGCTCTTGAAACAATTATGATTTTATTATTGCTATGTATACTTAATGTATGACAAATAAAATAAATGTTGATTAGTTATTTAAAATTCATATAAATTAAAAATTTTGAGTGGTTGGATTTTGCATTAATGTTTAAAATTTTAATATAGACTATTATAAATTTAGATAAGTTGACTAATGCACCTTTGTTTTGTTTACCTACTTTGGACAAAACTTTTGAATTTGAATGTGACGTATATAGAATTAGCATAAGGGCTATTTAATGCAGGATACACTTAACAATGAGTTGTATGCATTAGTAAGAACTCTATAAACATTGAAGTATTGTTTATGGCTAAAGGAATTCATAATCCACTCTAGTCATGAGAGCTCGAAGACTTTTGAAATCCTAAGATAAGCTTGATAAGAGATATGTCAAATACTTAGAGCTTATTGAGATGTTTCCTTATGTGATTAAGTACAAGAGTGGAAAAGGAAATATTGTAATTAGTGTATTACCTACAAGCTATGCATTGCTTACTTTATTACAAACTAAATTACTTGGTTTCAGCTTATTAAAAACATGTATGTTAATGATGATGATTTCGACCAAGTGTGGAAAGCATGTTCTAAGTGTGCATATAGGGAGTATTATAAGCATGCTGGATTTTTGTTTAAGAAAGATAAACATTATGTGCCCATATATGTTCTTTGCATGCCTATACATGTTCTTTGCACGAGTTGCTAGTTATAAAGACTTATAAAGGCAGTGTGTGAAAGACTTTAGATGTATTGCTTAAACATTTTTCTAGCCAAATATGAAACAGGATGTGTAATATATTTATGATAAGAGTATAACATGTAAGCAAACAAAGTCTAAAATAATGTCACGTGGTTGGTGTATACTTTTACCTATATCTAATCAACCTTGGATTGACATATCTATAAATTTTATATTAGATTCACTTAGATCTCAAAGTGTTTATGATAACTTTTTTTTTTGACAAGTTGGTAAGATGATGCATTTTTTTGCATGTTCTAAAACTAATAATGTAACACATATTACTTATTTATGCTTTAAGGAAATAGTACGTTTTCATAGATTACCTAGAACAAAAGTAAGTGATAGAGATCTTATATTTATACCTACAAAAAAATGACAATAAAAACATATTGGTTTTGTTCACATACTTTCTTACATATTTACACTCAAAATTAGGTTACTTAATCACTTATACTTCACTCAATTTTGGCTTTTCTCGATGATATTCTCAACACTTTTACCTTTTACTCAACTTGTCTCTACAAGCCTTTTAACAAGAAATTTGTCAATAGTCTAACCAAAATAATAAATAACAATGGAGTTTACAACTTTCGTTATCGAATTTAACAAGAAAGAACAAATAGAGTGAAATCAACAATAAGGTGGCAAAGATAAAGAAAAAAAGTAAGAATCCTTTCAAAGTAGGAAAAGTAATAAAACACTCTATAGCACACTAGCCTTTATAATCAGATTGTGTAATATACGATATTTAGTTTTTTATACGCACTTTTAATTATGATGTTTCCTTTTTTATTTTACATATATATGATGAGATTAATTAAAAAACACAAGGGAAAATGAACAAGAACAACTTTGATTGAAGAAGATTACATAAAGTAAATTTTAAATGGAAAAATGATTGTGATTAGAAAGAAATTGGGTAGGACTAATAATGAACAACATAATTAAGAATAAGAAGAAAGAAAAAAAACAAATACTTAAAAGGATATATAACATTTGATATTAAGAGCCAAAGCTCAAAATAATGTGAATAATATGAATCTTAGGCTAAAAACTGCCTAAAAACCCATGTTATAAGGAATTAGAACCCTATAATCGTCTTTAAAATCAAGTAAGGAGAACTTGACCCTAATAAAACTAGCTAGGGATGGCAATGGACTAGCCATTAGGCTAGTACTGCCAAATTTTTTAAAATTAAAATTGTAAAAAAACAATTTTTTAATTGGGTCTGGGTTTGGATGACTTAGACCTAGACCTATCTGAATCCTAACTCTTCTAAGTAAAACGATAATAGTTGGGTCTCGAGTTAGCCTAGGCCTAACTCATTGAAAACACTTAAATGTAGACCATGGGCTACCCATTACCATCCCTAAAACTAGCTAATTAAAACCAAAATTATGAGGGTTTTGATTCCTACAAGTTGCCTTGATAAGATCATATTAAGTTTTTGTTAAAGAACTGATCGCGGCTCTGTCGTTCGATTCGAAAATCGACCTTAGAAATCGGTCAAAATAATTAAATTCCAAGATTGCAGCAAGCTGAACCTCGGGTCGTCTCTCT
>JAOQMQ010000196.1:15769376-15786974 GCA_027563845.1 Erythroxylum subrotundum
ATGCTCACATAAATAAAACCAAACTCTTTTGTTTTATTAATAATAAATATTTTCATTACAAAACTGTAACTGAAGAAGACAAAGTTACATGTAAATACACTTGCTTTCTAGGGCATTATATTTACATAACTCCAACAAACTCCATATGAGTTATGGAATGGAAGGAAGCCTAATATATCCTACTTCCATCCATTTGGTTGCTAGTGTTCTATATTGAGTACAAAGGAAATTCTGGATAAATTTGATTGTAAGACTTATTCAGGAATTTTTCTATGCACATATATTGGAGCTCACACATCTTTTTATCAAAGAAGGTTACCAAGTCCTTTCAGAGGATATTCAAAGACTTCCTATGGAGTCAATCCACTAGTACTAAAGGTAGTGTGAAAATTAAATGGTTGAACATTTGTTAGCCCAAGGAATAAGGAGGACTTAATATTATTCCAGCGAAGCTTACCAATCAAAAACTTATCCTAAAGAGGTTTTGGACAATTCAAGATGATAAAACATCCTTATGGATCAGATGTAGCACCCCACTCCCGCAAGACATGTATCTGATATCTAGGACTGATATTCGAGTCCGAGCCCCGTGAGGGTGGCATGCTAGGGCACTCAGTCAGTCAAAAATTGATATAAATTTTTTTTTGAAACAACAACATACACACATTTTTGGAAATCCATAATCTATTCGGGCCCACTTTCGTTCATAAACATTTTCAAGCATACAATCAATAGAATTTCAATAGCCATTTGGGGCCCATTACGAATACAAAACACTTTAGTCATAATGTCTTTACATTACAGCATAAATCATTTGTAAAATAGTTTCAGAATATACAAATTTATACAAAGATAGGAAAACACAAATGCAAACGTGAACTGATCCCGACCTCTATTCCTTACTTGTATGTTGTAGGGATACTCCTATTTGGCTAACAGGGTATTCTTCTGATCCTGAAAAATATTTGCAAATCTTGGGTGAGTTTTGCAAACTCAGTGAGAGACTATCATCGATGGCTCACCTAGTCACATAACACAATTCACATAACATATATTTCACAACTTTGCATAGTTGAACACATATCACATTTACATGTAAGAGCAATTCAATTTGGCATTTCAAACAATCCACATGCTTGAAAAAATGCATATGAAATGCTCATGAGACACTTTTCCAATTATTACGTTGTTGTAACCGAGTGCCTGAATTGTGATTATTAATAACTATCCTTTATCCGAAGAGGATACAAGGCTCATTTTACATAGTGGGCCTTGGGCCCTTAATCATTGTCTGAGCTCGAGGCTCTTTTCACTAGTTGAGCTTTAAGCTCTGATCGGTAGCTGCTCAGGTCACAACTGCCATTATATTTCATGCATTCATGAAATGGAATGCATCAATCACTTTCACATATCATCAGACATTAGTCCGGCATCCAACACAATCAGTCATATTCATATAAGCATTCAGTAGTCAATCAATACAAAAATTCAAACAAAATAAACAATGATACGAGACTATTTAGGTTTACTCACAGTACGCTCCAAAATAACATTTGCTTCCTAATTCTGGATACGCCTGTATGCGGACATTTATCCTGCACATTCCAATTATGCAATACACAATTCACACACGTTACAAAACTCATTTATGCACAAATAGTTATATGGACTATATACAATGCATGCTCAATGACAATCCCAGGTACTTTACCAAACTTCATATCTTATGCTCATTTTCATTTCATAATTCAATCACTCAATCATATGAATATCGTTATCCCCAAACATACTCATACCTTTGGTACTTTGCAATCAACAATTTTTTCACTAATTTATCACTGGTAACTTTTCATTTTAATCCCACTGAAAACACGACATCATCTCTCTCTCTCTATGATTTCCTTAACTATAATCCTATGTTTGTTCATCCTCAATTTTCCAAAAAGATTCACACACACACACATACACATATATATATACACACAATTAAAAGGGAAAACAGAGCATATATGTCCTTATCACTTTCAAAATTTCTGTACTCTTCTCCTATATGTATTCAATGATCTTTCTACTCAAAATCGTCTCTACACCATCGTATTACGTACAAATCCCCAAATACGTAAAAATAACACAACTGAATTTTTATCTAGTTTGTACTGTAGACTATAAATGGACCAACTATTCAATCTCGGATGGAAATTTCTTTTACCTATTTCTCTTGGTAATTTATTATTACCAACCTCTTCTAAACTCCTTTCACTTTAAATAAGGGACTATATACACACACTCACACACACACACACACACACAATTAAAAGGGAAAATAGAGCATATATGTCCTTATCACTTTCAAAATTTTTGTACTCTTCTCCTACATGTATTCAATGATCTTTCTACTCAAAATCATCTTTACACCATCATATTACATAAAAATCCCCAAATACGTAAAAACAACACATCTGATTTGTATCTAGTTTGTACTGTATTCATGAAAATGGCCACTTTTTCCATGACTATTTTATGTTAGATAAACCATCCATTTTATCTCATATTCAGACTTCCCATAAGGATTAACACGATACTTACTTGTTAAAACTCCAAAATCCTCAACCATCACGAAGCCCTAACTTTCATACAAGTCATGTACTTCATCTTACAGAGGGTTTGGGTTAGGTTTTTCTTGAGAAAAAAGAAACAGATGACAAAGTGGTAATAGTAGAAGATAAGAGTAAGCATAGTTTAGCTTTGGTGGAGTTTTTTTTGAAAAACTTTGTGTTAAAGATACACTAGAGAAAGAAGCTTCGAGAGAAAGAAATGAAGGCAAGTACAGCAACTTATCTTTCAAGGTTATTAAAACTCAACTTTAAAGCTGGGACACTTGTCCATTTCTTAGCCACTCATCCACTTCCTTTTATTAAAACTCACTTAAGTATGATTTGTACTTAAGTTTATGACTTAATAAGACCACTGAAACATAAGTCATAACCCATTAAATCACTTTCAAATTTTTCCATAAAACATCATTTCGGATCAACTTTGCATGTTCTTTCTGACCTCGATACTGACATTATTTTACAACACTTTCTTCTAAAAACATGTTCCCCTATATCTTATGTGATTTGAAAGACATACTTCAAACATTTTCGGACTGCTCTTGTCCAAAACAGTATACTATGCACAACTTCCATCCAGAATCTAAACATCTTAGAGACTGATTCAAAATTTGACTTCTTCATATTATTTGTCTCCCTATGTCTCTAGTTTACGCCCAATTAAAAATCATCTCATTTGGAATCCTACAGATCCATATATAATTAAAATACCGAAGTATGTTCAGTAAAATAACAACAATTCACTATTCCAATTGATTCCCTCACTTTCGTTCAATTAATCTTTTTCAAATCAATTCTTAATGCGACCAATATTTTTGGAGAGGCAGAACAATGCCTTATGAATCCAATGGTTCAAGAATCATTTCATTTGGAGGTCGGATGATAAAGTTATGGCTGAAAGAATCTAACAAGGTTTTGTCCTTAAATCATATTGAACCTGTCTTGGGAAAATTGGCATAACTTTCACTACAGATGTGAGATTTAGATTTTATTTAGACGATTCAAAAGAGGACTTCAAGATATATAACTTTTATGAAGACCTCAAAGACAACTTCTATCTTTAAGAGGGAAAAAAATGGACTAGATGATAGGGTCAGACGAACAGTGCACAGAAGAAGTTTATGTCAAATATAGAAGAAGCAGAAAGTCAACCATAGACGATATGATGTTATCATAGATGATAAATTTTTACAGACGATATGATGTCAACATAGATGATATGACATCATCACAGACGATACATTTTTACAGACGATACGACGTTATTATAGACGATACAAGGTTGGAAAAATTGCCATAATTTTCCCTGAAGATATCAGATTAAGTTATTCTTTGGATGGTTTGAAAGAGGACTTCAAGCTTTACAAATTTTGTATGAATGCTATCATTTGAGGGGTCAAAAATAGGACCAGACAATATGACATTATCACTAGACGATATGACGTCATCAGACGATACAAGATTGAAAAAATTACCATAACTTTCCCTACAAATATCGGATTAAGGTTTTCTTTAAATGGTTTGAAAGAGGAATTCAACATCTACAACTTTCATGAAGACCCCAAAGATAAATTCTATCATTTGAGGGGTCAAAAATAGGACCAGACAATATTACATCATCACTAGACGATATGACGTCATCAGACGATATAAGATTTGGAAAATTGCCATAACTTTCCCTAAAGATATCGGATTAAGGTGTTATTTAGATAGTTCGAAAGAGAAATTCAAGATCTACAACTTTCATGAAGACCTCAAAGACAAGTTCTATCATATGAAGGGTCAAAATGGACCATAAGATAGTACACAGAAGAAGTTTTGGTCATATAAGAAGCAGAAGTCAACTATAGAAGAAGCAGAAGGTCAAACATAAACGATATGACATCATTATAGATGATACGTCTTTACAGACGATATGAATTCATCATAGACAATATGACATCATCATAGACGATACATTTTTACAGACGATATGATGTCATCATAGACGATACAACTACACTCCTGAACATCTCCACTTATAAGGACCATAACTTTCAACTCCAATGTCCAAAATTCTCATACTATATACCGTTGGAAAGATAAAAGAAATATCTACAATCCCAAGAAGGCAAATTTATCAACATCTATCTAGATCTATCATTAATTTCCCCTGAATTCTGAAAACGGATTTTACATTCATCCACCAATGTACTGCACCCAGTTCTCAACTTCATGAAATTTTGAGACTCTTAGAGACAGAATTAAAATTTGATGTCTTCATAAGAAATTTAGCCATATGTCTTTAGTTTAATCAAACGAAGAATCATCTCATTTGGATAACTAGAGAAAAAGTTATGGCTAATAGACCGAAGTACACTCAGTGAACATTTTCCAGATCGACCACCACTTTTGTTTCCAAATCTTTCCTTATCTCAACTCATCCCAAGATCACTCTTTCTACTCCCTCTACTTCTCATTTTCAATAAAATCACATTTAAAATCAATTATACCCTTAAGTTGTCAATGAATGGATGCACACTTATTTTTATATGAAAAGATTCAATATTTATGTGCATATATGCTAACATTATGCATGAACAACAAAATGCTTTTCCTTAATCTCTCTTTGAGCTCACATTTACCAAATTTTTGGGTTCTAACCCTTAGTATGGGAATGGGATGTTACATCAGATAGATCGGCTCATATTTTCTTAAAGATAAAAGCATTTGGGTTATACAACCGAAAGCTTCCCACTCTTTCTTTTTGAACCAACTTCTTAAACTGAAGGACAGTGTCCAAAGTAACTTGTTATGCTCTATCAGTAATGGGAAGCGGTCATATGTGTTGTTTGATAATTGTTCAAGTTAGGGAGCCCTTATAAACCTACTTGATGCTCATAAGATGGGTATAAACCCTCCCAATCCATACGAAAATGGAGTCCCTCATCTATGGGAGTACTTGGAACTTCCCTGTAAGCATTCAACATTTACAACCTCAGTCTTCTCCTAATCCTCTCACTCAAAATATGTTTTTCTGGCACGATCGACCTATTCACCAACTTTCAAATAAAATCATGTGGGAGCTTACTAGATTGAAAAAAATCAAAAGTGGCTTAGTGCAGAATTATTTGACATAAATGCATTCGTCCTAAGATATCATTCCTTCTATGGCTAACTGTCTAAAAATGGTTAAATACTACTGACCAACTCAGATATATAAACGTTGATCCTTTATGCCCTTTTTATTTAACAGAGCAGGAGACCCTTGAGCATCTCTTCTTTAAGTGTGCAATCACCAACTGCTTATGGGAAGCAGTAACAATACGATGTAACTGGTTAGTACCTTTTAATAATTTTTTTGACATTGTACAATGGTTGACTACTCAATGTGATTCGAAAATGATTCACATTCTAGTTGTTATCATATTCTTTAAAACTATTTGGAAAGAATGGAATGGTAGAAGGTTTGGAACAAATCCCAGTAATGTTCCATATCTGATCTCTAAGACTGTGGTCAACTTCTCTAAAATTTTAACGTTAAGGGGTGCTACGTAAACTCCTTCCTAGTTCCTGAACTTGCTTGTTATTTCTTATTTGTATTTTGAATAGGTAGTTAACGTTGATTGCATATTGTAAGGGGTACCTCCCCAGGTTATTTGTACCTATACTTTAATTCTTTTTCTAATGAATTTTTTCTATTTATTTTTCAAAAAAATATTAAAATAGAAGGGCGTCCCGTGTTTAACGAGTGTCTGTCACGATTGTGACAGGGGAGTTACGATCGTGACCTTGGAAAAATTGCCTGCTGTTACAATCGTGACACCTTAGTGTGATCCTCTTTTGTCACGATCGTGACACCTTAGTGTGATCCTCTTTTGTCATGATCATGACCATAAGGGATACCTTCTGTCATGACCGTGATAGGTATATCATGGTCGTTGCCTTCTTACTTTTGTCCAAGCTTTCTCCAACTTCCTTCAATCTTCTTAATATGAGTTCTTACACTAACAATCACATCAAAACACCTCAAATGCATAAAATTAAAGTCCAATATCATGCTTTAAACCACAAAACACTCAAAAAATAAACACACCATCACATTAACATAATTCTAAACCTAAACATGCACAAATAATCTAATCAACACCTAAAAACACACTAAATTACCTAACAAAACATAATGTAACCTACAGCTGTCAATGATAAAGTCCATGGGATAATTGTACATTGCAAATAAAATTATAATGAGATTATAATTATAAAGTTCATATTGCATTTTTGTATTACCCCTAAATTGTTCCTAGTCATTATTTTATCAGGATTGGACTTTAATAGAATACAAAAAGACTAGCACATGTTATGTTTTTCTTAATGAAAGAAGTAGTCAATCTCATAGGCTAAAATATAGAGATACTTAAACAAACATGTGGGTGCTTGTTGGAGAACAAGTTCACTAAACAAAGCTAATATGATAAATCCATTTGGATTGTTTCTTATATGTCTACAGAATTACCATTGTGATGATTGCATAAGTGATCATTTGACTTGAGATCACCAAAGTTATCTTATATGGGGATTGTTATATTTTGATACTACTTATGACCTATTTAATCATAGATCGGTCAATCCGTAGTCATTGGATATAACATGAACTATATGGAGGTAGTTGTGTAATCAAGATAAAATTCATCAAACTAAAGTAATTAGAGAGAATGTTCCATTGTTCTCGATTAGTATTGATTCGAGAATTCCTTGACCAAGGTAGAATGACACTTTGTAAATAGTTTAAAAATATGATTAAATGAATCAAGAGCTAATGATAGAGAACTAATATGATTGAACTAAAAAAGACTAGACATTAATTCCATAATTTGTCTAATCGGAACGTTATATGATGAAATGATTTAATTATACAAAAAAATCATATACGAAAAGGTTCGTCAAAATCACTTTGACATTTCTAAATATTTGGGTGGTCATGATATGTTGCCAGACGTTAATTTTATTATATGATTATAAATTATTTAAGTGGAGAATTAAAGATAAATTAAAAGGAGATTTAATTTATCTAATTCTAATTATGAATTAAAATTAAAATTTATAATCATTGTCAATATATTTGAGAATCTAATGAGTCTCACATATAGAAAAGGTTAAAGAGAGCAAAGATAATTTTATCATGTTTGACTTGATTATAAAGTTTGAGAAACTTTTTGATTAAATATGAGATATTTAATAAATAAAGATCAATTCGAGATATTAGATCTTATTTGGGCATAACTGGAATTTAATTAGAATTATTTGTAATTCTAATTAAAGTTTAATTGAAATTAGAATTTAATTTCAATTAAATTACTAAAACGTTCAAAACCTATTATAACTAAGCTTAAGTTTTATGGAGCTAGCACCTCGTGCTTAATCCTATCTGTAAGAGTTACAGAGTTCTCTTAACCCATTCTGTGGATACCGTTAGATGTCGAACAGTTGTATAGCTATGGTGATTGAGACGAATCAATTTCAGAAATGGTTCGAGGGATACAACAAGACAAAGATCAAGTTTCAGAATAAGATACGAATTATGATTCATGCTTTGTTATGATTCCTTTGTTAATCATTTTACAAAAGTAAAGATATCTTGGTTTTTAGAAAATCAAATATTACGAAAAAATTTTATAATTATTTCACTATGACGGGGATTAGATCCCATCCTGATTTCCCAACAAATATTTGTCATCAAATTGATAAGCCCATGGTAATAAAATTTTGATATATGGTTTCCTACCATTATGCTAAAACCTTGACTTGTTGAACTTCAGCATTAGCTTGAAGAAGAGCGAGATTGTGTCTCTTGGGCTGACTTTTGGGATTGTGGCTCATAGCATTCTGGCAACAAAAACATAAAAGCAAGTTGCTTCACAGTATAGCAAACAAATAAACAAAACTTGTCCATGCGTAAGCCCGCACCACGGATGAGAGAAAACTCAAGTTCAAGCATTGAACGAAAGAGGAAAGACATCGATGCAGGACAATGCATTATCCATCTGCCTTCAAAATAAATAAGTCAGAACGTATACCTGTATATATCCATATCCTAGTGAATAATGACGATCGATCGAGTGACCAGAGAAGTCCACCCTTTAAAGCGCACACCGTCTTTGGCTTTGGTAGTGGGGGTACGACTAAAGCATGATAAACTTATCCTGCAGTGAAAGTTGATGCACTGGTTGGACACTTCCCAACCTAGTTATTGAGTCATGCATGGACCATCCACTCCTCCGAGATGCGGGTTCCAAGTTGTTCAATGTATAGGTTTTGAAATGACATCTCTAATTATTATAAGCTCCTAACTCTTATTAATCTAAATTAGTTCGTGTATATCTTGTGTTCTCTCCAGCTTCTTGGTCTCCCAATTAATTAATAAATTACGAGATGTTTGTTCATAATACGGTAGCTGCTCTAGCAGTTGACAAATTACGGTTCTTTTCAAGGCAAATGATTGCTTACACATCAAGTTGCACAAAAAAAGGTCCATTCATTCGAGTATAAAGCATATGGGAAGTTGACCTAAGAAAAACATGTCTTCCCGGAGCCAATGTGTTCAGACATTGGGGCTAATGGTGAGTCAAATCACCATCAGTTTGTAAACCAATTCCAAAAGGGTAATTAATTCAGCATTCTACGTGTTGGATTTGTAGGGATACAATGATGTTCCTCTGTGTGATTGGTCTGTCTATGAAGGTAACAAGCGTAAAAGCACCAATAACAGCTCAGTTAATAATCATGTGATTGTGGAAACTGTTGTAATAAAATCAAGTTATGTACCAAACTGAATAGACAATCATCTATAAGATTACACCAATGTGAATGGGATACTTACTCCCCGTTGGATTTGGACATCATTGGTCCGTCTGAAGTCGAAATACGTACGCAAAGGTGAAACAGTAACGAGATTATCTGGACAAAAATCTTTTCGCTTAGCAATAAATATTAATTTTATATATTCGCATGCAGCCTTGGGACTTATATACTCTTTTGACGCCTTAAAATCCTTGCTAGATTCCAATATGCCAATGTATGGAACATGCCTACAAGCCATGTTGCTCACTTGCTTGGAATTCCCGTGCTCATTTTTCCAAGGTAATGCACTCTGACGTCTTTAGGGTTAATGTGGATCTCTTGCTTTTTATTGGTTTCCAGACATAACGTCTCACATATATGTTATGTAGTAAAAGAGTAATATAATAAAATCAGTGTTATTTAAAAAATAAAAATGGAAGGAAGAGTTGTCATCTCTTGAATTTCGAATATTCAAAATCCGAAATTTGATGTTTTTAATAAATAAAAGTCATCTTCTCAAAGCACTAATACTAAATGAGGCACAGAACCAGGAAAGTCCAGGCTAGGTAAATAATCCTAGGTTGACATTTTATGATCTGAAAATTTTGAACGTTGGAAAGGAACAGAGTAATACAAACGTGTAGGGAGAAACAGAGACAAGAGCAGGGGACATACACATCAAACTTGAAATCTCCGTCATTATATATCTTATAAAAACCTTCTCTCTCTCTCTCTCTCTCTCTCTCTCTTTCATGTACAACAAGCGAAAGAATAAGCAGTACACCAGCTGAGCTCCAAATCTACCTACACCCAAAAGCTACAAGCTAGTCCTGCCAAACCTCTCACTCTAATATGCCCCTAAAAAGCAACTAGAAACAGAACCTAACAGGGTTTATACTATGCAACACGATAGGAGATTCCGGGGACATGTCTGCAATTATCCCTCTGGTAAACCCCTCTCGAAATCCGACAATAATTTACATGTATCTACAAGTTCACTTCAACCTGTACCTTATGAACTAGGTCTGTCTCTCCAGGTCTTTTGCACTTATAAACGTCCCATGAAAACCATATGGAACTCGAGAAGGAAGCTGAACGGTGGCTTCTTGCTGCAAATTCATGGCATTCACAATTTGCAGTTCTGATCTCCAATCCTTCTCGTTATGCACAAAAGCTAAAATATAGCCGTCATCTTCTCTATCTGAATGGGGGTTTGGAAGAAAAAGTGGCTCACCTCCATATTTACAGTCCCCATATATATATTTCTTTACCTCTCCAGTTGAGAGATCAACTTTGGCAAAACCTGAAACTTTTGGCCATGGCTCAGCTAGAGCCAAATATGCGAACTGGGTTTTTCTTCCCAACAGGTTTCGGTTAACCATCCCAGCTTCTAAGTTGACTTGCTCGTTTTCTGAAATGATTGGTCGACGAGTGGACTTACCAGTTTCCAAATTCAGTCTGATTTCTGATAGCACACTCTTTAGCGACTCGTCGCACTCATTGAAAATGGAGTCCGGTGGAGTCATACATGATCCGATCACCACCACCTCATTGGTCTCTGGGTCTTCCCATGCGTTCCAAAGATGAAAACAAAAGCAATTTGGCGCTTCAATCCACATAATCTTTGAAGCATCAATTGCATTCTTGTCCAATATCCCAAACCTAGACATCTTTTTCTTGTCATAAATTACAGGAGAGCCACCCCGTAACATTTCAGGCAATTTAAACACAACTTGCTGATCAGGAACTACAACGAACCTCTCTGTAATAGCAAAATCATGTATCATGGTCGGTTGATCAAGGGGAATTTCTACATCAGGAGACTTTTTGCCATCAGGGGAGAATCGAAAGTACTTTAGGTATGGCTTCTGGACAACATCGTAGCTTAGAGCAAACAATTCACCAGACACTGGATCAACCTTTGGATGTGCAATCATTGTGCTCTTGAGTTGGCTGTCAAAATCGTAGCGACCAACAGTTTGGAGATCTCCAGACGGAAGGACTCGAACGTGATAAGGCAAATCATCTTCAGACATAGCAAGAAGTCGACCATCAAAATAAACAAGACCAGCGTTTGAAACACCAGAACCACGGCTAGGATCAATTATACCAAAAAGGCCACGAGCATAGAAAAGCAAAAGTCTTGCTATGCCAGAGTGGCCATGAAGCTCACCTATGGCCTTTGGAAATAAAGCACGTCCCAGCTCTCGCTCTTGAACCAGACGGCTGGTCTCAGTGAACCTGCAAGCATACCTCACCGAACCGTTATCAAACCCAACAGCATGGATCATGCCATCGCCATCAAACAAGTGATGACCCGCGACTGGTTCGTGCAGCGGGTTCGCACCGTTTCGAACATAAACTCCTCTAATGCTATTTGGGATTCTTCCAGAGACCGGTAAATTGTGGACGACTGCCTGTTCCGGGACCGGAGCAAAGTTGCCAGAAAGTTGAAGACTGGGATCAGCAGTTTTCGGAAGAGGGTGTCGACGTTCATGAGAAACCAAAGCTGTTTCTAGAGCATCCAAGACTAGAGCTGCAGCGCCTTGTAAAAGGTTCCATTGATGCTGCTTGGGAGCAACTGATTTGTCTTTAAAATTTTGTTTTGTATTCGTCGAGGTAGGGAAGGAAGTAGTAGTAGTAGGAGTGGAAGTAGACGAAGGTGGATAAGTTGGCGATTGTTTAGGGAAATGGAGTATAGATGGAGTATCGAGAGAGGAACTAATGTTAGGTTTTCTGGTAGGCCTATGAGGAGATATGGAGGGTGTGTAAGTGCTGGTAAATGATTTTGCTGAAGACGAAGAAGCCATGGCTCTATGTTGTTGGTGAAAATAGTGTAAAGTATGAGCAGTCGAGTATGTAGGTAGGAGAAGTGTAATTGGACAATAAGAGTTGAGACAGATGTAGTTGTGATGGGTTGGGTTATGAAGAAATGGAAGGGGCTGTTATGCTTCAAGTAAGAAGTGGGCGTGAGAGTGATTTGAGTAGTGTAGGAAGGGATGTGGGGAAGAGTTAAATAGAAACAGAAGGGGAAGAGAGAAACAGGTTTAGCATGTAAGGGAAAGACCACGTGTTACATTGATAGATAGGGGTACTCGAAAAGAGGTTGACAAATAAAAAAGTGATATAAACGAGGTGAGGGGGGTTGCGGGACATAGCGGCTTAATACTTTGACACGACCACAGCCTTTCAAACACTCTTGTCTATTTTTTAAAGGGACTGCTACACTTTGTAATTTATCAAACGTTATTGTTATTATTATTGTAGGCAGAGAGAGAGAGGGGTGAGGAGAAAGTTCCATAACCTTTTCGAGTGATTTGATTATATTTATACCTATGTCTATGTGGGAATGTTAAAATAAAATAGAAAAAAAAAAAAGAAAGTAAAAGCAAAAGCAAAAGATGAGAGTTTGTAGTTTGTTGATCCCTATTGGGCCATTATGGGGAATAAGGAGGTGGCACTGGCAGGGGTTTTGCTTTTGGGGGGATGGATAGAGAAAGAGGGGGGGAGGGAGTCATGTCTACTTTGAACACGTCTAAACTTAAAACCCGCGTTTTTCCCTATACTGAGATTGAGAGCAGCCAACCCTACACGTGGCCTTGGGAATTAGGTCACTATCACTTGCCCGTCACGCCCGGCTGGCTTACCGTTTACCTTCCAATGCCCGCGTTCGTATTGTTTCCACTTGATGTATATTTGACAATGTTCAATGTTCAATGTTCAGCAGATATTCATTTTTGGAAAAAAAATGGACATGCCAATTTTAAAAATAATTGAAAACCATAGGAATAAGCAAAAAAGGACATGTGACATATCTAGGTTAATCGAGCTAGGACAACAACGCAAACCAAAGCACCAAGTCAAGCTCATTCGGTAGAAAACATGACCGACCACTTTTTGTAAGCGATTTCTAGGAAATAGATGTCTGCACATCACATGTACATGCAAGCCGCCTGATCTAGAACCTGCTCGAGGAGGACCTTGTTGATGTTAGGAACCTGTTCCTAACACCTGTCGTTTAATTAGTATTACCAGTTTATACTTAATTTATTCTATAGTGTACAAACTGCTAAAAGCAACGGGTAAATATGTATGATTAGGGCTCGTCCTCACAACAACATAAGGGCATACTTTGTTTAAGTTAAAAATTTATGATAATGACGATGACGGTGGTTGTTTTTACTTTTTAGATTCTTTCCGCCCTTTCTCGGAGTAATATGCTCTTTGTCTTTTTTATAAGCATTGAAATCCATGTAATGGTTTTAACAACCATATCCTTCATCGTGTGCCCTTAAATTTAATTATATAAAAATGGCGCAGTGCAGTTAGTCTGTTAATGTCATGGATGATTGCATGCTATTCAAAAAGGGGAAAGTATTATAATGCATTAGTGAACAAGTTATTTCAGTGGCATATATCATTATAATAAATATTATTATTTTTATTTTCACTACATCTATAACTTCTAAAGCTGCCGTTGGTGTCAGGTAATGACGAGGACAAACTTGGTTATCCAATTAAATGTTGTTCAGCAGCCACAATATTAATTGTTTGATTGAAGCTGAAATCTACCGATTTCCATGCATGAAATGAAAAATTTTATGTTTCCGGTAGGCTCTCACATTAACCTGTATGATACATTTTCAAAATAATAACATGTCAGAGTCAGACACGATCTTAATTCTATGCACACGTATATGAACAAGGAGCAACACATGAGCACTCCTTCGTTAAATGGACGCGTGTACGCGTCTGTTGATCCACCTACTCCCTTTTCCAAATGCCACCGCCTATACACACCTCTTCTTATTCGTTTGCATGTATGACTCCGGAGCTTCCACTTCCGTATATCCACATTTTTTCAATTATTTAGGGTTAACTGATTTTCACCCTTATATTTTAAATATTGTTTTCAAAAAGTTTCTGGCATCAATAACTATTAAGCTTTTTTAGGTAAAAAAAATATAGAGTAAGACCAAAGATGTAGAGGCTTAAGCATAGGTCTAACTCATAAGAAATTTACAAAAATACTCTAGTTAGTAAAAAAAAATACACCATAAACAACATATTAGTTAAGATCAAAATGTTAACATTTAACTTTTATTTTTCTTTTGAAAACAAAAATTTTTGTAATTATTAATATTGCCATTTTAGCTACATTTTTCTGAAAATAATAGAATAATAAATAAAATTTGCAGATTTTTTAATTTAGTTTCATTAAAAATTACGTAACTTTATTTTATGTTTGATAATATTTTTATTCAAAATAAATAATTAAGTAAATAACAAGTTTTCCTATTTTTATTTTAAACTATTAATTATTTGTTAAAATAGATCAATTCTAGTTTTCAAAATTATTATTTTAAATTTTATGTAATTAAATATCTAATGTTAAATTTAAATTATTAAAATAATGATCACTTGTAAAAATGTTTTTATCTTTTTAGAATAACTTTACTTTAAATATTAATTTTTAAGTGAATTAAAATTTATTATTGAAATTATTATTTACTATCTAATAACAAAATAATATTTACTTACTTAATAATGAAATTAGA
Organism: Erythroxylum subrotundum; assembly: GCA_027563845.1. Taxonomy (NCBI): domain Eukaryota; kingdom Viridiplantae; phylum Streptophyta; class Magnoliopsida; order Malpighiales; family Erythroxylaceae; genus Erythroxylum; species Erythroxylum subrotundum. The sequence goes on from JAOQMQ010000196.1 coordinate 15,784,366, forward strand.
TTATGATTAAAATCAAAATCAAAAATCAAAGCCACTTCTATGATTTTTCATAATATGAAAAAAGAAGAAACACAAACAAAAAATTAAAATAATTTTTGTTAAATTTAAAAACGATAAAATTAAAACAAAAAATAGAATTGAAACCAAATAGTCCATTAGCTTTTTTATATTGAAATAACCTTGCATTTATAAATGATGAATTGCAACTAATGGAAAAAGTGAAGACTAATTTGTCAAGACATGTTGATAATGGCTTTCCATAAGCATGCATCACACTAGTTTGTTAAAGGATGCTTGCTCTAAATCTTTATTATGGGTGATGGAGATAGAAGAGGCATGTAGAAGCTAGTAATATTAAAGAGGGGATTTATGGATTCCAATTCACCCAAAGACAACATTCATGATTTTAATGAATAAAGGTCTCTAGTTTGCAACAATATCGTCAGGCAGAGGGTCTGAGAGTTTGATCCCAACTGTCCCACTTATTCAAAATACAATCTAAGAGGTAAGTTCACCACTTTACATGGTTATGATCTTTGAAATCTTTTTTTCCCCCTATTCTTGCAACCCTATGTGCAGATATTGGGGCTAATGGTGAGTCAAATCATCAGCAGTTTGTAAACCAATTCCGAAAGGGTAATTAATCAGCATTCTACATGTTGAATTTGTAAGGATACAATGATGTTCCTCAATGTGATTGGTCTTTCTATGAAGGCAACAAGCGTAAAAGCACCAATAACAGTTCAATTAATAATAATGTGATTGTGGCTTATTCAAATTACAGGTCATCTAATTACAGGTCGTCTAACTAGGAGGGATTGTGCTTCTCTTTTAGACATAATTGACAATAGGATCAATCGATGGACTCATAAGAGTCTTTCTTATGCGGGCAGACTTCAATTGATTATTTCTATTCCCTCATCCTTCCATGTCTACTGGTCCTCTCATTTTATTCTTCCCTCTTCCATCCCTAAGGACATAGAGGCTAAGCTTAGGACTTTTTTATGGGCAGGAAAGGCAGTTTCTAATACTCAGGCCAAGGTTAGGTGGAGTGATATCTGTGGACCTAAAAGGGAGGGGGGTTTAGGAGTTAAACATTTGACTACATAGAATCAAGTTCTGTTAGGAAAACGGATTTGATATTTGTTTGAAGATAGGGAAGCTTTATGGGTTAAGTGGGTACATACAATCATATTGTGAAGGAAAAATTTTTGGAGTGCTCAACCTACTTATAATAGTTCTTGGAGTTGGAGAAAGATATTATCAGTGAGGGATAAGTTGTGTCATCAATTCAGCTTTAGGATTGGAAACGATATATATACTCTTTTCTGGCAGGATCCTTGGCACCCGCGAGGTATTCTGAGGACCTTGTCCACACCGAAAGCGATCAATGGATCGGAGCATCTGCTCACAACACGAGTTTCTGAAATCATACTTAATGATAATTGGAGATTGAGTGAGGTACCCATGGACCTCATAAGGCACCTTAATCCACCTGGGTATTTCCCAAATAGCTCCTTACTCGATTGCCTGGAATGGTTAGCTAACCCCACCAAAAGGTATACCAATGTTTCAGCCTATCAATTCTTGCAACCCCCCTTATCGGATGTTCCTTAGCATAAGCTAGTATGGTCCAAATACAGTAAATCTCGGTGCTCCTTTACCTTATGGCTTGCCTTGCAACAAAAGTTGCCAATAAGGGACAAACTATCCTACCTATATACACCTAATCACTGTTTTCTGTGCATCTCAGCTATTGAATCCATAGACCACTTATTCTTTGAATGTTCATTCACTAAAACAATTTGGGACCATTGCCTTACCTATCTCAATTTGCCCATCCTTAACCAGTCTAACCTTTCAGCTATCCTTTCCAAGTATAGAACTGCTTTCTGTACCAGGATCTCAGACATAATTCACTTCCCCCTACTGCTTTCCACTACTGTTTACCATATCTGGACTGAATGTAATGCCAGAACTTTCAAGAATGAAGCCATGGATGTGGAGAGAGTGTATCTCGGAGTAATCTCCCAAATTAGGGAATCTCCCAAATTAGGGAACTTCTTAGCCTATACACAGAGAGGAGGTAATTATATTGTTTGGTTCTTCACTAACTTTTGCAGGTTGTTAGCTCGGCCTATTCTAGGTAAACAGCAAGTGAGGTCCTCATCGGATAATCGGACAGGAGTTAGTTGGCTATTTAACTTCCTAATTTGGCCATCCATTATTGAGGGTCTTGACATGCCTAATTCGGAGGTTTAGCACTGTCACTTCCTCGTGGCAACCTTCTTCATGGATAAACAATCAACTTTTGCTCTAGTCGTTTCAACCGACGGAAGGCCATTTTGGGTAAGGGATGTTCAAGTGCGGATTTGACTCTAGTATCTCATTAGGATTACCTCTACTGGGATTGTGAATTAGTTAGCTTAGGTTTCCCATTCGGATTATTGCTTCTTCGGTTTGACTCTGGTTGAGTATATGCATTCTGTTGTTGAGTGGCTGTAGGAATGCTCCATCCATAGTTGTAGATTTTGTTGGATCGCGTATGGCCCGAATATTCAAAATATACTGCGGAAAAGACCATACAACGACGTGAAGTATAATCGAAA
>JAOQMQ010000196.1:15828603-15840109 GCA_027563845.1 Erythroxylum subrotundum
ATTCCTTCATCTTAACCAACCACCATAATTATAATGATTATATCCATTCTCATTCCTCACTATATTCATTCCTATTCTCATTCCCATTACCCTCTACGAACCAAGCGCCCCCTAATATTTGTTCACATGCGGTCAATTTGGAAACAAATTGGATTTACTATCATGTTTAAAAATCTTTAGTTCAATTGAATTGTTGATAAATAAGAATCTGGGGTGGATAAAAAGGTATATAAATTATCAAGTGTATAGGAGCTATATAAAAATTAAAAATCTAAAATTCAATTCCAAATCCTGTGATCTCATGCATGAGCCACAGAATTGAAATTTATTTGTTCCAACACACCTTACATATAATACATCTACACCTTACATATAATACATCTAATTTCTTGATCCAGTGGCATTTGAAATTACCAGCCTCTTGTTAAGCATTTATTATAGTTTATTTTGTCTCAGTGGGGTCATTGGACACACCGTGGATCCTCTAACATGAAAATGAAACAAAAGAAAAAAGATGCAAGTTTCTACTTTCTACTTGTAGTTGAGTACGTACAATAAATTTGGTAGAGGCAGAGGCAGAGGCAGTTATTTAATTTTCTTTTTATGTTACAAAACACTTACATTGTCTGCTTCATGCCTTTGTCTTTTGAGTACTAGTTAAAGGACTCGCAAAAATTTGGGATCCCGATTAACGAAACCACCTTCTTCCATTACTAGTGGACTTCAGCTTGAGGACCAGTTGCTCGCGTTCAGCTTCAACTTCTGCGTATTTAAGGCTCATGTGGAAATAGCGCTCACGAATATCCTTCAACTCTAGCTGAAGTGATGATATGTCGCCGTGATAACCATCTCTTTGCAATCCATCTTCGGTCGACAACACTTTGAGATCAGTTGACTGACTGCCTCCCTCAGACAACAAACTGAAACATAGCATTTTAGCATTACTAACACCTTTCCACGTACTAGTTATACTGATGCTTATGTTAGATAAGTAAAAAGCGGTTTTAGGAAACCAACACACATGAAAAGTATTGGATGAGGTATTTATACAAGAAATCGTGGTGAAAAATGTTAAAACTGTTTTAGTGAAGAAACAGATATCTATTGGTCACAGAAACAGTGTACTTGTACCCACCTTTTAAGCTGAGTTTTATACAGATCATTTGCCTCCAATGCCTCGGCAAGTTCAATTTCAAGTTGCTGGATCTTTGACAAGGGCTCAGTTCCGCTAGCTAGCAAGCTCCCAGTACAATGATTAGACCTGGAATCAACCTGAAACACACACACACAAAAAAGCAGAATAGATCCCACTTACCACTGTTGTTATGTATCAGAAAAAGAATCATTTCCGAAAATGTTACTTGATTTCATCTTCTTTTTTGTTTGAAACTTAATCTCCACATCATTAATTAGTGAAGACTAGAAAACAAGTTATTGAAGTAAAGGCAGACTACGCTAATACTCTGGTTTAAATTGCAAGATATAACAGTGGATATTGACCTGATTTGAATCACCAGAGGTAGGCGTGCTCATGGAATTAGTTTCAAAGCAAATAGAAAAGCTTGAAACAGTGGTCCTATTCTGATCTAGTTTCACTTCTTTCCTATCGGTTGGTTCCTCTGCAAAAGCTTGAGCTCTCTTCCGACTCTCTTGCTTCTCCTCCTCCAGGTGTCTTATCCTCCTTTGGAGTTCATTATTTGCTCTTTTGACACGTGCAAGCTCATTTTTCAGTTCAGCATCTGCAGCACCTAATGCTTCTCTTGCAGTTAGATCTCCTTCCATCCGCAAAACCTTTTCCTCAAGCACAACTTTACTACGTTTGCAGTCCTCTAACTCAGACAAAGCCTTCTGCATGTCGATAAGCTTCAGTTCTAACTGAAATTTCTGAGTTTTTTGGGCTTCATAGTCTCCTGATAAACTCTGTAGTGAACCTTCAAGTTTTTTATTTTCAAATTTGGCCTCGCTAAGTGATCCCTTGAGAGCGAAAATTTCATCTTGAAGAACCACCGTTTTCTCCAACTGCAGCTTAAGGTTGGATATTTCGTCTGTTAGTTTTAGCCTCTGATATTCAGAAGTTTTAAGTTTTAATTTGAGCACCCTAACGATGCCTTTATACTTCTCCTCGCTGGATTTCACATCTTCCAACAATTCCAATAGCTTTTCATGGTCAGCCATGAGAACTTCTTGGTTTTGTTTGGAAACTGCCAGCTCGTCTCCAAGTGCTTTCAGCTTTGCTTCTGATTCGATTTGGATGGTACTGAAGTTGATCTCACATACCTTAAGTTTTCCTCGGACTTCATGCAGCGAAGCTTCAAGCAAAGCTTTTTCTGCACATAAACTGGACATTTCTAGTACAGCATCTGAAGTTGTTCTTCTCTCTTCATCATGGCTGGCAGAGATCTGTTCAGTGAGATCTGCAATCTGTCTTTGAAGTTTCTCAACTTCAACCGTCTTCTCCAAGTACATCTGATTCAATAGGTTCTCCTCTGTAACCATTTTCTCCTTGTATCGCCTGTTCTCATCAAGAAGTGTGTCTAATTCTATGTTAAGGGCTTTCTCTTTTGATGCAACTTCTTCCAGCATAGTGGTGTATTTTTCTTCTAGAGCTTCAACTCCCTTAACCATATTAGAAAAGACCTTTTCTGATTCTTTCAGTTCAGCTTCCAAGACAGTGCAATGTTCATATAGCTCAACATTTTGATTTTTGAACTCTATGTTTGACTTTTGAAGCAAACTACACTCTTCAATTAAACTTGCAGCTGTAGATTGTAATTTGGCATTTGCGATCTTCAGATACTCGCACTCTTCTTGAGCTTCTAGCCATCGCATTTGCATCTCCTGCAACTTGTACTTCATATCAGCCTTCTGAGCCTCCAACTCACCCTCCAGTCTCATTACGTCCTCCTTGAAACTTGCAACACAAGATTCTGAATTCTCTAAGTCCAAACGGCTTGACTCCTTCACATCAGTTAAATATCTTAATTGTGATTCCAAGCCACATATTCGCTCCGCCAATTGTACATTTTCCTTCTCTAGTTCAGAGAGGTGATTCTCAACCTCCTTTTCACTATGTTCCAACTCTGACGACTTCCTTATAAGATTATTTTTGGATGAAACATGGGAATCCAAGCTGCTATCGAGTACCATCATTTCACTCTGAAAATCATCCAAGCATTTAAAGGCCATTTTGCTTTCTATTGCCATGGCCTCCATCTTTTCCTCCAACTTCATCTCATTCTGAAGACTGGAAACATGAGTCTTCAACTTCCTATGGCAATCCTCCTCTTCTTCCTTCACAAGAATATCAGATCTAAGCTTGTCTGTCTCGTAAATAATTTCCACTGGCTCGTGATCGAAACATGAAGCTTCAGGTTTTGATTCTGTTTGCTGATTTTCTAATTCAGGATAAGAAGTGCTGAGAGGTTTCTCCTTTAAATCATAATCCTCAAGTTTCCTAAGGTTAGTTTCGGTCTTTGACACTACTTCCCTGATTTCTGCACTTTGATCAAGCTCGTCAGCGGATGCAGCATTTTTCACTTCAAGCAAATCCCTTAGTTGAAGAACGCTGTCCAAAATAGCCTCACCTTGCTCTCTCTGACGAAGCAAAGCAATCTGTGACTTGCTGAAACTATACTTATTTTCAGCATCTGTAGGCAAACAACCACTGTATTGTTGCATCTTTACACAGGCTATGCATAACTGTATCTGCTCATCTAAATTCGAGAACAGTTCAGTCATCCCAACAAATGCATTTGATTCAGAAATTTTGGGTTTGCTGCAGGTTCCTTCATGGTCGTTGTCAGTCTTAGTTTCCTTTACATGGAAGCGTTCTACTTGCTTCAGTGCAATCTCCATTTCTGGTTGCTTTGTTAGGATGCGATATTGACAGAGTTCACTGTCAAGGTAACTTGCTTCTTCCTTGGATGCCTGCAACTGAAGCTCCAGATCAGTACACCTTTTCTCCAGATCAATGCATTTAATCTGCAAATGATCAGCAGAAAGATCCTCAATCAGGATTTTCTTTTGGTTCAGATCATTTTCAAGCATGCATATTTGGGACGTCAGTTTGCTCACTTCAGATTCAGCAGTAGAAAGAGAACCAATCCTCCGAATCTCATTGATTGAAGATTCATAAGAGTTACATGATGGAAGATTCAACGTTGATTCTTTGAGCTTAACAAGAAGCTGCAGATTCTCTTCTGTTAGCTCGTTGCACTCTCTTTCAAGCTCCTCTATCTTCTGCTTCAAGACTTCAATATCTTTAATTGGATTACAAGCTCCACTTTCTACAGAGGCATTAAGACCTGCGGATAATTTTGCTTCCAAATTGATAATTTCTTCTTCTTTTGCTATTAACTTATTTTTCCATTCTGATTCCAACTTCATTAGAGTCTGAGCTTTCAAGTTTCGATCAAATTCCAACTCAAAAATTTTGTCCTGAAGAGATTTTTCCAGAAACTTCATCCGATACTCAGAATCATTTTGTAAATCTTCTAATTGCGTCTCCTCTGGTTCAAAGTATAAGGATGATTCTTTTTCTAGATGCTCAACAGGGGTATTCTCTATGTTTGGATCAAAAGTGGCACTTGTGAGATTATCTCCGAATACTTCCTTGTTTAGTATTGTCTCCTCATTATTTTCAATTCGATGGCCTTTATTTCCAGCATCTTCATATTTGGAATGCATGTTTAACAAATCAGCAATTTCCTTTTTCTGTTTCTCTATGGTATCTTCAAGTTCTTGAAGGATGGAAACAAGTTCAATGTTTGACTCCTGGGTTCTCTGAAGCTGTAAATCCAAGTTTGCGTTGCACTCTTTCTGAAACTTTAATTCACTTTCCATTTCCTTTAGAAGATTATCCATTTCTTTCTCTTGGACCTTCTTATCGTCTGTGGCTGATCGCTTCCCTGCTACACCCTCCAACAAGACATTCAGTCGCTTATTTTCTAGCTTCAGGTGATCACATTCTAAGCATGACTCTGAAAGCTTCATTTCAAGACTTGTCTGACGCTCTGATTGGTCTGATAAATCCTTCTTCAACCTTTCCAGATCAATCATTAGCTTTTGAGCATTTTGTTCCCACATACTAGCTTCTGCCCGTAGCTCCTCTATTGTAACTTCTGCTGCTTCCAAATCTTTATATGAATTAGAATTCTGCAAGGGTGATGAAGCAACAGTACGTGATACCCAATTGATGTCATCTTTCTGATTCCGAAGATTGCTTCGAGCGATTGAAAATTTTGAATTAAAAGATGAGAGATTTGACCTAGAAGAGCCATCGAAAGAATAAGATCCTGCAACAGTACTATCTTGGGAGTTGGAGCCAGTTGAATCTTGTCTTGCAATATGAGTCTTAGCAATGATGTTGAAGTCATTACGCGGGGAACAGGTTTCTCTGCTCAAAGAACCATCCGTCGAGTCAAAGCTAAAAGGGGATGCTGATACAAACAAGTCCTGTATCAACAAGTACGTTCTTTGTTAACTGCGTTAAGGAACATAGAACAATAAAAGTGTAGAAATTTTAAGTGCTACCAACTAGATAAAGAAATATCTCATCTTAATTCGAACGTATAGTGTCCAGTAGCACCTGTTATAGTGCTTATAAAATGAAATCACAAATATCTTAAATGGAACTATAATGTGGAGTGACATAAAGACATCTTATTACTAGGCAGAATCTTCTGATGCAAATGGAGTTCATATGACTGAAATCGAAACATAACTTGTAAAAAGCTCATTTCTACATGGGCAAACCCTTTTAAATCTCTTATAAGAGAGGTACAATGGTAGCTGGTTACGAAGCAGAACTCTGATGCAAATGGAGTTCATATGACAGAAATCCAAACATAAATCATAAAATTTTGATTTCAATTTAAACATACCCTTTGTAGGTCTCCTGTAAAAGATGTACTATGTAGAGGGTTACTAGATGAGGATCCAGAGCTTCTTTTGGATGAACTATTAGAAGCTTCAGATTTACTTTCTGTCTCACCATCCCCAATTTTTAGATCCTCAATACTGGAAGCTTTGTCTTCAGACTGTTCCTCCCTTCAAAATAAATTCCAAAATCTCTAAGAACACAAAATGAAATAGTTCCACAACAGTTTAAGGTCTTGCATTGAATTGCAAACCTGAGTTCTGCTTCAGTTGTTGGGCAATCATCTGTTGGTGACAGGCACTGAATTTTAAGCTGAAAAACAGAGGTATAGTTAAGATGTTTTATGTCAAAGCAGGTTTGACGAGGAATAACGTTTAACTCATTGGGAGTCCGTGGTCACTATAATAGCTACACACTTGAACAGGTGGAAATTGTGTTGGATTATAGAAATGACTACATTCTTACTTTTAAGATGGTCCCATGAGAACACTTCTTCAACGGCAATGAAACAGGAAGAGCAGTTTTTGATGCCTTGTAGCTTGCTAAATTGACTATAGCTTCTCCAAGGGCACCAGATTTAGCTGATCCCTACATCAACAATATCATTCCAAGTTAATTAGATCTGAAACAACAACAATTAAACGAATAGGCGATCTATACCATGGCAACAACAAGCTTTTGGAGGTGTTCTTCATTCTCTTTGGGAGCATCATGTTGGGGCATCCATATAGACTCTGACAAAGTTTCAGTCCATCGACAACTTCCATTCTTCACTGTCGCTTTCCCCGACTTGACGACGGCCTTCCCGGTTTCCACAGAAATTATAGATACAAAGAGCTTGTCCCATCCTTTCGGTACCTGCAGTTAACAAAGAGCAATGAACATAAATGATTCATAATGTTCAATTTAATATCTAATTACATTTCTCGTCACTAAAATCCAGTGAAAACGTTTATAAAACGCTCCACATCTTCCCATTTAACATTTATAAAATAAATATGTCAAATAACAGGTCTACTACCGCACAATTTCGGATCGAATCATGAAGAGTTCGAAAGGAACCAATAATCCGACGCGGTTTATCATCACTTCACTTGTCTCCACAGCGAAAAGCACGGAAAGATGAAAATGCAGCATCGTAATACACGTATATAATCACATTACAATTCGACCAAACAGAAGGAGCAAGAAAAAGAAAAGTCGGCAGAAATACAGAATAATATAATACTGCATGACAAATTTAAACAGCAGATTCAGAAGCGTTACAGTGAATTCAAGAAATCGAGTATGAAGAATTTATAATGATCAAAATGTCTACAACCTATACAGACATAATAAGTACATGTGTGGAGGCATGCGTGTCGAGGAAGGTGAGACCTGAAGAGCTTGCAAGTTAGAGAAATGGAAATCAAATTTCTCTCCGAGCTTTGGTTTGTGCTTGCTCAACCTGAACATTTCTTCTTCTTCTTCTTCTATATCAATTCTTTGTGTTGTTTCAGTTTCGTTTCGATCCACACTTCATTGGTTGGTGTTTGGCATAGCAGACAAGAGAGAGAGACTCAGAATAGTAGCGTTCGTTTGTTTGCAGGGGCGGTGGTTTCATTTATTTGTTTTAATTTGTCGTTTGTATCCCTGATTTTCGTGGTATTTATTCTCCTCCCCCGTTCTTTTAAATTATTTCTCCTATACTCCCGCCGTTTTACCTAAGATATTTTATAAATCCCAGCTGAGCTGACCTCACCTCACTGACTCGCTATGACTTTTTCCTGTGGATTTTCCGATAATTATACTCTGTGAGACATATTTACTGACACGTAAAAGTCAGAACAGAAAACTCCGTTGAACTCTAGAGATTCCGTCTCCTCCTATTTACTTTTTTTTTTTTTCATAGTATCATTCGGTAGCATTTCCTTTTCTTTTCTTCTCTCTTTACTTTCCTACAAAGTCATTGTCATTTTCATGTAGGCAAAGAACGACCATACCTTGGAGGTTTAAAAATTAAAACAGTTACCTATCCAGATTTTACTAATATCATCAACCATATTGGTAAAAATGTTATTCAAACAAAAATAATTTAACACCAATCTCTATTTCCACCCAATTTTCTTATGTGTTCATGTTTTGATATTGCATTATAATAAGAAGATGCGATTGTGCCGTAGAACAACTCTGGCCACCTACTTTATCCCATCCTGTAGGAGTGCCCAACTTACTTGTGTAGAAAAGAAGAAAACATGGAATCTAGAGGGACAACAACTTACTGTTTGGATTGTTTTTAAAAAAGTTAAAAAAAAAAATCTTCTACATAAAAATTGATTGAGGAATGTTTTATCAAATTTTTTAAATAAAAAGCTTGTATTAATCGTTTGTGAACTGCCTTGAAGACGAGCTCGTGATGGATAAGGAAAAATGGTAATAAGGAGCCTTAAGTACACACAGTAAGCTTTTGGCGGCCAAAGATACTTCTCATGTTGTTTAATGGAACATTTGTCCAAGGCATTGGATCCAAAAATCTATCAACCAATGAAATGAATCCAAACCAAAGCCCCTAGTTCCTAGTTCCTACTAAATTTGGTCATCATTTTTTCTCATGTCCTTTTAAACTAAATCACGCAATCAAGATTCCTTATCTGTTCTATTTCACATGAAAGAATTCTCTTTATCCTTCCTTTCCCATTTTTATATATATTCACTTGCTTTGTATACATAAATCTGTTCTTTGCTCCCACAAACTAGGGTAATTCTTCTTTTTGGCAAATCTCTGTCATCCAAACGTAATCTCCAGTCCAAACGGTCATAAGATCGCACATGGATGACTTGGTAAACTATCACAAAGTAGGCCTCTTGTTTCAATTTTTTTTTAAAACACACACGTAAAGCTATATATTTCAACTTATTCTTGTTTTACAACATAACAGATATGTATGCAACCTCAGGCTCGAAAGTGTTATGACCTGAAAACATATAATATATATGTATGAAACGGAATACGAATTTTACAAATGAAAAGATACATGTATTCTTTCACTACTAATTCAAGATCTAGTAATTTACATGTAGATTTACTAATTTTAAAGGTTATAACTTAACTCAAACATTTCGAAATTACGTAGTTGAGGTAAGCCACAAGAAAGTTGGTCTGCAAAGTGCAAACCATGATATGGCTAAAAACACAAGGAACATAACTCTAGCGTACCGTTTTGTTTTATTTTTAAATTTTGTGTACCGTTTTGTTTTATAGTTTCATGAATTATAATAATAAAATAATACAAACTAAAACTAAAATAAATAAATTGCTTTATGAAATAAATAATTATAGGAGTTGCTAATAAACTGAAAGTAGAAGAGCAATTGTGACCGTTTAGATCTCCAACGTAGGGCAGTATAAAAGTCCGGCAGCTTTTCAGCGTGGACTTAGCGAGAACTCGCCAACTTGGTTGCTCAATTAGATAACCATTTCAAAACTCAAACGTACAATTTAAGATTTAAAAAAAAGAAAGAAAACTCCTCCACCTTTTAGAATTTATTTCTAACAATTATATACTAATTTATATTTTACGTTGTTACTTAAATTTTTTTTATCTTATCTCTCTATTATTCCCTTTTAACGTGTATTCATTCTCTTGTTGGCATTGTAACGTGAGTTGTTTCTTTCTGTTTGGTTATTCATATTTGTTTATCTCTATCTGTACGCATAATAATTTATTTAAAAATATTTAAAAAATCATTAACGTTTATATTTTAAAAACTCTATAATGACATTTAGACCTGTTAATACATCTCTAACATTATTTCAAAATGATGTAATTTTCTTTTATCTGGTTTGACGGTGGTTAAAGTAAATTTTGATACTCAAAGTTGGCAATTCATGTCAGATCAACTTTCTCCTAACCTACCAAGTTGGCAGTAACTTCCGTTATCATTCAAAAGGATGTGACGCCATGTGCTTGGCTTCTTTTCAGATTCTAAGATTTAATATTCAGCCTTTCACCTGTCAAAATAATGGACAAAGGAAATGATTTTGCTTCTGCTTGTCGTCAATATAAATCCCAAATATGTGTGACTGTCCAGCAGTTGTCGAGGGGGTAGGAGGTGCTAATCGTCTAGTCAGACTTTTGTTGCTTACCAACTTTTGATAGCCTTATTCCTCCTACGTGCCTTCTGAAAATAAACTACTACAATTTGTTTCACTTGCACTTTTTAACGTTATGTTGTATTGTTGTCCTTTTTTTTTTTTTTTTTTTTTCCAGTTTGTGCCCAGTCTTAACTTGAAACGGCAGTAAAACTAGGTAACAGTTCTTCTGTTCCATTTGTTCCAAAGCTTTCTTGACCTTTTTTTTTAATTTATTACACTAAAAAGATGAAAACAATTTACGAACGGAAAGAATTGAGATTATAGAACACAAGATCTGGGTGGTATAACTACTAGTCTACAAATTCGGGCACAAGTTTAGTTCACATACGATCCAACTCTTAGCGGTCTTCACTTCTTCGGAAGAAATGTGGCCTAGACAAAGTCTTCGGCCAGAAATAGTAGGCCTACGAAGGTATTCAAAGATGCCTTGCTTGGGTCGCATTCATTTCTTCTATAGACTATGCAAATAACAAAGATGAGGCCTTTCAACAGAGAAGATAGCAAAATCTCCCAAGTTCAAACCTCTGGATAGCAAGACTAGTTTCAAGGCAAACCCGGTGCTTTAAAACTGAGGTTCACTGAAATTAATTGCCCAAGATTATTTTTATGCTGGTTGAAACTTTAATATTTTTAGCATTAATATTTTAAAAAGATAATTATTAAATGTTCAATAGAAATAAAATTCCAACATACTTCCTTTAAACAAATATTAATTACTGCATTGGTAATAAGGATAAACAATAAAGGCGAACAACGCTAAATTTGTTGACCCTTATAAAATATTTGATTCAAAAGTTAAAAGAAATATATTATTTAATCATGTAAGGCTTTCAATACTGAAAGTATCAAAAATTTGTATCATGTGTGGCATAGGACTAACACAATCATGCATATATAATAATCTTATTAACATGAATGAGAAAATAGAATATGACCAAAAACAATAACACGTACATGATCTATAATATACTACGTTTCATTTGTCACTCTCAATTTCTCAAAATTTTATATTAAAATGCAATAGAAAAATATTTTTTTAAGACATGCTAAACTACATTTAAAAAAAACCCTTATAGGATTAAAAACTCATATATTTTATAAACTTGTCAATATCTCAATACACCTGAATGCGTCAAAAGACATAATATAACATCCCATGTTAGGGGTTAGAAAATTTAGAAATTTACAGTACATCATATGCTTTGCATAATTGAATATTCGTTAATATATGCATATGAATTTTGACTTATAAAAATTATTGTACATGCATTCATGACATTTCGGGTATAATTGAGTTGTTAACGCGAATAAATTGTGATTTGACGATTTTGGTAATATTTCGGGTATTTCGAAATTTTGGTGAATTATGGATTAATTGTCTTAGATTATTAAATTGGTGTATATTATTATTAATTTTGCATTTTTGGAGACATTTAGGATGTTTTAGAAAGCTATTGAAAATTTGAGGTAATTTAGATTAAGAAAAATAAAGA
>JAOQMQ010000196.1:15890594-15900643 GCA_027563845.1 Erythroxylum subrotundum
ACTTCTAAGCTTCTTCTGCTTAGTGTAGCAGTTGATAACTCCTCCAACTTTCCTTTGTTAGATAGTAGCTCCTTCAAAAGTTTCATCGATATTCCCTGAATTCTATAAGCTGGCCTTCACTTTCGGCTTTACATTAACTCTCAATAGTCTCCTTCTTCTTTTAAAAGCTCTGTTCCACTCTTTAGGATAATTGCCATTACCCGTTCTTTAGAATTTATTTTAATTATATTAGGCAAATTCCCCTATGGTCTTTCATAAACCAACTTAGTGATTTGACCGATCTAGACTTCCAAGTTACTTATAGAAGCCACTATTTATTGATGTCTTGCATCAGAATCTTGAGCAGTCTTTAACATCATCTCCTCTAAAGTAAGCTTCTTAGCTTGAGGTGCTTATTTCTGAAATCCTGGTAGAGGTTTGTTCTTTGCTTGGCCTTGATTTCCTTAAGAGAATTTGGTGTGATTCCTCCATCCCAGATTACATGTATTGCTATATGGATTATTTTGGGTCTAGGAGCATGCCCCATATAATCCACATGCTCAAGCTGTACTGCTTAACAGTTTTGACCTCTATGTTCTAGCCTGTACACCTCACACTACATAACTTGACCTTGTGGAGTTATCGTAAGTCTATCAATTTTTCTATTCAATGCTTCCACTTAGTTCACCAATTGTGCTACTGCATCCACTTCATAAACTCCTGTTGGCTTACTAATTCTGGCTGTAGAAGAGCAACTAGTAGTTATTCATTGCCATGCCCTTAATAAGGATATGGACTGCTTCTGGTGTCTTGTTATTGAGAGTACCCCTAGATGCTACATTAATTGACTGCCTTGTGTTTTGAGTTAGCCCATTATAAAAAGTTTGGATTTGCATCCAAAGTGGTAAACCATGAAGTGGGCATCTTCTTAACATCTCCTTAAACCTTTCCCATGTATCATATAATGATTTGGAATTAGGCTAATGGTAGGAGAGATATCGTTCCTCAATTTTGCAGTCTTCGTTGGTGGAAAATACTTCAATAAAACCTTTTTTGTCACTTGATCCCACAGAGTGAGTGATGAAATTAGCATTGAGTTTAGCCATTACTTAAAGAAATCAAGAATAACCACAATCTTATTGCATCATCATTAGCTCCATTTATCTTAAATGTATCACAAATCTCTAGAAAATTTGATATGTGTGCGGTTAGGTCTTCATCTCGTAGTCCATCAAGTTGGACAAACTATTGCACCATTTGAATAATACTCAGCTTGATCTCAAAATTATTGGCATTTATAGTCGGCCTAAACATACTGGACTCCACTCTAGTTAAGTCTGGTCTAGCGTAATCGAACATTGTCCTCGGTTGGTTTGCCATTATTCTTTATTCTTCAACATCAACTTGACCTCCCAAGTCCTCTATTTGCCTATCTAGCTTGAACTCTCTCAGTTACGTCCTGTGGAGATTTCTACGAGCTATTCTCTCAATTTTTGGATCATAATCTATTAAGCTCATTGGATTACTTCGGGTTATAAACTGACCAAGATTCAATATTTGTGAGAAAAAACTAACGAATTAATCAAATAAAATAAATTAAAACAAAAAATAAAATAGAAGAAAGTTAAAAATGACTAGCTTAATAAAAGCTAGGTTTTCCTAATATTAATAGTCCCCAGAAACAACACTAAAAACTTGATTGATGCTTTCTATGTTTATAAGAAATTATCAATATTAAAAACCGTAAGTGCACGGTATAACTATAGCTAGCACAAGCAAGTAGGGGGGCCGATCCCACGAAGACTATAAGTACTAGTAGTTACCCTTTTCCTATTATCTAACCATCGATTCAGATTATGGATTTAATTAAAAATCAAATAAAATAACTAAAAAAATATTAAAACAATAATGAACATAAGATAGGGGAAAATAATTAGAAAAGTCTATATCAAATAAATAGTACCTAGGTGATGAATCCCCTTAAGAA
This sequence comes from Erythroxylum subrotundum, assembly GCA_027563845.1. NCBI lineage: Eukaryota > Viridiplantae > Streptophyta > Magnoliopsida > Malpighiales > Erythroxylaceae > Erythroxylum > Erythroxylum subrotundum. The sequence continues at coordinate 15,892,561 of JAOQMQ010000196.1, forward strand.
TCCTTATATATTAACCCTTTATCATGCAATTATATTATTGATTATTGGACCATGAAAATTCCTATCTTATGTTAATATCTTTCTCAAGAATGCTAACAACTAATCCATTATTTGATTAAAATAAATCTTTCTATTTAAAACCCCTAGGATTGCATTATCGATTTATGAATTTCACTATTAGGTTTGACCCTAATCCAGAGGATTTATGTCGACTTATCTCTAGGTTTGCATGCAACTCCTTCTAATTATGGTAGATCTATTTATACAAAAGGATTTCTCAGTCTCAATCATATGAAATCAAATCACGAACTAATATTTTGGATATATTAGAATAAGAATAAAATGCATAATTAAATCGCAGTAAACCAATCAATAAAATTACATTAAATAAAAGATCAAATCATATTGTTATCACAAATTAGGGTTCATTACACCTAGGCACTAAACAAATTTAGTTCCTACTCATAGAAAACAAAACCAAAGATAAGCATGCAAAAGAACTAATAGAAAACAAAGAAATCATAATTCTAAATTTGTCTTTTTCTTTTAATGGATCTTCATGCAAGTTAGATTAGATGTTGTTATCTTTTTTTATTTTTCGACTATTCTTCGTGTTTCCCTCGTCCTTTAATCAGAATTATCGCCTCTCTTTGTGTCTTATGATTCAAAATATCTTAAAAATTTGAATTTCCTTATTTTGCCTCCATTCACATCCTTTTATAATAAAAACTAGGATTTCTGGGTTATACACGGTCAATTTATATAGACATATAAGTTATCATATATCTCAAAAATACCAAAATTCATGATTTCAAAGGGGTATAGAGACTTACACAGTCAGAATACACAACTGTGTATATCAACATACATGACCGTGTATGTGTGTAAATTCGCACAACCAGAAACAAAATTCTTCAATCTCCACACATTTACATAGACTTACACAGTCATTGTATATGGTCGTATTGGTCTAAGTTGCTTCAAATCTTCGTTTCATGCCATGATTTCATCTGAATTCTTATCCTTTTGGTCTAAGAAGGAAATTATCACCTATAAATGCACTTGAAGCGAATTAAGTACCAAAAATACTATTAAACTAGTAAATAACAAGAAAATCACATTAAATATGGGTATATAATTATAGTCAACTAAGCATTTATCAACTATTGATCCATAGACAACGTACTCAGTCTTTATGTACTCCACATCGCTTGAGGTTTCCCTTACTGTGTTGTATAATCTCTCCTCCCCTAATGCTTGCGGCTGCTTTCATTAAACCAGAACTTTTCACACGTCAAATGGGACCAGACGACGAGGATCTAACTTTATTTTTTTTGTGTCATGGTCCTAGTTTGCTCCAGACTCAACCATAAATGGGCCTCTGGGCCCAAATTACTTGTCGCCTCTAATAAGGTCAATAGCCAGCCCAATCCCTTACCATCCTAATTCCTATTCCACATATCACCTTAATGACTAAGCCCAATAATAATAATAATTTTTCCATATTCAAGCCCAATACCCAATGTCAAATATGTTGGAAGTGGGGTCACATTACAACTTACTGTCATTTTTGATACTCTGACCCAAATACACTAGCAACAACATTTTCTACCATAAATATTCAACCGACTCCAAATACCTCATAATTTACCTCCAATACCATTATAGAATGGTTGCTTAACACAGGATCTACTCCTCATATGTCCCTTGATTCCTCAACTTGTGGACTCAATTACATCATATGACGGTTCAAACTAGGCGGTTATTGGTAATGGAACTCTTTCTATTTCTTCTATTGGTACCTCTACTCTACCTACTAATTCTCATTTACTTCAACTTCATCATGTCTTAGTTATTCCTCATCTTGCTAGAAATTTATTATATACTACTAAATTTTTCACTGATAATTCTTATCTTATTGAATTTAATCCTTCTAGTTACATTATGAAGGACCTCAAATATAAGACCCCACTTTTTATAGGACTCATATACAATAATCTCTATTTGATGAGAGTTCCTCACCACATCAACAATCTTTTTGCCTTTGTAGTTTCCTCTGCCTCCTTTGATCTCTAGCATTAGCCTTTAGGTCATTTGTGCCAATTTAAGCTCTTTATATTGTCTAAATTTTTACATATTAAATCTAATGTTGTTAATCCATATTTCATGTCTTCAAGGAAAAAGTATTTTTCTCCCCATTTCTCACTCCTCTCATATCTCTACCCAACCTTTACAACTTATCCACTATCATATTTGGGAACCTTCACCGTCTCTCTCCTTTTATGGTTACCATTACTTTATTATTTCTTTTTGATGATTTTAGTTGCTTTACCTAGATTTTTCCCTTAGCTCAAAAATCACTTGTCCTACTCTATTTTGAAATTTTCAAAATTGCCATTGAAAATTTTTTCACCATTAGAATTAAAACTTTTCAATATGATGGAGCATCTGAACTCATCAAAAAGGCCTTTGACACCAATCTAACCTCTTATGAGACTACACTTCATATATCATGCTCTTATACTCCCTCACAAAATGGTCTCGTTAAACAAAAAATTTGTCATATTATTAAAGTAGGACACATTCCTTCATGCATCTCTTCCTAAATTTTTTGGATTTAAAGCATTTTCCACTACTGCCTACCTTATTAGTCTTTTACCCATACCTGTCCTTCATCACTAATCTCTATATGAAATTCTTTTTCATGCTTCACCTTCCCTCTCTCATCTTCGTGTTTTTTGGTTATATATTTTCCATTACTAGCCTCTACTTGTCCTGAAAAACTTCTCCCTAAATCCTTACTATGCGTCTTCCTTAGTTACTCACCTCACCATAACGACTATCGTTGCTTTGACCCTATTACTTTTAAAATTTACATCTCTCATCATATTTGTTTTCTTGCAAACTACTTTTCTTTTACAACTACACATCACCACCCTCCTTCTTGCCATTAACTCCCTCTCCCATTTTCTTTCCTTTGCCACTTTTACCCCTCCCCTCATACACTCCCTCTACCACATCTGACCTATCTACTTCCTTTCATCCTAGATCACACTCTTGTGCCATTAACATTTTATGATTATGTCACCTTTTCTACCACCCTTCACTCCTTTTAACCTGATCCAACATCCTTTACCCAAGCTAACAAATACTCCCACTCACACCAGGCTATACTTGATGAGTTCACTGCTCTTCATCATAATCATATTTGGTCTCTTATTTCCCCTACACTTAATGAAAACATTGTAGGTTACAAATAGGTTTTAAACTTCAAACGTAAATTTCATGGCTCTATTAAGCAATACAAATACTGCCTTGTTACTAAAGGTTATCATTAAACAACGTGCATTGACTATACTGATACTTTTATTCATGTTATCAAACTCACCACCATCTGTCTCATTCTTACTCTTGCTATCTTCCATAATTGTTCTGTTTGTCAACTTGATGTCAATAATGTGTTTCTACATAATCACCTCTAAGAACCAGTTTTCATGACTCAACCTTCTGGCTTTATAGATCCTCATTTCCTCACTATGTTTGTTGCATTCACAAAGACCTTCCCCTCTCTAAACATGTTCCTACACCTATACCTCTCACCCTTCCTCTTTCTAAAAATCATGTAATTCCTCTTTTTAATCTTTTTGCATATTGTAGTACTGTCGGTACATTTCAATAGCTCTCTACCTTTCTCATCTTTACATTCAATTTGTAGTCAATAAAGTTTCTTAATTCTTAAATTGTCATACTGGCATTCATTAGTCTACTATCAAAAGAATTTTAAGGTATCTTCGTTCCATTACTTCTTTTGGCATTACCTTTAATAAACCATCCTTACTTCCACTTCAAACATATTATGATGCAGATTGGGATGGTTGTCCTAATGATCATCACTCTACCTCTGGTTATTGCATTTATTTGGGTCCAAATCTCATTTTCTAGTGTGTAAAGAAATAACTATTTAGTTCTTAAGCTGAATATTGTAGCATTGAACTTGTTGTTATTGAACTTTGATGGTTTACATCACTTTTTGGAGACTTGGTCTATCTCATCTATGCCTTACTCTTTGGTGTGATAATCTTGGTGTCGCCTTCTTAGCTGCAGATCCTATGTCTTATGCTCGCACGAAACATATTGAGATTGACATACATTTTTTTCATTATTTGGACGCTAAAAAAGCTATATTTATTTGACATATTTCATCTTCTAAACAAATTGCAGATATTATGACAAACGCCTTGTCCTCTTCCACATTTCACTGACTACCAGATAAGCTTATGATTACACTTTCTCATGAGGTTAAAGGGGCTGATGACACATGTTAATCACATATGTTTATACTTAATCTCAACTATATAATTTTCTATTGTTTTCATATGTATCATCTTTGGGTTATATAGATGATAGAATGTATATAGTTTGCAAGAAAATTATAAATCTTTAAAGATAATGAGAAAGTATACAAACCTTATACATATATTTTTTACCAGTGATATGATAAGCATCTTACTTAAATGATTCACTTAACATCTTACTTTCTTAATCCTTATTGCTTATATAGCAAAGATGCATGTAAATATGTAGATATTATGAATTGTTTTTTTTTAATGTGATTACATCTAAAAGTTTTTTTACTGATGAAAAGCAATCAAAGGTGATAAACGAATTTAAGTTTTATCATAAAGGTTCAAGGATTTGTTTAACCATACATAAAGGGAAAATTTATGATGTAAAAAATGGAGCTTAGTAAGATTTCATAATTTTAATTTCTTTCTTTAATTACCAATATTATATTTTTAAATATTTATTATAACTCTTAATTTTAATTACAAATGAATGGTGGAGATTGTTTAGTGAAAGTGTTTTAACCTTAACAAGACTTGTTATTAGATTACTTAGTCAAACAACTTTTCCATCAGGTTGTGAATGTAATAGAGCATTTTTTTTAATATATTCATATGAAGAAACAAAATCATTTAGATTATCAAATATTTAATGATCTTACTTACATTACTTATAATCTAAAAATGAAAAATAGGAAATTTATTAATCAAAAACTTTTTAAAAATTATAATTTTTATATAGATTCTATATTTCTTCCATTATGTATTTATAATGTTTAGTAAGAAGAGAACATATAATCCAGTTAATATTGATTGTATTGTCCATATTAATTTTTAATTAATGAAAAACATCACTTAATCTTAAGAAAGATAAATTTTTTTAGTGGTTCAAAAAATGATGGTGTCAATGCAAGTAAGTCGATTATATTGAACTTTGAAAGGTGATTTATGAAAAAATTACATTTGTCATAGTGAATAAAGTAAGAACAACTACTGATGGTCAGTTGATAGCTTATTTAAAATGTAATTAAAATTTTTAACTATAAATTGTTACAATAGAAAACAATTTCATTCATTATTGATTAATAATTTTTTAAATGTAGTAGAATACCTTAATGTATATATTTATGGCTTATGACTCTTTATATAATGGTAGAAAATTCAAACTTTTTGATGATGATGAGAAACAACTCCCTTTAAAAACACAAATTTAATTGTTACTGTTGTTTTATAAAATTTATATTATATTTAATTTTAGTTAGTATTATTAAATTTATTATTAGTTGACTATATTAGTGACGTTATCATCTGCACCTAAATTAAATATAAAACTTCTATAACAAAAATAAATGTAGTATAGGAGAGTAGGGACCATTCCTATAACGAATTCCCATATGTTAACCACTACATAACAAACCACTAACGAAATAAAAGGTTATGATAACATAAAATTTTGTAATCAAAATTAGTAAATTAAAACAAATAATAAAAGTAAATTATTAGTAAAACAAACTTCGGTTTATGAACACATCCACCATTGGAATTATGATTATTAATATGAAAGAAAATTACTTATCACCCATGTATTTGTTTCAATAGTCAATACTTTTTATTTATATTCATATTAAGGATAAACTTACAAACGTCAAAAAGTTTGATATTTTATTTTTTTAATTCTTATAGTTATTGTTTTATAAATTGAGATTGAAGAGACAAAGTTTTCAAAAAATCAATTTTGATAGACTTGATTCATTAAGTGGAATTCAATTAATTAAAAATAATTTTGTTTTGGACAATGAGAGTTAAGATAAGGTATACAATGAATTATGGTACTGATATTATTGATGAATAAGTGATGTATATATAGCAGCAGAATTCAAAACAACCGACTATAATATCTTAACAAAACCGAGATATATTTGCTAGGTATATGTGCCTAATATTTCTAACAGTATTGACTCGGCTTGCCTTATTGTGCTAACTAACATTTGACGCAATAACCCCCTCAAGCTGAAGATGGTAGAGTAACAAGACGAAGCTTGGCTCGAATGTTCCAAAAACGTTGAGTAGCCAGTGGTTTAGTAAGAACATTAGCAAGCTGATCCTTTATGGATAAAAATTGAACTGTAAGAAACCGTTTAGAAACCATGTAACAGACGAAGTGGTAATCAATTTCGACATGCTTTGTCCGAGCATGGAAAACAGCATTGGCCGCCAAATATAAAGCTTATCACACCATAAGACAGGGCCAACGCGAAATGGAATGTGTAATTCTTTAAGCATAGAGGACAACCAAACTCCTTCGGCAGCAACATTAGCTAATGCTTTGTACTCTGATTCGGTAGAAGAACGAGCAACTGTGGGTTGCTTCTTTGAAGACCAAGAAATTAAATTGTTGCCAAGAAACACCAAGTAACTACCAGTAGACTTGCGATCGTCGCGACAGCCAGCCTAATCAGAATTAGAAAATATTTGTATATCAAATGATGACGACTTGGAGATGAACAAGCCATCATTACAAGTAAATTGTAAGTACCTTAAAATGCACTTAATTGTAGCCCAATAATCTAATGTAGGTGCATGTATAAACTGACAGAATTTATTCACACAGAAACTCAAGTCAAGCCGGGTTACTGTGACATATTGAAGAGCACCTACAATCTGCCAAAACAATTTGTACATAATGAAAATATGCTTCAACATATTATCCATATACCGAAAATGCACATTTATAAGCTAAATATTGATATTCAACACTCATTGATACAAATTATCAATATAAATGCACATCATTACAATTCATCATTACAATCAATACAAATGCTCCTCAGTACCAATTATTGACATTGTCATGTTGTATTTCTTATTTATGACTATTAAGTTTTCTTTCTATGTTAGGCCTGCATATTTTCTGTGGGTGTGGATAACGGGTGCTGTAGATATCCAAAGATATCGTTGTGGATACACGAAGGTATCAAACTGTGGATACCCGAAGGTATCAAACTGTGGATACCCGAAGGTATCAAACTGTGGACACTGGTGATGTCAAACTATAGCAGCTGCACTGTAACTCTATAGGCATGTCTATCTATCCACAACCAAGACAATAGAGCAGGCACTATAAAATTTTCTTTTAGTCATTTACCGATTTCATGATTAATATATTGACAAGTCATATGATATAAATTTCAGGTCATAAAATATGTATTCGTGTTCATGCATGCAAGTCATAATTCACCACCGTTTCAAGGGTATCAAAATCAATGTCAAACTGTAGCAGCTGCACTGTAACCTTATAGGCATGTCTATCTATCCACAACCAAGACAATAGAGCAGGCACTGTAACATTTTCTTTTAATCATTTACTGATTTCATAATTAATATTTTGACAAGTCATATGATATACATTTTAGGTCATAAAATATATATTCGTGTTCATGCTTGCAAGTCATAATTCACCACCATTTCAAGGGTATCAAAATCAAACTTGTATAATCACACTATACACATATGAGTAATGAATATGCATACAAATCATTTATTTACATGTAAATTTTTTTGAAATGAATTATGCTCAATCTTATATTCCAATGTTCAGTCTCCCAATTCACATGTGGTAAGTCCTATTTCATTTATTTCTATGTGTTTGAAAAGTTTCATTGTTGGACCCCGTTTCCGAAGCCCAGCTATCCGAACACGAAAATCAGAGAACGCTAGCGGCATCAAAAGGATTGCCTCAA
>JAOQMQ010000196.1:15916091-15926639 GCA_027563845.1 Erythroxylum subrotundum
TACTCCGGAATTGTTTTATTTTGTATTTCAAGTTGACTTTTGTAAAACAATGCTTTAGATGCATTTTGAGAAAATGTCGCTTTTGTTAAGTTGTATTTTGGATTATGTTGTAAAGTGGCTTGAAACGCCCCCTAAGGCATTGTAAACTCCTACTTTTTGATGTAAATGAAATACCAAGGCATTATGTTGTTTATGCCATTTCAAGTTCTTACATTGCTATTTTTCAATTTGCATAAGGGTATGAATGTGTTCTGAATTATAGGAAAATTCTGGAAAAATCTGTGTAGAATTGATAGGAATTGTCTTCTTGAGAGTTGTAGAGGATCTCTTTATCTTTTAAATGATATGAAGTTTGTGATTTTTGGATGTCGGAATGGAGAGATATGATGGTTACAAGTTAGGATGTTGCTTTGGTTTTGTGATTGTGACAGCTTTGATGAATGTTGCAAGATTGGGGTTTTGATGAACCAATTGAGTTGATATTTGAGAGTGTTGTGAGATGAAATTGATGTTTGAGTTATTATGAAGTGTTTTGGCATTGGAACAAGTGGATTTGGGAGGATTAAAAGTGTTTATGATGTTAGGATGGTTGTTGGAAGCATAGGAGGGGCATTGGAGGGCTTTGGGGAAGCCCCATGTCCGTTAAACGGACATGGAAGTCCGTTTAACGGACCTTCTCGGGTGTAAAAGCACCCCTTGCCCAATCTATGTCCGTTAAACGGACATGGATGTTCGTTTAACGGACCTTCTCGGGTCATTTTGGCACCCTACACCCGATATATGTCCGTTAAACGGACATTCGCTGGAAAGCTTGTGATGTTTGACTCTCTTAGAGGCAGAATCTGAATTTGTGGTCTTCATGAAAGTTGTAGGTCTAGACGTGTTCTTTCTAATGGTCCAAAAACGTACTTAATCTGACATCTATATTTAAAGTTATAGAGATCGCGCCAAGATAGGTTCAAATCGATTTAGGGTTTAATAATGGTCTATTCTTTTGGGCATAGCTCCCTCATCCAACCTCTAAATGAAGTGATTCTTGAAGAAATGGGTTTTTAAGACATGTATCTACCTCTCCATGAAAAATGGTATCCTTTGGAGTTATTTCGAAAGAGTTTGTATGAGAACAAGTGAGAGGCCGGTTGAGAGAGCGTAATTAGGGTTTGAACACCCTTTAGTTTTCATATCTGGAGTTTTAGAGCTCCGATTGAGGTGATTCTTGCTTCAAAACAAACTAGAGACTTAGAGTTACAATTTCTATGAAGAAGTCAACTTATGATTTTGGTGATTGATTAATGTGCGCTCACCACCATTGTGGAATGACAGCAATGACCTTCAGGGTTTCAAGCACAAGGTTTAGGACTCCGAATGTTGGGCTCCGAAAACAAGGTCCAACACTATTGATAAATTGTATTGAAAATGGTTTTGATCGACAAAAGTTGTGAGTTTTTCATCTCATTTACAATTGGCGATACTGTTTTGTACTGCATTGTGTGAGTTTGCCATCTCTTCTGTCTCTGTTTTTCAAGTTTTAGAGTTGAATTTAGCTTAAGTTGAGACTATGTCATGTTCCATATCCCTTCTTAATTGGGCACAGTATGGAACATTGTCAATGGGTATAAACTATGGATTTGTTTGTAATTTTTGAAGATAAACATGGTTTGGGCTAGCCTGTGTTAAAGATTGTATTCAATTAAAGATAAGTATTTTGCCTCTAAACTTACTTTAACTCTAAGTTTTGTAATAGCCCCAAGCTTATATGTAATCGATCTCCTATTTTGAGGTAATCATTCTCACATCTCTATTAAAGTAGCATTGGACACATCTGTGCAATTTTATCCATTAATAATTAGTCTACATACCTTGTTATGAATATGACATTTATTATGGAATATATTTTTCCTCTATGTCTCTAGCTCATCTTTTTTATTTGAAGACTTGATGCCATCTTAGTAACAAACATCTCACACTTAATAACATACTTAAAACCCTTATCACTAGACTTTTTAGGTGGTTATATAGCTTCCTTTTCCTTTGAGTCACTTGCTTCTCCCACTTCTCCATCATCCCTTATGGTTATAATTCCTCTCCTAGTCCTAAGCTTATCCCCTTCTTCCTTAAAAGCTAAATCAATGTTATTAACACTAAGTTCATTATTATTATCTTTAATAACTTTTCTTAGAGGTATTGGATTGCATATAATAGGCCTTCTCTCGTTAGGAACTCAATGATGTTGTACCCTTTACAATTTTACAAGTTGATAGGATCTCCTCAGTAATATGATGTTCATCTTAAGGTTTATGTTCCTATTCTCAAATTGTTTTTTTGAAATTTACCTATTCTCAAATTGTTGTGGCATAGCTTATCTAACTTGTGAGTTATTTTTCTTCCCTTTTGGTGTTATAACTCCTTTAATATATATATTTGAAAGTTTTAAGAAAAGTTACTAAAAAATTTATTTTCACACCCCCTCATATGTTTACTATCAAAGATGACAAACTACTCGTGTTTCACTCCCTCACAGGTTCTTTAAATAAATAACCAAACTCATCCAACAATTTAACCTTGTAAAGTCAAAAAATATAAGAATTATTGATTAAGAAGTACATGCTACTGTGAGGAAGTTTCTTGCTTTAAGGTCCAAAGATCAAAGATATAGTTTAAAAAAGCATTTTACCAAGCACGGAAAGGATGTTAAGCCGCATAATGTCACAGTGGCAAAGTGGATGGACTTATGCGAATATTGGGAGCAATCAGCTACAAAGGTTAGTTTATTTGATCACTACTTTTTTTACAACTTATTATATTTTAGTATTTATGAATTATGATTTATAGATGTCATAATGCATTTTCTTACGTGTACGATTAGGAAAAAAGTCAAAAAGCAAAAGTAGCTAGGAGTCAGGTCAAATGTCAACCAAACTCCGACTCCAAGGCCTTTGTAGAGATACGACATGAGATTGTGACTTATTATCTTTTTAATTATATTTTTCTTTTTTTGACATTTCAAATTTTATAATAAATATTACTATTTATATATTTCTATGCAACAGAGTGACAGAGACGGAGAAGAGTGTGACTAGATGAAGTTATGGTATCACACTCATTATGATGAAAGAAAAGGTCAATAGATAACTCCCGAATGCAAAGAAAAATGGGTGAGTACATAGTTTATTTATAAATATTTCTTAAATCACATTGTGTATGTAATTAATTCTTTACTTTTTCAGGACTTAATGTGTCACGAATTGACACATTCAATAGAACAAGGTCATCTGATGATAGTGGATGAAGTGTGCGATAAAGTCCTAGGCACCAGAACAGGTTACATTGTTGGCATGAGAATGGGGCCTCGACCACAAGTGAAGACTTCGGTCAGAAAGAGACTTCGAGACGAATTAGAGGAAGTCGAAGAAGGTTAATGAGGGCTTACAGTCTAAAGTCGATGAATTGACCAAAAATTTGAAGAAATGCAGGATAAATTAACTACCGAAGTCGAACAACAAAAAAAGGTCTTGAAACTTTTATGTTCTACACATAATATTCGTGTTGAATAGATAAATACTCATACTGATATATTAGACACTTATGACATATTGTTTATATTAATTACTATATTATGACATGTTTGGGATTCGAAATTATATAATTCATTGTCTACATGTATTAAATTCTTGTTATACATTATTAATCATTAGCAAATTAATGTTGTACTCAACAAATTGATGAATTACTAAATAAAAAATTCAATATATAATATTAAATAGTTATTAAATAAATAAGATTTAATAATTTTCCCAAATATTAATTATTAAATCAAAATAATAATTCCATTAAAATTCAATTTTAAAACCATATTCGGATTCAAATAAAATTTCAAATTTTATTTTAATAATTCTCACAATTATTATTATTCCCGGATGAATCACACAAATTTATTTATATAAAATTGAAAATTTATTGAAATAAATTTTTAAATATATTTAAATAAATAAAATTTCAATCTAATAATCAGCGACGTTCCGGATCACACAAATTTATTTATATAAAATTGAAAATTTATTGAAATAATTTTTTTAATATATTTAAATAAATAAAATTTCAAACTAATAATCGGCGACGTTTAATCCCAAACGTTGCCGATTGTCAAGCTACAACGACGTCTAATAAACGTCGCACAAAGCGTCATGGTTTCAACGACGGTTAATCCACACGTCGCCCATTCCCTTAAGCTTTTATGACGTTTTCAAAACGTCGAGCAATAGGCTAGGTTTCCTCGATGTTTTCCACAAAACGTTGACGAAACTGTTTCCTTACTCCACCTTCAATGACGTTTGTTGTGACGATTTAAGAAACGTCACAAATAACAATCTACGACAGTTTTTGAACATTTGTGACATTTTTAGAACGTTGCTGAAGGGGTATTTTTCTTGTAGTGATTAATAGAACTTAGTAAGTCCTTATAAGAGTTATGTATATATATATAAGGTTAGTAGGAAATGCCACTAACTTTCATGTGTTATGTTCTACTTCAATTTGTCACTTTCACTTCAGTGTTTCTTGTCACCTTTCACCATTCTGAATTAGTTAGTTTATGGAATTGTTGCGAATATGTTAAGCATCATGTGTTGTGCTAGGTTTCAATTTCTCACTTTCACTTCAGTGTTTCCTTTCAACATTCTGACTGAGTCTTTTCGTTTTCCTAAAGTTGGTCATTTCGATTTGGCATAATGACATTTGATGAGGTAACTATAAGGTTTCACCATGTGGTATGTTTTGTTAATGTGGGTGATAATGTTTGCTGTAAGGGTGGTTTTGTGGATGAAATTTAATTTGATCCTAACTTACTGAGCTATTTTGAACTGATTGATGTATGTAAGAGAAGTGGGTATAATAATGTGAAAAAGATATTTTATCTTATACCTGGTTTTGAACTATGTAATGGTTTGAGGGTTGTACAAGATGATGCTAATATGTTAGATATGGTTAGTCAGATGATGGGTATAGGTGGTATTGATATTTATATTGAACATGGAGTGGATACCCCTGTTGAAGTGATTGAGGATGAACGTAATGAGGTTAATTAGGGTAATGTAGTTGAAGATAATGGTGAGGATGTTAATAATGAAGGGTTTAGAGGTAAAGTAGGTAATTTAGATGATGTGTCAAATGTGGAGGATGAAAATGATGCAGATATGGAGAATGAAGATGATACAAATATGGAGGTTGAAGAGGATGAAGATGATGAAGAGGATTTAGAGCAAGGAGATGAAGGTAATGGTTCGGATGAAGATGTTGAAGAGGATTTAGGGCAAGGAGATAAAGGTAATGGTGTGGATGAAGATTCTGAAGAGGATTTAGAACAAGGAGATGAAGGTAATGGTCTAGATGAAGATGATGGAGATAATGGACTACATGAAGCTAATGAAAGTGATTCAGATGAGGTAGATTTGTCTGAATATTATGACAGTGATAAATATGGAGAACTTGTTAGTGATGTAGATGATATGGTAGATGATGCTACTAGGAGGAAAAAGAAATACCCTGTTTATGATGAAAATGCAGCTGAGCCTTATATTGAAGTAGGGATGTTTTTTTCTTAATCATTTGCAATTTAAGCGTGCAGTGAGTTTGTTGTCCATCAAAACAAAAAGGGCTATCATGTTTACCAAAAATAAGCCTAAGTTTGTCCAAGGTAAATTTAAGAAAGAGAACTGCCCTTGGTATATATTAATTGATAGGAAGCTGCAGTCATTTCAAGTTAGGAAATTCAGGAACAATCATGACTGTAATAGGGTATATACAAATCCTAGGATGAACACCAGCATCTTATCTGACTTGTTGAAGGATAAGCTTAAAAGGGAGACATTTTTTAAGAATGATGATAACAAATTTTACGTCAAGGATTGTTTAGGTGTTGAAGTATCTATGAATATGATGAGAAGAGTAAAGAAAAAAATAGTAGACAGTGTTATGATCAACATTAAAGTGGAGTTTGAGAAGCTTTGGTCTTATGCTGACGTGATTAGGCAGACCAACCCAGAAAGCACTGTTACATTGACAATGTCTCGACCAATTCCAACATCTCCACCTGTATTTGAAAGAATGTACATATGCTTAGAAGTTATTAAACATTTAGGCATGGATGCAGGCATTTTCTTATCTTAGATGGATGTTGGTTGAAGACCAAAACTAAGGGTGAACTTCTGTGTTGTAGGAAGAGATGGAAACAATCAAATGTTTCCTATTGCTTAGGATATGGTTGAAGTTGAGTTGACAATCATATGGAAGTGATTTATTCAAAGGCTGAAAGAAGATTTACCTCACTTGGGCTCCAGAATTGGTTGGTCTATAATGACTGACCAACAAAAGGTAAAAGTTTCACATCAATCTTGTTTTTACTTTCATTGAGAGTGTAACTGTTATAAAATATGTAGATTTGCATCCACATGCCTATTCAAATGGTTATGTTTTCCCTTGTAGGGATTTGATAGAGCCATTGCTCATTTGTGTCTAGATGTTGAACACAAGTTTTGTGCTAGACATGTTTATGTGAATTGGCATGTGAATTGGCATGGAAGAGGACATAAAGGGGAAAAGATGAAGGAGCACTTTTAGAAAATTGCAAAATCCTTCATAGTAAGGGAATATGAAGAAAATTTGGATAAGCTCATAGCCAAGAAGCAAAGGAAAGAAGAAGATAATGAGAGTTATGCACCAGTTCAGCAATGATGTCGGGCTTTCTAGAGGGAAGATTCTATGATTGAGTTGGTTGACAATAACTTATGGGAGGCCTTCAATAAGACTCTGGATGATGCAAGGAAAATATCAATTTTAGGGTTGTTTAAGCATATTAGAAGAGAATTGATGAAAAAAATTGTCAGAAAAAGGAAAGAGGCTTCCAAGTGGAAGGGTAATTTAGGGCCAAGAATATAAGAAGTAATGGAGAAGGACGGTATGAGATTGAACGTGGACAGAACAAATATGTGGTGAGGTTTTAAAACAAAATATGTTCTTGTAGGAGATATACCCTCTCTGGCATTCCTTGTGCACATGTCATATGTGCTATTAGAGACAATAGGGTTAATATTGAAGTGTATACATCTAGTTGATTATGGAAGACTGAAATGTCAAAACATATGGGAAGGCAATTCAACTAATGCTTAATATGAAGGACTAACCCATTAGCAATGAAGAAAATATTAGGCCACCAGAATTCAAACAAGGGTTTGGTAGTCCCAAAGCAGCTAGGAAAATGGGTATTGATGAGCCTCAAAGAATACAAAAGTAAACAAAAACCAAATTGCTGACTATGTGTCTAGGAGGGGCATGATCATTACATGTAACCACCGCCATACAAAAGGAGACAACAAAAGAGGCTATCTTTAGAGGGGTCGAGAGGTAATTTCTAAGTTTTTTGTCATTTTATGGTACAGCTAAGATTCTTTTCCATAGTAGTGGTAATCTTCTAGGTTTTCTTGTTCCATTCTCACTATTATCAATGGCAGGTTCCAGCCCAGTTTCAAAATTGGAACCCAAGCCAGTTAATTAATTTCCATATGGAGCAAAACACAACGAACTAATAGTCAACCCCAGAAAACATATCTATAGTTGAAACCAATAATGGCAACCCAGTAAGTGCCTCTAAATCTGCATCTAACAATGTTGAAAGGGGAAAGAAAGGTAAAAAAAAAAAAAGAGCAAAAGCCTCTGCCTCTACTACTATGTCTATATCTGTTGGTGCGACAACTACTTCAGGTACTACCAATACCTCAAGTACTGCTCATGTATGTGGAAGTGTAAATGCAACAGCCTCAGTTGTTCTCTCAACACCTAGAGGTGCTTCAGAAATAACAAATATTTGTACATCTTTAAAGGCTACCACCAAAAATCAAACTAAAGGGAGAAGAGGGCCTAGTTATGATGTTGCAGATGATAGAAGCATATTAAGAATGTTTGGTGCTGGCAGATGTAGTCTAAATTCTTAAGCGAAAATTACAGAAAAAAAGACCTGTCACATACTCTTCTCTTCAACAAGAAGCAAATAGGAAGTTCAAGAAACGGATGGAATGGATGGGGGTATACACAAATGAAACCACGGGGTTGTTGATGCTAAATGTAAGTGTTAAATATTTGCATTAGTACTAAACATCAATTAATTCATACAACTTAACAATGTTTGCATTTTATCTACAACCTAGAAGGAGAAGTCAGAGACTACTAAACCTTGGGCAGAAATCAATAAAGAGGAAGGAAGTTGTTACTGCACATGTGAATCCAAGCCAACAAAGTCAAACTGCATCTTCATAGGGAAAGGACAAAATGTAAACTTAACATTTAATTGTTAGTAAACTGAACAATTTTGTGACATTTGTGTACTGAAGAACAATAGATTGTAAGGATCTTCTTAAGATTAATGTTATTAAGAAATGAATGCAATGACTACCAATTTCAATTTGAATTGCATTTCTTTTACTTTTTTCCTTTTTGTTGAAGTTCATGAATAGGTTACCGAGGGTGATGGAAGCTTGGTTGGAATTGTCACATTCTCTACAATATATTATAGTTTTCAGAGAAAGTTTAAAATCTGTGGATGGAAGGAGATGATCAACTTTTTGTAGTAAAGTATTGGTCTCCTTTATTTTCTAAGTGTGAATTACATTTCTTTTAGGTGTTTTCATTGTCGTTGAAGCTCATGAATGGTAGAACATGTACATTGTTAATACAAAGAATTGGAATTATAGGTCTATTAAACATCTTTGTCTCCTCATCAATAACTTGATGACTTTTAAAACTTAACAGTTGTGTTAATCATTGAAGGTAAAGTACAGATGACATTTTTTAGAGTAGTCAATTGTTGCCTCTTTTAACTCCTTTTGACTACTAACCAAAACTGTAATAGTTCAGACCACCCACCCACAGATATTGTCCGCTTTGGGTTGCCCCTTGGGCCAAGACCCTCACGGTTTTACTCTTCCTGCACTTGGGAAGACGCGTCTGAGGGGGAGAGGTATCCATACCCTTATAAGGCATACTTCGTTCTCCTCTCCAACTGATGTGGGATCTCACAAATACTCCATCTCCATTGATTAAAGATTATATTTTTTCACTAATCTTCCTTACCAAATGTTGAAACATCAAACATCTTTAGGATAGTACATCAAACATGTTTAGGTTAGTAATAAAACATCAAACCTGTTTAGGCTAGAACATCAAATTAGTAATACAACAAATGTTGAAACATGTAACACTTTGCACTTTCCAACATCAGGTTAGGTGAATTACATTTACACATTGTTCTAGTACATTAAACCATTTCCAGGTAAGGCTTTAAAGGTACAACTATTTCCTTTTTTGCCTTCATTATTTAGACTAACAAACATAAGCAAAACTACTAAACACAAGCTTAAACAAGCAACAAATTTCCAACACTTTGCTGAATGTGTTTCATTACTAATCCTCGTGGCAATTAACTCATTCTTCAACTTTAAATTTTCTGCAATCCTTTCAGCTCATAATGTAGCATCCCATCACCGATGGGAAGGGTAGAATAGTCTTTTGGAATGGTTTTCGAGTGCTTAGAAACACCCTTACATGTTCATGCATAATCTCATATCCGCATACATGTGAATAGTACATTTTTTGCACATGCAAATAACTGTACATGCATTCATGAAATTTCCCGGTATATTTGTTAATAAATGTCATTGTTATGAAAAACATGATTTGTGTGCTTGAAAATTGAGTTGAAGAGGGTCATTGATGTTTTAAATTTGTTAGTGAATTTTAGAAAAATTTTTCTGAAATTTCGGGATACTTTTTGGACTAGGAAAAATGGCAAGTGGCAGAATAAGTGTGTATCGGTAGTGGAAATGACTGGCTAATGGCACTGAAAAATTAGATACATGATTTTAGGATTTATTAATTTGAGCCATTGGAATTTGGGGAGAAAGTAGAGTAGAAATTGAAATTTGATGGAACTAGTTAAATGAAGGAACCAAGCTAATGCTTTAGAAATGGGACACTTGTCACTTGTTCAACCATGTTTTAAGCCATTAGTTTTAATTTAAAGCACCCCACCCCCCTTTTGGGTCTTGACTTTCACGAAACTTCTCTTTCAAAAGGGCTATTGGTGTTTTATTTGATTTTTCTCCACCATCTTCGTAGCTCTCCTCTTCCTTGTTCCTTTTGATATTTTGCTCATCTTTTCTACCTGTTAAGTCAAAATGACTTTAATAATGATTTTGATGATGAACCAAAAGCAGACGAAGAAAAAGCAAACAGAAGCTTAGAAGAAAAAGCAGACGAAAGCTTAGAACCAAATGCAGACGAAAGCTAAGACAAGAAAAAGTAGACGAAAGCTTAGAAGAAAAAAAGCAGACGAAAGCTTAGAAGAAAAAGCAGACTAAAGCTTAGAAGAAAAAGCAGACGGAAACAGACGATAGCATCAGTCTGAGTCAGTCATACAACTCAACTTAATAACCGTTTCTTTAAAGAATCAAGAAGCAGTTATCAAGAAGCAGTTGAAGACAAAGGCTATAAATTCAAGTC
>JAOQMQ010000196.1:15967866-15981368 GCA_027563845.1 Erythroxylum subrotundum
CAATGTAAGCCACGTGATTTAGACATCAAATGAGAATAAAAACTAAGTGTAAAAGTATAAAAAGATAAGAAAATATGTGTGCATCAAAATTCATCACTGAACTTATAATGGTGCCTAGCATTGTTGAGCCTATAGTATTGTACTGTCACAACAATGACGCTATTGCGCAGGCAAAGGAACTAAGATTTCATCAATGGTCTAAATATATACTCAAAAAGTTTCACTTGATCAGGAAGATAGTGGAATGGAAATATATAACATTGGAGCAAGTTCCCTCTGAAAAGAATCTTGTAGATTCTCTCACTAAGTCATTGTCTCAAAAGCGACATGATCGATATATAGATGGATATGATATTAGATAAGAAGGCGATTGACTTTAGTGCATATGGGAGACTGCTAGCTTATGTCTTTGCAGCCAATTGGTTGGTTGAAATTTGATGTATGATATTATTATTTAATTAATAAAGGCATTTTTTATCTTTAAGTATTATGTTAATTACATTTGTTGTTTTAATGCTAAAGGTAAAATCCTATAATAATTAATTTGTAATTGAAATTATGATGAGATCATAATTATGTTATTCAATTTGCATTTATGTATTATTCCCAAATTGTTCCTAGTTGTATTTTCATCAAGACGAGATATTGATAAAACAGTGAAATTAGCACATGTAATGTTTCTTTCTTACGAAGATAGTATATTTATTATCAATATAAAATACATAAATTTAAAAATTATTAAATATGATTGTATTAAATTAATATATTTAGTTATGTAATCTATAATCACTTGTACGAGTCTAAACACATAAAAAATTCATTAAATATATTTTATTATTTATTGAATAAATTATAAATAATTCTATCATAGTACTTTTTATGTATAAGTAATTATTATTTATATAAAATTTAAAATTTTTTAATTTAATCATAAAGTATTTTAAATTTATAATTATCGGTATTCTAATTGTCAGTTGGTGTTGACTAATACTAACTGATAGTATGTTTGGTTGAGAGGAATGACTATTCCATTCCTCTCTTATTTTTGGTAATAACTTATTACTCTGTTCGGTTAAAAAAGATATAGAAAAGACATTCCTTATATTTAAATATTCCTTCATTTTGCGAAATACCTAAAGCAGTTCCTCCTTTATTATATACAATAATTTTTAGCGTAAAGAAATGTTTTGTTAATTTATATCTTTAAAATATGTGGAAGACACCAAACACCGTAGGCCTTTTTCTAACAATCAATGTGATTAGACGTCCAATCTCTTTTGAGAAATTAGATGGCAACTTCAACTTGAGGGTCGATCAGTGCCATTGCTTGGGTGATCATGATATGGCAAATGGTTAGCGCTGCAACGGATTGAATTGAGATCGCACTGAATGGCTCTAAACGTAGCTGCTTCAAATGGTCACTAATCCATTTGTGTTTTACACTTGATAAATTTTTATTTTTTAAGCTCTTATGACGTTTTAGTTGATAGCCAGGTTATCTGATTTTACATTTTACTTCCTTTCAACACCCCCTCTCTTCACCATGGTAGCCTTGGAAATCAAGTTTATTACAGTACAAGTTGAAATTCATTAAGCATCTGACCAAATTCTTTCACCAAAAATCTTCAAGCAGTGTACCTAAACTCAATTTACACTTTCAAAAAGTAGAACGAATTCGATCAGTAACAACAAATGAATGACAGCTAAAAAATGAAAACTTGTGCAAGCGTTACTTAACCAATTGGATCCGTTCCAGTTTGAGGTGATGGGTATGCAAATGTTGTGTTTTCGGTAGGAAGAAAGTTCCCTTTGGTTGTAAGTGGCTTGTCACAATACATGAAATAGTAACATTAATATCTTGGCCAATGGTCGTTAGCCCAAACGCCAAGTTCTAATCCCTCGTAACAAAAACAAAAAAAGAACATTAACACATTGAAAATCATAAAAGCTTATTTCCTATCCTGATACCACACTACAACTAATGATTTTTCACCCTGTCACGTGTTCACATATCCAAAGGACCGAATGCATCATCTGCAGATTGCGGATCTCCTAAAAATGACTCATATTTCGGTCTGGAAGGTTGATCCCTCCCGAGGGGGAAGTTCCAAAATGAATCAGAATTTTCAAAGAAAATGTAGAAAAGAACAGCAGATGCCAGGAATAGTCCTAAGAGCAGCACATAGATTTGCCATTCTGTTCATGAGAGGGAACAAAAAATCAGAGTAGAGCATATATATCAGGAAGAGAGAGAGGGTGACAGAGAAAAGCAAAAAAAGAAAGACCTTTCCAATCTGCAGGAACATTTAGCTTTGTCACCACAGCTCCCCATTCACTTGATGTACTCAGTATCACCCTTGAAGAAGCAACAGATTCAGTAAGTATCAAGAAAAGGGAACAACAAAAAGTGTATTATACCTTGTAAATTAGAATCAGAAACGTGGATGATGATAGAACAAAAAAATTAAAGCGTATCTGTATAAAATTCAATAGTTTTATGGTAGAGAGGGATTATGAGAAGTTAAGATATCTATCACCACAAAAATATAGCACTGGGCAATTCAAAATTTTAAATGTCGTTTTCAAAACTTATTGCAATATCATACTGAACTCAGTATCCTAGCAGGTGGTTGTTTTACTAGAAAAGCTATACAACTATCTTCTCTACAAGTTCAAGAAACATTATACTGCATAAATGTACCTTCGGGTGTGACAGAACTCCAAACTTGAAATGCATGTGCCTATATGGAGCCTCCTACTCCAGTGGCAAACCTCCATCTTTTTTACTTCAGCCACACAGACATCTCCATCTTTACTTCCCCTAGAAGCAAGAAGACGAATATGTTAGCACAAAATATCATAGACACAACAAGTTGCTCCCTTACTTCAAACTTACAAGCTAAATTCTCGGAGACATTACTGCAATTACCAAATACAACCTGAAATTTTTGAATATTTCACATAGATGCACAAGTAACACACATAAATATGCAATGAGCATATTAGGTATCCCCTCTAGGAACTTATACACTCCCAAACTAATTGGGATCACCAAGTTCAGCTATCCTTTCTGATTTTGCGAAGACCAACCAAGGCTAATGAACTCCTTGTGAGAATAGGTTTAGTTCTGATTCAAAATTACAAAATATTCTCATTCTAATTCTTTTTCTCAATTAAAGTGTCAAAAACCAACATAAAGGATAACTTTCTAATGATGAAGTTTGTTGCTTGTGTATCTATACTTGTAGAATCAATATTTTCTCTGTGGAAAATCAAATACTAGTAAAGTGGACAATGATCAATTAACCTGTAGATGTATCAATAGATGGCAGCTTAACTTAAACAAGGTACACGAAGTGAATTTACAATTTGGTTCTGTAAGGGTAAAATAACTCAATTTCAACAAAAACTTGCATAAACAACATATTCCAATGGGCAAGGCCAACTACTTACAAAGCAAGGTATTTTCCGTCCAGGCTGACAGACATTATGGCAGCAGGCTTTCTTAATAGCCTCTTATACCCAATTTTCTTCCACGTACTAATGTCATAGACGGAAGTGATAGCTTTATCACCTGTACAGTGATATTGCTATAGTTCAGAAAAAATTGCTGCATTCTGCACTATAACAATAATATTGTACATAAACTGATAGATGTACCTTTTTGTACAGCACAGAACAAAAATGGTTTTGTCCCATCCTTGGAGAATCGACACAATTCAAAGTTTTCATCCTACAGCAGATAAAATAACAACAGGTTTCTTTAAGGTAAGAAGAAAAATCAGCCACAATCATCAATATCACGACATGAAACAAACCATACCGGGTTGTGGACCAAAGAAGTCAGAGGGACACCATCTTCCATCCTCCAAATTCGTGCTGAACCATCAACGCATGTTGATGCTAGGAATTCTGAATCTAGACTAGAACATGAGCCAAAAAAAAAACTCAGACTTTAGCACAAAAATTGATCCCCTTCACACTTTTATTCAGTCAACTCAAAAATAGAAAGGAAGAAGTAGATCTAAACAGTTCAATAAAATCCAAACTTTAGTTCCATATGAAGGAATACTCTAAAGATCATATTACTCTACCACATTCTTCCATTAAACTATCAGCCATCAATAATTCCCAAGAGAAGCAAATTTTATTGGCAAGTGAACATAATTTATCCCAGGAGCTTATTGCACTCGATAGCATTTCATAAGGAGACTATAAATAATTCAAAGACAATTCCAAGAGGCGTCAACAGCATTATGTGCATGCAGTGACTTTCACTCGAACCATTTACTATTAGAAAGAAGAAAAGAAACCTGAAGTCCATATCCCGAAAGGACTTGTGTGCTCTTGGTTCATCAATAATTATTCTCAGACTTGGCCACTCCCAAATTCTCAGATGACCATCCTACATTGAATAAGATAAAAACGTGTCAAGCTGGATATGGCTAACATATAGGCTTCGGAAACACAAACAATAGAAAGCCAGTAACAGTCATGCTTGAATCACTTGCTATAACTTACCACTCCACCGGCTGCAAATTTTGATCTATCAACACTAAATGCTAGGCATTTTTGTGGCCCAACATCTTGGAGGGAATGTAGGTCTTTGGCCACAATCTTTACATTTGATTCTTGACCAGACAACTCAAATAATCTGTACAATCAAACCAGGCCCATTTTAGGTAAATGTACAACAACCACAAAGTATGGAAAGAGAAAAAATTGTTATTTAGTTACTATCATCCTGAAATTCACGAAACAAAGAAGGATCTGGATTCCCTTGTGGAATTGAAAGTTCATCCATGCATCTGAAGCAACTATTCTAATGAAAATGGACTATCATATATAGAATTTTTTTCTCGAGAAGTAGACATTATTAGTCAGAGATAAACAAAGCAAACTAAAACGATGCCCCAAGATTTTATCTATAAAACTATGATCATTAATCCTTAGCCCCAACTGAAGTGAACAGCTCGCAAAATTTACGCACAATAGAAAGAAGAACGCAAACTTTATAATCCATTTAACAACTTGAACATTCTCGGACAGTAATCCTTTGCCAAAACCATAAACCCGGAATTTAGCAATGAATGAAGCCAACAGTTGGTTGAACTGCATCCATGTTCAACAGAATTGTTCAAGAAAAAACTATAGAACAAGGATATCTGACAAATGTTACCTAGCCTAGCGAAGACTAATAATTACTTTACCACGAAACTTGATACAGGAACCTATTATTGTTAGAGAACATGTGAGCATTGAATGCTAAATGGTGTGATTGGATGCATTTAAATCGAAAAAGGTGACATAAAGGTCATAAATTTTAAATTGATCATTAGAGGCTTACTTGATGCCACCTTTGGTCGTAGAACAAACAAATTCATCTCCACTAGGATGGACTGCAATCGTCAGTGGCTCGCCCTCTGTTTCTTCGAGTACGTACGTAGCCTAACGAAGACAAAAAGAAAGAAAGTCAATACATATCAAATGTAGAAGAAAGAAAAAAAACAAATTCTAGCTCCAAACAACATAAATAAAACCCTTGAGGGACATGTTATCCAACAACTTCCATCTCTTGTTTCGAAAATAGTTGAAAATGTAAGCAGAAGTTTCATTGCGTAACCTCTCATCGTTTATGTTCCGATTAAAAAAACAAAACCGAAACCTTTTGCACCAAAAACAAGTTGAAAAGAAAAGGAAAATAAAAACGGGTGAGATATGAGAGCGAGTGGGAGAGACCAACGGAGATGGAGAGAGAGAATTGGTTGCAGGGTCGAAGGAAAAGATATGAAGCACCGAAGGAGACGAAACCCGCCTCATAGACTTGCCCAACACAATCAGGTTCAGGTTCTCGGGTCTTCGGATCCACGACCCGCATGTCACGGTCTCTTTCTCCGACGAATCCATCAACAGACAAAAACGAAGCACAAATAGAGAAAAAAGAGTGGAAACTTTGCTATCTGATTCGAACAAAGGGAGGATACTGAATTGCTCAAATCGGTACCTTGTTTATTTAATTTTCCGTAAGGAAGGAAGGAATTAGGAAATACAGTGGTGGGGTCCCTCACCCATTAAGTGAAGTCAACAATGTGAAGATGCTTAGCTAGTTTCGTGGATATTCGGTGAAATTGGACATATCCATCGGTGAAATTCGCCGGAAAGGCGTTGAAACACAGAAAAGAGCTGTCATGACGAGGGAAAATTGGACACGTCACGCGTATTATATATATAAACGATCTGCGTATATTGTTGAGGAATTAGTTTAAATTAATGTTATGAATATTGTATCCACATTCAATTTAGTTTTAGTATAGTATTGTCAGTCAACATTGAGTACCGGGATTAAATTTGATTTTTGTATCATACTATTAGTCTATATCGAGTGTCATCTCAAGTAATTTTAAAAATTGTAAAATACTTTCTAATTTTTTAAATTAAAAAACAATCTGTCAATATATTGCATTATATAATTTTTAATTTTACATCAATGATGTCTCTAAAAATTATAGTAATAGAAATTTGAAATAACAACAATCTTTTTATTTCTATTAATATTACTTTTTTATATATTTCACATGTAAACAATAACTGCAATTAATATAAAAATTTATTTAATCATCATACAAATATAAAACTAAAAATATTACAAATTACTTAAAATGTTACAATTTTATCGTATAGAATAATCATATCAAAATATCAAATAGAAAGAATAATAAAGTTTCATAACTTCACAAGTATTACAGAAGAGTTTGTGCCGAATAATACAATTAACTAGAAGCGAAACTTAAAATAAAAGCATTGACAGTTAAAATTTTATAATTATATTGCATATATAAAATTTAATATATGCATCAAATATAAGTGAAATTAAAAAAAATGAAAATGAAAACTTAGAACTTAGAACTTAGAACTTTATCCGATTAAATATCCACTTGAATCATATTAATCTCAATATTCATTTGGTATAAAATTCTCATCATTGAGAAGAGTCTCATCATTGCCATCATTCAAATTTGTTACACCAAATAACATGTTAATACTTTATCATTCAAGATTATCGTCTAAATCACTCTCATCTACCAAACTTGGTTCCTCAAAAATTCAATCAATTAAGAGATCGATGTGGTCAAGATAAATTGGATTAACAGAACTATACACAAATAAAATTAAATTATTAAGAAATTACAAGGAATTATATTCAACTTAATAATGATAATAATATACCTTCGTCAAAGCTTTAAATTGTATCAAATAAAGACCAAGTTGTTCAATCTTTTGTGTTCCAATCTATTCATTTTCTTGGAATTGATGAATGTGTTCCAATTCTTTTCACACACCGATTACACTCACACATTAACTCAAACTTTGAATTGCAAACCTTTGCAATTTTAAAACATCACATCTGAATTGGTGTCACTAAGCAACTATAAGAAAAAAAAATGACCTTATAAATAAAATAAAGTGATGATTAAGTTCCAACAATTAACAAAAGTAAAAAAAATATATACTTGGATTAAGTTTGTCTCTTTAACAAATAACAAAGGGCATTCCAAAACTACCAAAAACATCCTTATAAATCTCTACTTGAGAGCTTAAGAGATCTTTATCATCTCAAACAATTATTATAACAATTAGAAGTATTCTACCATTTTCTTCAGTTTTCTTTGTAAAACCTGATATAAAATAGGCACTAAGATTCAAAAATATCCTAACTACAAACAATAAAGAGTAAAGTTACATTTCCTTTCTCTCGTTGATAACTGCAAGATAATGTGTGTACAAATAAGACCTATTTCTAGATTGGCCTCGATTATTTCCTTCGTCTTCTCCGTGATATCATAAAAACAACTCATTGTTGCCTTCTTATTACTATCAGCCAGATTAAGTACTTTCACCAATTGCTTACAAACTCGAACTATAAATTGAATTGGGGCCAAAATTTATGATCTTTAAGTATAATTCTAGAAACCTCCACTCTAACATTAGACATGAAATTCTAAGATACATCTCACTTATCAATTGTAAACATTTGCCTCAATTCTTTCTTTATTAGAACATACTGAAGTGATAAAAAATTAGTTGCAAATATTGTAATAGTAAGAGGATACAAATTTCTACCATTGATGAAATCCTTACTGATCAAATTTAGGACTCATACATGATTTTAGATGAACTTGATCGATATTTTTACTTTCTTCAAAATTTCATCAATGATAGGAAAGCATCTAACTTCTATATTTTCTAATATTAAGTTAATGCAATGTGCAACATAAGGAGTCCAATAAAAAAGAATTATACTTGCTTTACAATCTTTTCCTAGCTACTTTGTAAGTAGAATCAATATCAATAATAAACATAACAATATTTTCTGGCCCAACTTCATTTACAACTTCATCAAATATCTAAAACAGAGTATCAACATTTCTAATAAAGTCCTATGCATCAAAAAACTTCAAAAGTATTATCACTTAGTAGAATAAACTAAAAATTGATAATAGACTCATATATTATATTTTTCTAACCATCTCATATGATTGAACACCCATAAGTTGCGCAAGTCATTTTTCTTTCATCTAAATAACTGTTTATTTTATAAACAAAGTTGCTCAAAAGTTTACCTCTATAATTATCAATTGAAAGAGCTTTATATCTTGTACTATAAGAGGCAACCATAAGCTACTAATAATAAGACTAGAAACCATTGAATGGTATACCTTAATCTTACCACCATCTAGCCATTATAATATCCATATTATGAGCTGCTTCTTTAGACTGTAAGGCACTACATATTAAAGGCTAAGTTGTAGGACTTATTCGTGAAGTAAAAAAGCTAAACATCTATCTTCTTCTTTTCCTCACATCAAATCCAACATTTCCTTCTTGTTAGGTAGGAAAACTACCTTTAACATCTCCACTATCATCTTGAAAAAAGAACTTCCACTACCAATTTTGTAGTTTAGTTTGTGCCTGTGATCTTTCTCATGCTAATACTCTTAAAGTAAAGCTTTCATTGTTATTTTACTTTATGATTCACTTTTTTACAAGACTTCACATCACCTTTGATCCTAGCTAAATATTTCTTTAATCCGGTGGTTATTCCATCTTTCAAACGTTTGTTGCAATACAAAAAATGATATAATTCTTCATTTTCTGGACCAAATTATTAGAAGTACTTGAGCTTCCTTCCATTTTATTTGTAGTATATGATATAAAAATGCAAGTGAACTTCACCTAACTTATATAAATGATTGCTGCATTTTCACAACTATAACTCATTTTGTGTGATTACACAATTCAACCATAAACTCACAACTATAACCTATTTTGTGTGATTACATAGTTTAATCATAAAGTTACAACTATAATCTATTTTGTGTTATTATATAATTTAACCATAAACTTAAAAGTATAACTCATTATGTATGATTATATTAATTCAAGCATAAATTCACAACTTTCTAGCTTTTTTTAAATCTATATTACAATTTTAATTTTCATTAATATCATTCTTTCTATTTTTCCTCTATACATCGTAAGAAAGACACACACGCACATATAAATAATCCTTAAATTTTAATTTTTATATTACAAATAAATCCTTTTAATTTAATGTAATATTAATTGATTTAGGAAACTAGTTAAATAAATTTGTAACGAAAGTTTAGATATGATGAAATAAAAAATCACACTAATTTATATAATTTAAATATGATTTTTTTAAAAATAGCTAAATTTACAAAATCAAAATTTAATTCTTGATTTATATTTAAATTCTACAACCAAATAATTTGACATGTTAAGGTAGGAATATAAAGCCTTGTTGTTGATGGATATCACAAATTTCACAAGCCACTCAATTACGCAATACCCACGACAATTTATTCTATCAAGAATTTAGGGCTCAAGCCAACCAACATCTAGAAACTAAAAGGCACATCTTTTAGCAAGTATTTAAAAAAATATGCTTTCTGCATCTTTGAATATCACCATTACCAACCTTTACTTCGAGAGTTTGAGATGGTTCACAAGACACAAAGTAGAAAAGCTGAAGCAGATAATAGGAAAGGCTTCCTTTACGGGAAAGAAACATATGGTACACTAATTTTTTTAATATGGCAATGTTAAGCCTTAAAAGTGTTAGACATTTTTGTCCTTAGGGGCAATTTTGTCAATGTCTCATAAAGTTGGACTGACATTATTGCAATTTTAGTTTTTAAATAAATTACCGGTTAAGTTACGTCATTTGATCCAGATAAAGATGTTAAAATGGCCCAATAAATGATCTAGTTCAAGGAGTCGAAGTCTAGGTAGAAAATGGGTCCCGATTAGTGTAGACCAGGTCCATATCGGCCTTGTGATGGGGAAGCCTGATATGGAAGCTATATAAAGGTAAGGTCTCCTGTAGTTGCTCAGAAGCCGTTCACGAGCATAAGGTTCTTGACCCGTTAAGGAAGCTCGAAACTTGAGAAAACTGTTGAAAGACGTTGCCCGTGAGTTGGTGAGCACTTTCCGTTAAAGGACCCGGGAGATTCGGAGTCGTTTGGAGCTCGGAATCGGCATCGGAATCAGAGATGGAACCGAATCCAAGTATTCCGCATTACCTTCATTTTTGATCCTTTCACGGGACCCTGGGGTACGTAATAAGGTCCCCTCTACGTACTAACATGTGGTATCAGAGCGGTTACGTGATCGGATTGCCGGAAACAGAGGTTATTCAATTTTTCATCTCATTTGGTATTTCGTTGTTTTGATTCGTTTTTCAGTTTTTTTGCGTGATTGATTGCGTAAAAGTATTTTACATAAGGTTAGCTACGAAAAACGGGTTGAAAACAGGCCGAACGGAGAGAAAAATGGAGTCCTGGATCGTCGAAAATAGTCACCGCCGTCGGAAGGGAGGACCATACGCGCCCGACGACGCTACAGTGGCGCGGGCGCGCTCCTACGGAAGACGCGTAATCGGCGCGCGCCACGCGGCTCCACGGGTCGGAGACGCTTGTCGCGCGTGAGACTCACGCGCGCCTCGTGGCCTGCTTCCCCACCCGCATGGAACGGCGGGCGCGTGCCTCGCGCGCACCCATCCGGGCCGTCCACGCGGCGGACACGTGGACGCACGCGGCACACAGTTCCCGCACGTCTACAAGTGGGGCGCGTGCCATGCACGCGTTAGACGCGTGCGCAGACGCGGCCGATGATGTCAGCTGCTGACGTCATCTACAGTCCCCTCACCCAAAAACAAACCCCAAAAATTTCAGACTCTGATGATCAGTAAACACCCTAGTGGTGACTCCATATAGATAATGCCTCCAGATTTTCAATGCAAAAACTATGGCAGCTAACTCCAAATCATGCGTCGGATAATTCATCTCATGAGGTTTCAATTGTCTCGAGGCATAGGCAATCACCTTCACACCTTGCATCAACATGCAGCCTAATCCCTTTCTCGAGGCATCACTATATATCCTATATCCATCATTATCCGAAGGCAAGGTCAAAATTGGTGCACTCGTCAATCAACCTTTAAGCTCCTCAAAGCTTTTCTGGCATTCCTCTGTCCACTCAAACTTCTGGTTCTTTCTGGTCAACCTGGTAAGTGGAGCTGCTATTAGAGAAAAGCCCTCCACGAACCTCCTGTAATATCCAGCTAAACCCAAGAAACTCCTCACTTCTGCTATATTCTTAGGTGCTTCCCATTTCACAACCGTTGCTATCTTTCTCGGATCCACATGTATTCCGCGCTCCGAAATCACATGTCCGAGAAAAGCTATTTCTCTTAACCAAAATTCACATTTATCAAACTTTGCATACAATTCATTCTTCCTCAAAGTCTCCAAAGCAACCCTCAAATGCTCCTCATGCTCTTTATCACTTTTAGAATAAACCAATATATCGTCTATAAAAACAATGATAAATTGGTCTAAGAAGGACTTGAAGACCCTGTTCATTAAATCCATAAAAGCTGCAGGCGCATTCGTCAATCCAAAAGGCATAACCAAAAACTCAAAGTGGTCATACCGCGTTCTAAAAGCAGTCTTTAATACATCAGACTCCTTTATCCTTAATTGATGGTAACCCGATCGCAACTGTATCTTCGAAAAGACTCGCGCCCCTTGCAACTGATCAAACAAATCATCGATGCGTGGGAGCGAATATCTATTCTTGATCGTAACATGGTTCAACTTTCGGTAGTCCACACACATCCTCAGCGACCCATCTTTCTTCTTCACAAAGAGAACCGAAGCTCCCCATGGCGAAGAGCTTGGCCTAACAAAACCTTTCTTTAACAAATCTTCCAGCTGCTCCCTAAGCTTTTTCAATTCCGCCGGAGCCATTCTATGTGGCGGAATCGAGATTGGCCTTGTGCCCGGAAGAAGTTCGACAGGAAATTCAATTTCCCTCAAAGGAGGTAGTCCTGGTAATTTCTCGGGAAAGACATCTGGGAATTCTATGACCACAGGAATTTCTTCCAATTTCCCTTCATCTGCCTTTGCGTCGACCACATAGGCCAAGAATACGTCACAACCTTTCCTTATCGGCTTATCCGCCGTCAGAGCCGAAACCAGCGTGGTCGGACTCGCTTTTCTATCACCCACAAACGCCACTTTTCTACCCTTTTCAATTTCAAACTCCACAATCTTATACTTACAATCCAATTTGGCATTATACTTTTCCAAAGTATCCATCCCCAGAATCACATCTAAGCCTCCCATTCTCAAAGGCATTAGATCCATCACTAAACGATCCTCTCCAATACGAATCTCACAGTCTCTAAAGACTTGACTGATAACAATACATTGGCCGATTGGAGTACTTACTAGCAAAGGAGTATCCAATGGGCTCAATTCTCTATTAAGCATAGTTCTACTCATCGACACAAACGAATGAATAGAACCCGAATCAATCAAAACAACAACATGATCATCAGAAAACTTAAGCATACCAGTTACTACTTCTGGGGCTATCTCTGCATCCTCCCTCGTCATAGCAAATACTCTAGCTGGTGCCTGACCCCTCGGTCTCCCTGGAGGGTTCACCTTTCTGGCCGCATCAGAGCTTCTACTGCCCACTTCTGATACTGTTCCGTGACCCACTGTCTCAGCCCTCTTAGAAGCTTGCATCTGACTTCTCTCCTGCCTCGGAGTCCGAGGACACTCTCTTGCCAGGTGTCCCTTCTCCCCACAGTTGAAACAGGCTGCAGACAAACGGTAGCATTCCCCTTTGTGGAATCTCCCACAGTGCTCACATTTAGGGATGGGCAGCTTATCCCCCTCTCCCCTCTTGCTGCCTCCAACCGTTGAGGCTTGATGCGAGGCAGTCCTCATCTGCCGAGGCCTGCTCGCTCCACTGCTCTTTTCTTTTGACTGAGCAGGGAAGGTCCTGGCACTCCTCTCCGACATAGGAGCACTGCCTCCCCTCTTGAACTGTTCTCTGCCTTTCCTCTTCTTACTGACAGCACTCTTTATATTCTCTATGTTCTCCACCCTCAGTGCTGCTTCCACCAA
>JAOQMQ010000196.1:15981468-15998304 GCA_027563845.1 Erythroxylum subrotundum
CATCTCTTGGGGCTCTAGACTCATCTGTGCCCTCCTCTCTCGATGGAGGGTCAGGTGCGACCGATCCTTGCATAATTTCCCGTATCCTTCTACAAGGCGGCATCTCACTCCTTCAATAAAGACACTAACGATTAGCTCACATTCTACAAGTATGCATGATATGCATGTCACTTAATGCAAATAATCAATTCAGAATGCAATCAATTTATCACATAACACACTAATGCATAGCACAACACATTTTAAGCCTAAGACTCTAAAAAGCCTAAGCTCTGATACCAAAAGATGTTGGACCTCGTTTCCGAAGCCTAACCCTGGTGTTGGGCTCCGGGAACGTGGCCCAACACCAGGGTTCGACTTCGAGAACGGGGTCCAACACTGGTGAACTAGGAACTCTGGCATAAAAAACGGTTGGTTTGTTTGACGGGAAGCAGAGGTCGTAAAGATCATTATGGCATGAACCCGTGAGCAGCACCACCCATGTCCGTAAATCCTTCACCTGAAAATGGGAAATAAATCGATTGAGATGTTATTCTTGGTGCACAATCGTTTAACGGAAATTAAATTTTTGTTAATGTTACGCACATGTAAAATGTTGTCAACAATAATCGGCTTAGATTTAGTTGCCAGAGAGAAACTACCGGTGTTTGCAATTGGAAGTTCGTATCCATCGCCGACTTGCAAAAAATCACCACCTCCATATGGGGAGTGAATAGACAGCTTCTGAAGATCGCGTGTCATAAGATAAATGGCTCCCGAGTCAAGGATCCACTGTCCTTGATTGGCTACAGCAGAAGGAGCTTGAGGTGTGCCTAGAGCCTGCATAAAATGCGCACCTGGCCTGGTTGATGTGCGGTTCCGTGCAGGTCTACCGTGGAGATCCCAACAGGTCTTCGCTGTGTGTCCAGGCCTGTCACAGTACTGGTAGATGGCAGAGCATTGGCCTGGTGATGCAGACAAGGTGGAGTGAGGCGCCGAAGGATGCCTAGGCATCGAAGACTTACTTTAAGGATAACGAGATGCATGGGCAGGCTGGTGCGAGCGTTGCGGGGTAACGATATGAGCAATAGGTGTAGGAACAGAATCGTCAAGCCTGACCTGCCTTGGGAGAAAACACTCAATGTCTAGCAGTTTCTCATGAAGATCAGCAAAGAATATCGGTGTTTCCCGGGCGCTTATAGCGGCGCTGACCTCCTTGAAATCCGTGGAGAGGCCATTAAGTGTGTGGATGACGAGATCGGTGTGCTCACAATCGCAATTTCATCCGTGATACTTTTGATTTCCTTCAAATAGTTAGATATAGAAGCATTGCCTTTTCGAATTGAAATCAGTCTCTCCTTGAGAGACGTGAGTCTCGAACGAGATTTTCCTGCGAAAGTTTTCTCAAGGAAGTCCCAAGCCTCCTTTGATGAGGTGACAGAAGCAAGTAATGTTGCATTTGTTTCTGCAATAGTGGTCATAAGTGCATGGAGGAGAAACTGGTCCTGTTGGATCCATGGAGGAAGATCACGGTTGTCAATTACCGGACGTGGGATGGAGCCGTCTTCATAGCCCTTTAATTTATATCCATTGAGGAGAGCGTTCACCTGAACTCTCCAGGCCGGATAGTTTGCACCTGTCAGTTTCGAGTCGAAGGCGAAACCCGTGTTGAAGACAACTAAATTTGGTGGCAATGTTGCATTTGGAATGTTTGTTGCTGTAGAAGATACATTGTCAAGAGCCATCAGGATCGGTAATAGGAGACAAAAAGAAAAGAGTTTTGGTGCTAACTAAGCACTGGAAGACGATGGACAAAGGTTTTAGACTTAGTGCACGAAAATGGTTAATTTGTTGTTACGTTGCAGCTCTGATACCATAATATGGATCAGTAAATTGGTGATTTCTATTTGTGATTGTAAGTTATAGGATGAACATATAAATACACAAAATACAAGTGATGGATGTAACAAACTAATCTACTAGAAATACCTAAGATCAAGGACTATCGTAACTGCTTGGACTAAGTCACATTTGACTTATTCCTATTAGAAAATGGGCAACGATTTTGGTTTATGTTCTTATATTTTTGTTCATGAACTAGTTTAAGCAATTGGTTGATTCCATATTTAACCTTTTCTGGTCGACTTCCATCCTCTAGCCTAATGTTTACATCTATAGATACTTAAAAAATATAGAGGAAACTTTGCTCTTTGTGTTAATGATTTCTAGTACTTAAAGAAGCTTCTCAATATCAATCTCGTTGTAGAGGCTTTTGCCCCTCTCATTCCAACTATCATTTGCAATAACGTCCTATATAGGCTACTTCTTTTCTAGAACTTAAAGACTATACAAGGCACTCATTCTCCATCTTTGGTCGTTATAAAGCTCTGTAAGAGAGTAAATAAGTAGACAAGAAATAGATGAAGTGAATTAATCATAAAGGATGATTTATGATTGGGCTTTTCTATACTTAAGGCCAATGTAGCGCAAGTGTTTAAGCCATATTGGTCATGATGTTACAAAAATTCTTAAGTTTTCTGATTTAACACAAAGGGAACTATTATGATGAGAAAGAGACATACATCAATCATTAGAGACTCGAATTAAAGCATCTTCAGACAAGAAATGAGCAACTTTGGAGTACTAAAATGGGATTTCTATAAGATTCAATTAAAGAATTCAATTGAATATGAGTTATCTTGTAAATTATTCATGATTACTTCTTATATTTGAATTGAAATTTACTAGCATTTTGATTTAATTTCATATTTCATGTATAAGGATTGAGAAATCATATGTATGAACAGATTGTGACATGAATAATATGAGTTGCTTGGAATTCTAGAGACAGGATCATGTTATAGTCAAATCTAATAATGAAATTCATAGAACAAGTTAATGCGTTCTTAAAAGATCTGATTAGAAAGAGATTTCAATCAATCAACTTAATGAAATAATTTATATTTCTTGATAAAAAATATAGTTATAACTTTGAAATTTTTATCGATCCAAAAAATTAGAGTTACTAATTGAATCTACATAAATTTAAGCATAAAAAGGTTTTAGGAGGAATTCTCTAGGTATTGTTTATTAATTGATTACTTCATTCTTGTTCATCAATTTGGTTTGTTATTTTAGTTCAGTAATTTTTGTTTAGTTATTCATTTATTTAAAGTCAATCATTCATTTTAATAGATTAGTTAATAAAAAGATAATTATTATTAGTAGTTTGAACTTTTACGAGAATAATACTTGTATTCACTAAACTATACTACAAGAATGATATATCCTTTGGTTGGTTGATCTTTAGATTATTTGATATTTACTTTTATCTTAGTTTTTCAATTTGCATGTTAGTTTTTCACTTGTGCTTAAACATTGGCCTATTATTTATGTCATGCTCCAAAGTTCAAAAGTTTTATAAGCATTGGCTTAAGTATCAAATTTGAATTAATAACTTTTTAGGTTGCAGTAGATTAATTATTTAACAAATTATAATAACATTGTTATTTATTTTTAATATTTACTATAAACAATACTTTAATAATAAAACACTAGTTAATTCTTTGGATGAAGTTTCTGTTATTCAAAAAGGAAAGTTGAAAAGTCAAAATAAATAAAAACGAATTTATTGCCTTAATAACCCCGTGTTATTCATAAGTTGCTAAAAAAACCATGACATATAAATATTAGCAAAACAAACCCTGAGTTGAAATTTTATTAACTTACAGCCCCTAACAATACACGGCTAAGGGTTTTTTTTTGCAGCAAAATTGAAAATATAAGGTTAATAAAGTAACATTTTATATCTCATGGTTTAATTAGTAACTTTCGTATAACACAGGGATCGCTACAGCAATTTTGTCAAATAAAAACAAGACAAAAACAAAAAAAGAACAGTAAAAATCAGACCAAACTAGTAAGTTCGACTGAAATAAATAAGAACCTGCCTAATTTGTGGTTCAATTTGTGTTTATAACTCTTTTGAAGAAAACCAATCGATTAAAAAAATAAACCTGCAGATCTTTTTGGAAAAATTAGCCAGTTTTTTGCACGCATTGTCAATGTATTTTGTAATTAGCCAGTTTGTACACACTCCAATTGTTGGAGATGAATATCACTCCCTTTTGTAATTTCCACTTTTTTCGGAATGAATATACTACTTATTTTTTTTAAAAAAAAGTGAAGAACCAAAATTTTGAAAAATTGAATAATACAAAAAAGAGAAAATAAATGTTATTATTTAATGGTTTTTCTTGAGATTTTGCTCATCTATTAATTAGCCAATTCACAAGCTTCTTCTTTCCCGAGACTAGAATTGATTGGATTTAAAAGTTTTTCATATTTTTTTTACTTATTATTTTTTCTTTTCAAGTCTCCAACACAATCTAACTAATAAATTATATATTTTTGTTTATCTCTTTATATTTCAATTAAAAATTTTGTTTTAAATTATTATTGGTAAAAAATAAATAACTATTTTATCCCTAAAAATATTAAATTTGATTAATCTCACTAATAGATTATATTTGTCAAAATTTAAGTTTTCTTCATACTTTAATTGAAAATTTTAAATTTCTTGTTAAAAACTAATTATTATTTTTATCATGAATTTATTTAATAAATTGAATTATTAATTAGTACATATAAGTAATTTTGCTTAAGATAATTTAAGAATGTGTTAAAAATAATATTTAAACTATAATAAAGTATATTTAAAGAACATTAAAAAACAAGTTAGAATAGAGATAGAGTCATTTTCATTGACTTTTTTTAAACATAGCTCAACTTTTACAAATTTTTAAATAAATGATAATATAAAAATGTTATTTTTATTTTTATGTTAGATATAGATTAAATTATTAGATTTATTATTAATTTATTATATATTGATGGGCATTATTAGTATATTTTTATTTTGATAAACTTTTTATTTATTATATGGTTTTTAAAACATTGAATAATAATTAACGCTTGTTTGCACTTTGCAGATCGCTTCTAAGCCCATCAATGTTCCTCGGAATTATTGTAATAAGGGGAAACCCTCACAAAACCTCTCATACTAGCCCTTCGTAAGCTTATTCCTGTCACAACCTCACCGGTGGCCGCCTGTTTCTTCTCGCTTGTGCGCCCTGTTTCTCTTTACTTTCGGATTTCTTATATCGCACATAAGCATACTTATAAGTGTAGGTGGCCTAAACCCTAATTTGGAACAGTTAACTATCAGTTCACCGCCTCCAATGGCTTTCTTTCCTTTCAATTCTCTTCTTTTGTTGGTTTAAAAATGATTATTTGGTAGTGTTTTCTCCAGTTTAAAGATGGGTGTCGAGCAAGAGAATGGTGATTCTGAGAAGATTTTGCCTCCCATTGAGCAGGTGTCAATTAATTCCAGTACCTTACCATATTCTGTGTATAGTTAACTTAACATCTTGATTCTAGATGCTTTATATTTTCAGGAATTGGCTGATGAGTTGGATACTAAAGTGAAGAAGTATCTTAGAGGAGAAGGTGCCAATTTGGAGGTCTGAATATTTCTGCTTTGGATGTTTAGTTTCGAAACTATTTTAGAGTTTTGCTGCATTGTAATGTCTCTCCCTTTTTGCATGCAGGTGTTGAAGGACAAAAAGCTTAGGGGTCAACTTTCTGTTAGAGAAGAGCTATATGGTATATCAGCTAAAGCTGCTGCCAAGACTGAGAAAGTGAGTTCTTGGTCACCAATTTTTAGTTTCTTATTTCCCTTATCAGTTCTCTAGAATTACAAAATCTGAAACTTTAGACTGTGTCTGTTATGTTGATGATGAGGAATATGATGAATATGTTACGATATGGTTTGAGAGATTGCAGTGTAAAATATTAGGGAATTTGGATGGTGTTACTGAGTTTTTATGTGCGAGGTTGACTGGTTTGCGTGTGTACATACAGTGGCTTATGCCCAGTGAGGGAGGGTATTTAGAGACTGAAGGCTTAGAGAAGACATGGAGAATCAAACAGGAAGCAATTGGACGTGAAGTTGATATCTCCAGTAAAAGGAAACAGTACGATATAGTGTTACCTGGTAGGTGTCTGTTGCAGAATTTGTTTCCACTGGATTGTTTATTTTCTCTTGTACTATTTTTAAAGCTCAGGGAGAATAAGTATTATTCCCTTCGATCTTTCCTCTTATTGCTGTAGCATCTGGGTTAATTTTCTGTTTTATTCCTGCTCTAAAGATTTAAAATCAGTGCAATTACCTAACTGTATGGAATATATCTTTTTGACTGCGATGTGCAGACCTTGGTCCATATACTTTGGATTTCACCCCAAGTGGTCGATACATGGCTGTTGCTGGACGGAAGGGCCACTTGGCAGTTGTAGACATGAAAGATATGAAACTAATCCGAGAAATACAGGTATGCTTTGCTCTTGAAGGCTGAGCTGCATTTTGGTGAGGCATGGCCAAAGAGTGAATAAAACTTTTCTTAGATACATTATTTTCTCAGATGGTTAATAGGTCTTATTTCCCATCTTCAGCTTATTTTTCCTTTCTTCCTGATCTATTTGCCTATAGATTAGAGTGCAATGATAAATTTTACCGGCTTGTTCTTCTGTTTTGTTGAAATGTTGTAGATTACAAGTTTCATAACTCTGCTACAGTTTCAACATATATCTTTCTAGCTGTACATCATTGGTATTTGCTTTTATGTGTGATATTACTCGTTTGAGTGTTCAATGGACATTTCATCATAATGTAAATACAATATGCCCCTAAGTGAGTATATGCGGTATTTTGGATCTATTGTAGATTAATACATAATACTACGTATATTATCAAGTATTAGCTTATACTGTTTCCAGAAAACGAAGTGGTTGCAAATGTATTTATAAATATTTACTGTTATCCTAGGTTGAATATTTTAAAACTGATTGATCTCCTTTTGACATGTTGATACTTGGTTTTCTTATCAAGACATGGATGTTCCTGCTTTCTTCTCTAGAAGGCTAGACAAATGTTTACTGATTAGGTTTTGTTCTTTCAGGTTAGAGAAACAATTCTTATCAAGACATGGATGTTCCCGCTTTCTTCTCTAGAAGGCTAGATGAATGTTTACTGATTATGTTTTGTTCTTTCAGGTTAGAGAAACAACAAGGGACATTGCGTTCTTGCACAATGAGCTATTTTTTGCTGCAGCTCAGAAAAAGTATGCTGTTTTATTTTAGTAGGAAGAAACTATTAAAAGAGTGTTGTTTGCTATGATAAGTTAGACTTGCCTTGTTATAAAGGAAAACTCTGTACAAAAATAGAGAGTTATATACCACTGTTGCACTGTATGATCTCCTAGAGTTTTTATGAGTGGATATAACCTTCCTGAATTTTGTATTCTTAATGAGGTACGAGGGCTCTTGATCTATACTCCATGGTGTTACTGAAACTAAATTGCAAGTGGCAGCCATTTTTTTGTTATGCAATATTTTACTTATTGTTGCTTTATTAGGATGTGAGGCTTAACATTAGATACCTGGGATTTTCAAAGTTATGGGTTTAAGTAGTATTTTGTTGCAATGCCTTGTCTAACACAAGTCGCCCAAAAATGACTGTTTTGATTGTCTTGCAGTTCTATATGAATGGTGTGGCTAACGTTTTCAAATGGTAACAGGTACACGTATATTTATAACAGGGATGGTGTTGAACTTCATTGTTTAAAGGTCAGTATCCTGTCCTGTCCTTGATGAGTTGTGATGGATCTAAAAGCTGTAGTAAGCTCCTCACTTTTTGAACATGCCAAATTTTTTTTAAAAGTTTTTGATTAATGATTACTTGTGTCAGCTTCACTTTTAATCACTTGGGTGTTTGTAGATTAGTAGCTTTTTCTTGATATCTCATGTATCGTGGCTTTAATTTTTAAGGAACATTCTGTACAACTTAACTTTATACAGATTCTAGTTGAAAAAGCTTTTTGTTGGCTTGGCATGTATATTGTAGAGGGAGTTTATATCCTTTCTTTGGTCCTTTCTATCCTTTTGATTTGTTTATGAGACAAATAATTAGCTTCATGATAAATACTTGATAACCAAGCCATATGTTCTATTTGGGGGATAATTTTTTCCCATTTAGAAGATGCATTTGGACTTCTAAGAATGCAATTAGTTAAACTTTCATTCATCTTCTTGAAGGGGGAAAAGAAAAAGCTAACAAGGTGAAAACATTAAACTGGAGCTGGTCTTGCAGCTCTGGACGGCTCCTTGCTTCTTTTGTTTCTTTTTTTAATTTATTGAGTCGCTAGTTAAATGATGATCCTATCAATAAAATTTAAAATGTTACAGTACTTAAAATGTTATTTGGGTCCCTCCTATTATTGTAAGAAGTCCTGTCGGTTATTGTGGAATACTGTGAATTGTACTAAAAGATTGTATGCACGTGCTATAGGAACATGGTGCAGTGTCAAGGCTTCAGTTTCTTAGAAATCATTTTCTCCTGGCATCAATAAATAAATATGGGCAGCTTCATTATCAAGATACTACGACTGGTCAGATGGTAGCTAATTTTAGAACAGGTTTTGGTCGAACAGATGTGATGCAGGTCAATCCCTTTAATGGAGTTATTGCTTTAGGACATTCAGGCGGTACTGTGAGCATGTGGAAGCCCACAACTGCAGCTCCTCTGGTCAAGATGTTATGCCATCCAGGGCCTATCACAG
Organism: Erythroxylum subrotundum; assembly: GCA_027563845.1. NCBI lineage: Eukaryota > Viridiplantae > Streptophyta > Magnoliopsida > Malpighiales > Erythroxylaceae > Erythroxylum > Erythroxylum subrotundum. The sequence continues at coordinate 15,990,123 of JAOQMQ010000196.1, forward strand.
CAATGGCATTCCATCCTAATGGACATCTCATGGCCACTTCTGGCAAGGAAAGGAAAATTAAGATATGGGACCTGAGGAAATTTGAGGTTCTCCAAACTATCTCAGGCCATGCAAAGACCGTAGACTTCAGTCAGAAAGGCTTGCTGGCTGCTGCAACTGGATCATTCGTTCAGATTCTAGGAGATTTTTCAGGATCGCAGACTTATAGCAGATATATTAATCATTCTATGGTAAAAGGGTATCAAATAGGAAAGGTGTTATTTCGACCATATGAAGACGTACTGGGCATAGGGCACTCAATGGGATGGTCTTCAATTCTCATACCAGGTTCAGGTGAACCCAACTTTGATACATGGGTGGCAAACCCATTTGAAACACCAAAACAACGGCAAGAAAAAGAAATCCGTTCTCTTCTCGACAAGCTCCCACCCGAGACAATTATGCTGGACCCTTCAAGGATTGGTACTGTGAGGCCTCCAAAGAGTAGAGATAAACCATCAAAACAGGAGGTAGAAGCCAAGATTGAAGGTGCTATTGAGGCAGCAAAGAACGTTGAATTCAAGAAGAAGACAAAGGGGAGGAATAAGCCTAGTAAGAGAGTAAAGAAGAGAAAGGAGGTTATTGAGAAAGCCAAGAGGCCTTTCTTTGACCAGCAAATGGAGGAAAATCCAACAAAAAAGAAACAGAAAATCAGCCAAGTAAATGAGCTTCCTACTTCCCTACAAAGATTTGCTCGTAAGAAAGCAACCGCATGATTTGTACTAAAACTATGTTCCCCATTGTTTACTTCTTTGCTACTTTACACTTACCAAGTTTTGTTCTTGCATATGTATCACTTTTCATTTCCGGCAGAATATCCATCTGTTCCCCATTGTTTACCTCTTTGCTACTTTACTCTTACCAAGTTGCATATGTATCCTTCTCATTTCCAGCAGAATATCCATCCAGTTACTTTTCTACGATGAAACCAAGATAATTCAACTGAATTGAATTGATTCCGTAGTAGCTTAATAGTTTATGTAAAATGGAATATAAATATTTTTATAATTCTAATTTTTTAAATAACGAGCAAGAAGTTCTAGTTTTATATCGTTTATTTTGTATTGAGTTATATATATAAAAAATACTAAAATCACGTTTATAAATTTCGATGGAAGTGTAATTAGAATATTAATTATTCCAAGCAGGTTTAAAAGAACTGACAGTTGTTGCATCATTTGTTTACTAACTAAAGGACTTGAAGCAGGAAGTGTCCTATACAAGACATCAACAAATTGCGGTTGGAGATAGTGAAAGATGCAACTGAAATTTATCGGTCTATTTAACCCAAAAAATTACTAATCACTTGAGTTTCGGTTCGATTCATTTTCATATACTTAATGATAAAAACCGGCCGGTTTTAACCGGTCAGCTTTTTTGAAAAACCGACTATATTTGGGTTCATTTAAGTATGTGGGCCCAGTCCTTCCTAACAAACGCTGGATATCTGTCAGCTTATTTAGTTATGTGGGCGACACTTTGTCCCTGTGAGTCGTGCCTCTCTGACATTTTTTAACGAAGTTTTTAATGAAATTGTTTTCTTTTCAATTCTATCATTTAATCTAATTAATAAATTATATTTTTAAATTTTAAATTTTATCTTTAGATTTTAATTCACAATTTCGTTTTAAATTATTTTTGCTAAAAATGAATTACTATTTTTATCCTTAAAAAATTCTAAATTTATTTAATCTTACTAATAAATTATATTTATCAAAATTTATATTCTCAATTTATCTCTTTATACTTTAATTTAAATTTTTTAAATCATTATTATCAAAAATAAATATTATTATTATTATTATTTTTTAATAAATAGAATTATTAATTAATATATATAAGTGATTTTGTTTAAGATAATTTAAAATGTGCTAAAAATAATATTTAAAATATAAAAATTATGTTTAAAGTACATTAAAAAAGGTTGCGATAGGATTAGAATCCTTTCAAACACTTTAATTTTTACAAATTTTTAAATAAATGATAATAAAAATCATTTTTATTTTATATTTTATATTGGATACAATGTTAATTTAAACTATTAGATTTATTATTAGTTTATTATATATTAATAAATATTGTCAAAATATATTTTATTTTATTCTTTATTTTTATTTATTTTTATAATTTTTATTAATTATTTATTATATACCAATTTTACAATTGTTAATATTTAACCTTTAAATTTTTAATCTCTTCTTTTTGTGTGTGTAAATCACTGGTATCTGAATTTATTGGGTCAACTAATCCGAGTCGGAGCTTAATCACAGTTAAGGCTCCTCGCTCCTCGCTCCTCGCTCCTCTTTACAAGTGTGTTTTGTAGGGATCGAATCCGAGAGCTCTTCTCACGTGCCCAAACATATGAGCCACGACGCGTAAGTTTTAATCACTTCTTTAATGAGTTTGATGTTCGGTAAATTTTTAAAACATCCTGCGAAACAATAACTACGATTTCAAGGATACGCTCCTCCCCTAAATAAGATCTACGAATCCGATAACGTAAGCGCTAGGTCATCAACGACAATTGTGGTATAGTCGCAGTTGTCGCTTCGCTCCCCGGGCATCCTCTCTCTCTCTTTCAAATGCTTTTTAGTTAAAGTTTTTACCATATGCCATGAGCATCTTAATCTCCTCGCCCACTCTTTCTATCCTACGCCCCAGTCCCACCCTACACTCTTCCGCTAATCTTTCTTTCTCTCAATCTTCGCTAACACTTCCCATCTTTCGTGTTCACATTATCCATCGTGCGCCATATGCGGCCGCCGTGGCCTCCTCCTCATCCGCCTTTTCCGTTGGAGCTGGAGCCGTCCTGCAGGACGCCGGAGCTACTGCGGCTGTACTCGCCGGCTCTTACGTTCTTGTCCTCACTTTCGATGCCCTCGCTGAACGGAAAGTTATTCAACAGGTAACTTAAATGCTTATATGTGGTCCCTACGCTGTGAAAATACACTTCCATTATTAATCAACAAGTGAAAGATTCGGCCTCACTTTACTTGTTTGTCAATTTTAACTGTCTTGGACAGAATTTGAGTAGAAAACTGGTCCATATATTGTCCGGATTGCTTTTTGCGATTGCTTGGCCCATTTTCAGGTTCTCTTTAATCTCTCTTGAAACAAAAAGAAAGCGATTTTAATGTTTTCTATTTGAGATTCATTTTTCTATTTTTATAATAGCACAGTACCTCAACAGAAGCTCGATACTTTGCTTCTCTGGTGCCTCTTAGCAATTGCTTCAGGCTTCTCATCCACGGCCTCTCTTTGGCTACCGATGAAGGCCTCATAAAGTCCGTCACTCGGGAAGGAAAACCTGCGTAAGTGAACAATAGATGTTAACTATACTTCTGCTTCAATCCAACGATGGAGTTAAGTGGGAATTTGGGTATTGCAGGGAGTTGCTGAGAGGGCCTTTGTATTATGTCCTCATTTTAATCTTATGCACACTGGTCTTTTGGCGGGAGTCCCCAGTTGGGGTCATCTCCTTGGCTATGATGTGTGGTGGGGATGGTAAAAACTTTAACAGTTGCTTGGTTTGAGTTCCTGTTGCTTTTCTTAACCTTCCAGTTACTAATTTCAGTCTACTGACATTCAGGAGTGGCTGATATTATGGGAAGAAGATATGGGTCAATGAAGCTTCCCTATAATCAGGAGAAGAGTTGGGCTGGTAGCATATCCATGTTTGTTTTCGGTTTCCTGATTTCTATTGGGTGCGTTTGAGGTCCCCATTATAACCAAATCATGAACATGAAAGAAAGCTACATGTGTTATTTGTACAGATGTTTCGCAGTTGACCTGAAATTTTCTGTAAAAAAATTCATAGGATGCTGTACTACTACTCAAGACTGGGATATTTTCAGTTGGACTGGACAAATACAACGGGAAGGGTTGCTATGGTCTCGTTGGTGGCTACACTTGTGGAGTCGCTTCCAACCACAAAGGTATTGGATGATAATATCTCTGTGCCTTTAGCAAGCATTGTTGCAGCATGTCTTAGTTTTGGATTATAGGGTAGCTTGTTGTAATTGCAATTGGCTTTTTGTACGAGTACCACTTAGTTTTCTGTTCTAGCTTACCTAGTTTTGACGAGGAACTGAACCACCCACCATTGCCATGGCCTTAGAAAGAATATAAGTATGAAGCCAAAAGTGTATTATGAAATCTTGACGCTTGTGTCATAATCCAAGGGCAAACTTTAATAATTTTGAAACGTTCAAAATAGATATTAAGTAAAATTTATCGGTGCTAAACTTTTGTTAGTTTAGTGTCATGTAATATTGATGACACTTTTTAATTTTTTTAAAATTTAATGGTAAATTCTAATACCATGTGTATGGCATGTGGATTAGTAGGAACTACTTAAAACTTAAAAATATTTTTTATTAGTATAATTAATCTTTAATATTAAATTTTCACCTAAGTTGTTAATTTAAATCTTTAATTCTTTCACCCAAAATATTCCACCTACTTGGAAAGTTAATCAAGCTCAACACTTTAGACCTCTCTGGCAATGGGCTGTATGGGTGTATGCTAACTTGGGGAACTAACTCGGTTACAGTATTCAGACATGGGGAGTACTTTTTCTTCAGGTTCAGTCCCTTTGAGTCTATTTAACAATCTTCATCCTTTAATATCTCTAGACCTTTGAAGCAACTCATTGTCTAGTGCAATTTCACCTGAAATAGGCAACTTCACAAACCTGATTGATCTTTACATCGGCACGACCCAGTTTCAGGATCTCTTCGAACCCTAGGATTTATACCCAGTAAACTGAGTGGTCCAACCAAATAAACTCGTGTTTTTCTGTTCATATGATCCAATTTTTACTTTTTTTTTTTATTATTTTCGATTCCAATAAGTAGAAAGAGACCTAAAATCAGATAACGAACAAATGATTTTGACGGTAACTCTCTACTCTGCTAAAATATCCTAAAGGTAGTAAATAGTGAGCCCAAGTGGCAGCGCTTGAAGTTCGCTTCCACATTTTGGGTTTAGTTTTCTTGTTACCTATTAGAACGGGCTCAATCCTGGTTGAGGCTATTTATCTCCTGGTCCAACGCTTTCATCGACATAAATCTTAAAAGAGTAGATAAGCCTGTAATAGATAGTAGACAGACGAAACAAACATAAAAAGGGGCTGAAGAAAGAAAACCTACTGAAATTTGCAGCCTAACCTTTGCTTTGCTTTGATTGCAACCTACTATAGAGCCACTTTTATATGGTTTATGTTCAGGCATTTAATTAATCCGAATAACTTCTTTTTCTAGTTACTAATCATACCATAGAAAATGGTGAAATTAAATTACTTGTGTATATATCTGTCTAGATTTGTGATTATTAGCTTAGTTCCTTAATCCTTTGTGGTTTTGGTTTTGCCGAGTAAATGCGAAACGCATTTCAACTGTAAGAAAGATAAAAGCGTTTAATGTACGTTTCAGAGATGGGAATTCATCAAGTGTTCCGTGTCGTCCTTCATTTGGCCCATCACATAAAACAAAATGCTGGATTAAATTAATGAAAGAATTGTCATTGTCTCATCTTAAAAAGTTGTTTGTATCATAAATTCATTCGTCTGTTTTTGGTATGTGAATGAAATATACACGGAGGGAAAAATGAAGCACGTGCAAGCAATAGTCTAACGAAAATATAATATATTAAATGATTAATAAATATTTAAAACCCAAAATAACAGCAACATTGACACAATGGATACATAACATAGCCAAATAAGCAAGGCAACACATAAAATGAGTTCCTTCCTTTCTCTTTCAACCTTATTCATCATTTTCCTCTGATAATTAAGAATGAAACAACGAGAAAAACGAGTGCAAAAAAGAAAAATCAATCAACAACGGCAACCTTATCCTAAAGGAATTGTACAGATCTGATCTAAATCCTGCGATCTGATCTGATGTAGGTGTGTCATTATTTAAGAACTACTCAGGCAACTCAACCCATTAACATCTCTGCTCCTGTCCACTGTCCATAACTTTGGCATATACATGTCTACGATCAAAGAAAATATTTCCGTTTTAAGAATCAACCCAACATCACGTTAAAACCGCGACTTTTGCTTATATTCTTCACAAGTAAATGTCAACTATTGGAGCATGATTGATCGCCATCAGATATATCTTTTACTTGATTGATTTGCCTTATTCGAATGATTTGAAAACTTGAATTCTAACATTCAAGAAATCGATTAATATAAATTCTTAATCTTTACTTTTATATCAAAATTTTACTTTTTTTATACGGTAAACAATGGGTCCTAAATAGATACGGTCAAAAGAATCGAACCAATGACGTGGTTCAGGCACAAGTCGGTAAACTTTCTGAAGGTAGATTCGTTCGTTTCATTTCTCTACCAACAGGATTCTTAAAAACAATTAAAAAACATACGCAAGTGGGATATTTACACCGTTTAGAAAATGTTCCAAGTGTATATCTCTTTAGATTTCAACATTTGGTGGCTAAAGTTTGAGTTTCAATACTAACCTCACGAATTGCGGATTGAAATAATAAACGTGCCCATTGCTATCAGTTTAACTGATTGATTCAGACAGATAACAATCGACTTTCCTAGTTGTTGTGTAGTTAATGATTTAGTTCTTGCCGAATTTCTCGACGGTGGGGACAGTGAAACCAAAATTGACATACATCTTAATTTCCCGGCTAATAAATTACTTTTTTTTTTTTTTTTTTTTTTTGGTGAGAAGGAAAGAAACAAAGAGGCCTAAGGCCTTAAGAAAGCAATAGAAGCAGCATCATTAAGAAGAAACTGACAAAGTCCTGGCCTGGAGACTCCCAAATAGACAGAAGCTGAGGATTAGAGGATCCCTGCTTAGCTATAAAATCCGCACACTAATTACCTTCTCTATAAGTATGCACAATATAATACTCCCAGTCACGCTGAATCAAATGCCTCGTGTCCTCTTGTACACATTTTTAGCATCACTTAAGAATATTGCGACTAAATTTTGGCAGAGACAACTACTACGAGTGACCAGAAGTGCCCGCCTTCATTAGTGGACTCCTCTTTCTTCCTATTATATTCCATCTTCCTGACACGATGGCTCAATTCACCAGTCAATGGTTTAATTATTGCATTAACAAATTCGTTAGAGTGATCAAATTTTTATTGACTGAATGAACAATCGTATTAATTTATTTCCCCAGGGAAAACTTGTATCGATTCCTGACTAATATTACCATTGGGTGAAGTAATATAGTATGATAAAGGTCCTTGTAAGTAAGGTTGGGAAAAATATTTTAATTTGACTTTGTTCGATTTGAAATTAATAACGTAGATTTCAGTTGAGTAACCTTTAAATTGAGTTTAGATTAAGGGATTAATACAAAAGATTTAATAGACCAAAATTCTCTTATTTAAAATGATTTCATTTTAATTCATTTATTTAAGATGATATTGTTTTGACTTATATATTTAAATTTTTTGAAAATTTTAAAAATATTAATTTAATTAATTATATTAAACCAAACACAATAAAATTTTTTTTTTCTGACCATTAATTAAAAAAGGGATTCTCCGGAAGGCACATCTACTTTAATCTATGGGCTATAACCTCTAGACAACGGTCGAGTGAATATATACTTTCATATCTTATATAATACTAGAGAAAGATACCATCCGGGCAACCCCTAGTCAGAGGACATATGGGGATAGCAGAAACCAAAAGTACGTGGTGTTGTTGGACCATATCAATGGAGAAAGACTCTTCTCGGTATGACTCCTAAGCTTATGGAATATTTCACCGATAAGCCTCAACGAAGCTGTATTATGAGTTTCCAGCCTATATACCAATTTGGTGATTTATATAATAGATTTTCATAAGAGATCAAAGATAAACAAAGAATGACTATAGCTTAGATTTCAGATATGCTAGCCGAGACACAAGTCCTTGTTCTCTGTTTGGATATCAATTCTCAAGCCTGCCTTTTAGAAATCTAAACTAATCGATATTTTCCTGTTTAGCTTAGACTTCAAACATAATCTATAATCCAAGACTTTCTGATATACAAGATCTTCATGAAGAGACAAGTGTAGAGCATGTTAAGTCAAGATGACCTTAATAATAATTTTGATGATAAGTCAAAAAGCAGACGAATGAAAAGCAGACGAATATGA
>JAOQMQ010000196.1:15998404-16022689 GCA_027563845.1 Erythroxylum subrotundum
AATTGGTGCTTGTAGGTCTAGGTTAGTTTGGGATTTAGGATAAATGTCATGAATTAGGAATTGCTTATAGGCTTGATCACCCTTTAGGTAACCTTCTAATCCGAAGGCTAGGGATGAGCGTGTGATATGTAATAGTCCATAGTGATTCCCGGAAGTAGCAATAGGTTAGTTGAATTTGTCTGGATACTTAATCAACTAATCTAGGATCCTATACCTTTAAGTTACACCTTCTAAGCTTATGAGTGGGTGGCCTAAGTTAGTTGTTTCTTAATACCTAATGCGTCTTCGTTATTGAATTAGAGAGCCTATTATAGGTTATAGTGGAGATCGGGGCATTTCTAGAGCTTATTAGTTTTGCCTATTTTAAAGAAATTATCGAGACCTTAATCGAGTCCATAGACTAACACCATGATGAGAGTACCTTTTAATTAGATTCAAGGATCAATGAACATCTCGAAACCCCGAAGATATCTCCAAACCACTTCTTTACCATTTTTGTTAGTCTCTTCTCAATTTGCTTTGTGTTTATCAATTCGTTTACGTTTATTGCATCCTAGCTGTTTCATTTTCATCATTTCAGGGTATTTTGTTTTCTTTTATCTGCAACATTGGAAATAACATTTACATCCCAACTCTCCGTGATTCGACCTTAGTTCGTCATTTACTGCATAGTTTAGAAGTTAGGAATTTATTATTTGGTAGTTAGCGATAGGCTATCACTTAGCTTGATTTATAATATTATTCAATCAATTTTTTAATTAAAAAAATTGACCCTTAACCAGTGTATCTCTTTTGTTATGTTTCATTGCCTTGTTATAAAGAATTTCATAAACTTGTCCTATTATGGTAACCAATATCTTATTACTTTTTAATTTTGTTTTATCAAACTCTCAATGGGTAATGATATTGTGAATAATTTTGATTTTGGTACCTCACAAAACCAAGTAATTGGTTGCATCCGATGGGCTACCTATGTACAAGCGAGACTCTTTCGATTGTCATAGAAAAAAGGAAGTAGTAATTATGAATTTTCATTCTTTACCACTTCACAATCTCTTGGGTAATAAAACAATCGCAGCATAAGCTACCAAATTTGTCGTTGAGTCCTAAGAGTTGTTTTAACTATTAACTATTGTTGGTAGTGATTGCTTTCTTAATTTCACTTTTTCTGAATTATTTTTAATGCAATTGATATTTAATTGGTTTTGTTCTCACATCAAAGATTTGATTTGGCTTATTGAATTATTGAATCCTAAACACTTTAAACAATTTGATTTTGATTTAATTGGCAGTTAAATGGATGAATCTTAAGTAAAGAGTTAAATGGAATCAACTGAAAAAATATAATGTAAAATAATAGTTATTATCAGCTAATGTCAAAACTAGGAATGTAAAATCAACCTACGTCATATTTGTTGGAGCCAACCCCAAGCATAACATTACTCTAAATTAGTCTTAAGGCCTTTAATCTGGACAGGCAATAAAAAAACGAACAAGACCTAGCGTTATGGGTGATTTTTCATTTTGACAACCCCTGTAGAAGATGCTAAGATGGTCTGAAATAAAGTCAAACTGAAAGGAAAAGGCAATTGGTACGTAATCGAATTGTATTTCTTGTTTATTTTGCTGAATAGCTTTACCTGTATTTATAGGGATCTAAGAATAACTAATAAGATAATTGAAGATCATATAAGATACACAAGAAAAACTCAAATGAGATACTAAATAAATACATATAAAGAGGAAATCATATATATGAGATTGCATAAAGATCTGTATATATTTATCATCCCCCCTCAAGCTCACGGTGGGTGGTCACAGTGAGCTTGTCACAAAATTTTTGAAAGGCGGATCAAGGTAAATCGTTGGTCATGTTGGAAACAATTTGATGGCTTGAAGAAAGATGTCGAATTGATAGTGCCTTGTTGGTAACCAGATCTTTAACAAAATGAATATCAATCTCAATGTGTTTTGTGTGAGTCTAAGTGATTGGATTCGCAGCAAGAAATGTGGCACTAAGATTATTACACCAAAGTGTAGGCATGAGGTGAGGGAAGCTAATTTCACCAAGAAAAGATTTAAGCCAACACAGTTCAGCAGCAACAAAAGCTGTACTTCGATATTAAGCTTCAGTACTAGATCTGGCAACAGTGTGTTGTTTCTTAGCACTCAAAGAAATGAGATTTGGTCCAAGAAAGATACAGTAGCTAGAAGTGGAGTGACGATCATCAGGAAGCCTGCCCAATCAGCATCACAGTAGGCGTGAATGGAAAGAGAGGTTGTTCGGGTGAAGTGGATACCAGAAGTGGGTGTAGAGCGAAGGTATCGAAGTATCCATTTAACAGTGGTCTAGTGAATGTTGGTAGTACAATGGAGAAATGAAGAGACTTTATTGACTGCAAATTGAATATCAGGGCGGATAAGACAGAGATATTGGAGAGAACCAACTGTACTTCGATATTTAGAAGGATCGATGAGAGGTGTTCCATGGTTTTTTGAGAAAGGAAAAGTGGGGGTTATTGGTGTGATGGCGGGTTTGGATTGAGTAAAACTTATACATAGAAGAAGATCTTTGGTGTATTTAATTTAGGTAAGTAGGAGTGGGTTTTGCCTTCATACTAAGAAAGTAATGACGAGGGCTGAGACCTTTAATGAAAAATTCAGTGTTTAGGTCATGAATGAGATTGATGATGAAAGAAGGTGAAAAGAGAGTAATTAAGATATCATCGACATAGACTAGAAAAATGTGGTATGGGAAGAGGTGGTATCAACTAATAGGGAAGTGTCTGATTTGGTATAGATGAACTTGAGATCAAGTAGTTTTTGGCTTAGTAAATGAAACCAAGCTCACGAAACCTGCTTTAGACCATAGATGGCTTTTTGAAGACGGCAAACATGAGAAGGCTTGTGAGGGTCAATAAATCCAGGAGGTTGAGCCATGTAAACCGGTTCTTGCAGGTTTCCGTTAAGAAAGGCATTTGTGACATCAAGTTGACGAATTGACCAAATTTTAGACAGAGCGATAGTGATGATGAGGTGGATTGTAGTGGGTTTGACTATAGGACTGAAAGTATCTATGTAGTCTATATCAGGAGCCTGATGATAGCCTTTGGCAACTAAACGGGCTTTGTATCGATCTAGAGTACCATCATAATTTCTTTTTGTTTGAAAAACCCATTTACATCCAACAATATTGACATTGGGTGGTAAGGGAACAAGAGTCCAGGTATGATTCCGATGTAGAGCAGTGAACTCATCAAGCATAGCTTGGCGCCAGTATGGGTATTTGTTGGCTTGAGTGAAGGAAGTAGGATCGAGGTTATATGAGGTCTGTGTATAGGTAGAATAGGTAACATAATTAGACAAGATTCGAGGAACACGAGTGTTATCACTTATGCGAGTAATCATTTGATGTTGAGGTAATGGGGAAGGGGGAGAAGGGGGAGAAGGAATGGGTGTTACTGATAGAGGTGGAGAGATGGTAGAGATAGAGGGTGTGATAGGGGTAAGGGGAGGGAGAGTGGCATATGGAAAAACATTTTCAAGAAAACGGGCATGTCGAGAGATGTAAAGTTTGTAGGTGTTAGGATAAATGCAACAATATCCTTTGTATTGTTTCGAATACCCAATAAAGACACATTTTGTAGATTTTGGGATAAGTTTGTCTATACAAGTTGCCCCAAGGAAAGGAAAACAAGCGCAACCAAAGACACGAAGGTTAGACAGATCAGGTGGCTGGAGAAAAAGAATTTCATAAGGGGATTTGTGATGAAGGATAGGTGTTGGGAATAGATTAATGAGATATGTAGCTATAGAGAATTCATCAAACCATAGGGATTTAGGTAGAGAGGCATGTAGGATAAGAGTAAGGCTAGTTTTAGTGATGTGACGAATTTTTCGCTTAGCAAGGCCATTTTGTTGTGGAGTATTAGGACATGAAATGCGGTAAGAGATGTTATGTGTGGTGAGGTAAGTGACAAAGGGGACTTTGATGAGTTCAGGAGCTCTATCGCACTGGAATTTTTTAATGGTAGTGGAAAAAGATAATTTTAGTAGTGGTTTTAAAGTTTTGAAATTGATAAAGAGCTTGATTTTTGTGAGTTAAAGGAAAAATCCAAGTATAACGACTGAAGTGATCAATAAAAAATTATGAATTAGTGATAACTAGAAAGAGAGATGGATGGTGATGGTAGTGGCATGGTAGAGACACGAGATGATAAAGGAAATGGAAGACGAGTGCTTTTTCCTAATAAACAAGAAGTACAATTATTTATTACATGTGATGGTAATTTAAAAGGAAGAGATAACCTAGAAAGTATGGAAGAACAGGGATGACCCAGACGTTGATGCCATAAAGTGAGCGAAGTGGATGTAGCTTAGAGAGCAATCGGATTATTAAAGTGATGTAGGATTTTGATACGATAGAAATTATTGTGGATGGATCCCACGAATAGTGGCATCTTGGTTTTGAGATCCTTCATAATATAACCAAATGGATTAAATTCAATAAGACAAGAGTTATCTTTCACGAACTTAGCAACAGAGAGTAGATTTGCAGTAAGATTTAGGAATATATTTGCAGTAAGATTTAGGATAATTAAAATATTATTAAGGTGAAGGGAACAATTTTTTGTGGAGAAAGTAACATTACTAGTAGAGGAAATAGGAAGAGTTTGTTCATTACCAACAATCACTTGAGTTGGACCATTGTATGATATTTCAGATTTGACAAGATGAGAATTCAGTGTTATGTGATTGGTGGCACCAGTGTTTGGAAGCCATTCAGTGACAGTGTTGGAGGAAGGATTCGAAGGATATTGAATATTTAATGTGGTGAAAGCAGTGGAAAGATTGGTAGGGTCAAGTGGAGGGTGGATTGGACAATTTGGAGATTCAGAATATTTGAACTGATAGTGAGCTACAATATGTCCCTATTTCCAACAAATCTAACATTAGGTAGGACGTTTATTTGGGTAATTGGGCTGCTAGGATAAATGATTGGGCTGGGTCTGGTTTGAGTTAATGTAATGGGCTTGAGAGTAAAGGTCATAGGTGTATGGGCCTATGGGCTTGAAGGTGGTGTTGTTGATGTGGGCTGGCCTACTGGAGCTGGAGAAAGACATGTGGTGCGGCCCATGATTCATCTGTCGCTGTCCAGGGAGCCCATTAGGGTTGAAGGATGAAGAGAACGAGCTCCTTCATCCTCGAGTTCCTCTGCTGCTGCCTCGTCCACTGGGTGGTTAAGAACCTATAAAAGAAACAACAAAAGCAACATCTCATAGAACAGAAGAGTGAAAGGACAAAAGTCGTTGCTCGTGGAAAAGAAGTTTGGCTCGAAGGTCACCAAATGAGACGGGCGATTCGCGATGCTCAATCGTTGTGATGAATGATTCGTAGTTTAGAGTTAAACCATTGAGAGTGAAGAGGACAAGGTCTTTGTTCGAGATTGAATCGCCAATAGCGGCAATTTAATTAGCAGTGTTGAAGACTATGGAAAGGAAATCAGTGATCGAGAGGTCCCCCTTTTTTAGGGTATAAAGCTTGCGTCAGAGTATAGAGCGTTGGGAGCTGGACTGCTACAAAAAATGACGTTCAAGGGCTAGCCCAAGATCACGAGCAGTAGTGCATCCAATAGCAAGTCTTTCGGTGGAGCTGGACAAAGAGGCGATAAGGAAGCAATATCCTAGTCAATCAATTTTTTGCCACTTGATGTATTTGGGAGACACATCATCTGGAGTTGCAGAGGGTGGGAGGATATTGTCATTAACGTATCCAATAAGGTCAGAGGTAATGAGAATAACTTGAATTTGATTGTGTCAAATGAGATAATTGGATGAGTTTAATTATGTGGTTAAGAAATTTGTGAATTGGTTGAATGGTAGAGTGAGAGAAGTGAGGTCGGCCATTACGATTGTTGTGATAGGGGTTTGTTGTTTCTAGTCTGTTTGTGAGAAGGTTAGGTGTTTGATGAAATGACTGTATCTATGGTTTGTGTTGATTGCAGGATTTTGAATGATGCGACTAATGTTTCAGCTTTGATACCATGAAAGAATAGAAGAAGAAAAAGGCAATTGGTATGTAATCGATTTGTATTTCTTGCATATTTTTCTGAATAGCTTTACATGTATTAATACACATTTTTGGTATCTGATAATAACTAATAAGATATTGAAGATCATATGAGATACACAAGACAAAATCAAATGGGATACTAAATAAATACATATAAAGAGGAAATATTTATGAGATTGCATGAAGATCTGCATATATTTATCACAAACCCTATTGGTAAAAGGAAAATACTTTTCAAACCTTTGAAATTTCAATGCCTATCTACCAAGCTTCCAAAATTCACTCGTCAAGCCTTTGGGAGTTGGGACCAAACCATTATCCTAGAGAAAGTCACATTCGGTTATTGAATTTGGAATGTTCGATGACTCAAGGAACCCCCTCCTTTTGTAATTTTCCATTAACTACAAGTTAGTGAGAAATTATTACTTAAAAATTGGTTCATATATGATGCAAGTGTGAGGAACTGATATAACAACATTAAGTGACACTTCTCACTGAATATGTGGGAACAATTCACTTCTTGGAACCACTTTTCTAAAGAGATAAAAAATTTGACAATTTTAATGGGAAATTTTTTTGTTAAAATTTGAAAGACATATTATACCAAACATAAAACCATGTATGAGGATTATGAATTAATGGGTGAAGGGATAAGCCACCTAACATTAAAGCCTAAGTTGACTATAGACCACAAAAACTTGATTTATATCTAACTTGGACTAAACTAGGCAAAGTGAAAGCATACCATAATTGACTATGAAATAATACTTAGAGCGTGGCTCAGGCACAACTAATTTCAAATCTCTAACTTTCATATTAGTCTGCACTACACTAGTTAACTGCATCCCCATTAATATTTTGTTGGATTAAAGGAAAAAAAAACCTCTCATCTTAATTCCCAATATTAGATGATGATATTATACCAAACCTTAACTACCATGAGTTATAAAACTAAAGTCAAATCTACTTTTGCTTTTGATACATAAATGTACTTCTTTTCTTGAAGAACCCGTCGTCTTTAGTTTTAATATAATATAATTATAGTGAAAAAAATAATTCCATTAAAAATAATAATTAGTATTAAGCAAGTGGTATGAATTATTAGTAAGCCCTCTCTTTTGTATGTAATTATTAATTAGTACAAAGAAATGGATACCAGACCATACTGACAGGTACCAACTGATATGTGTCGTAATTGTCAAAGGCCTAAGGTAACGATTCATATTCGAAGTATTGGTGAATACAGTCCTAATTTATAATATATGAAAACTATGGGACTAAAATGAAAAGAAATTCTTTTGCTATCTAGTATTTGCTCTCCTTTTCACCTTCGACTCTGCATTCTTCAGTTCTTCAAATAGCGTCGTTCGTATCCGTCGTCAGTCTTCAGAGTGTTATCATCTTGCATCTATTCACTTGCTCTATTTCTTTGTTGTGTTCACAACTTTGTCAGTTCACCTCCTTCATGGACCTGTCTATGTGCTGCTCTCGGTTAGGAACTTGGGATACAAAATTTGTGTGTTGTGCATAGTATGTTGTGGTGAGTTTATGACATTAGAGTAGTGTATTATGCTTGTGGTGGCGTGGTCTCAGGTCTGGTGCATGTAAGTAAGTTGTAGCTTTATGTAGTTGTGTTGTGCCTAATGGGTGGTGTGGCTTGGCTTATGGAATACAGATTGTGTTTATGAGGGTATGCTACTAATGTTGGTGTGTATGGGTCTAGTTTGGCCTAGTGCACATGGGTTGACATATAGTTGTGTTGGTCTGGTGTGCGTGGTCGGTGTTGGTAAGTGTGGTCTGGTTTGGTGCGTGTGAGTGGACGTGGTTGTCTTGGTATAGTGCGTGTGGTTGGTGTTGGTGTGTGTGGTATGGTCTGGTAGTGGTGCGTTTGGTTGGTGACTAGTGTGGCCTTATACGTGTGATTAGCCTAGTGTGGCCTTGTGCGTATGGCTAGTGTGGTATGACTTTGTGTGGTCTGGTCACTTGGTTTCAATATATAGGGTTGATTAATTATAATTAATGGAAGGATTGTTAAGTTTTGAATTTTTATTAGATAAAGTTTTTGTGTTTTCTCATTTCTGTTTTAGGATTGAATAATTTCAATTAAGAGAATTGAATCAATTGATTGAAGCTTAGAAAATTTATCAATCACAGTTTGCAAATCATAATCTTTTTCTTTTAATTTTCTCGCTTTAAAACATTAATAATTAATCATTTTATTACTAATTTTGATTATATTTACTTTGGAATGGATAATATATTAATAATTAATCATTCTTATTATTAATTAAATATAAGGTAACTTACTTTTTTTGTAATTATATTAAACATTAGGTAATTTAATTTTTATAATTATATTAAACCTAAATTAACTTAATTTTTTCATAATTACATTAAATGATTTATAAGATTTATTATAAGTATACTCAATTCATTAGCCTAACAATTAAACAAATCTCCATGTTCATAATGTGAAACTACAAATACTTAAGCAAATTTTAATATTCACATCTTGTTAGTATTGGTATGTAGGAAGGTATATTTAAATCACAACTTTTGTTTTATTTAATGTTATGAATCTATTTTGGGAAAACCTTTATTATTACCATGAAGTCATCTACATTTGTAGCTTTTTTGTGATGCTTAGAAATATTTTATTATGGAGTTATCTATTTTATGTCTTTAGAGACATAAGTCATTCTATGAATGCTATTTACTTAAGTTTATTAACTATTGAGTGTTAAACTATTACAGTTTAGATTTTGGAATAATTCATTTGACTTTTTAATATATCTGTTTCATGTTCAAATTATTTCATCTACATTATTAATTTAATTTTGACATATGCCTTTATTTATTTTATAGATAAATGGAGAAAAGTTCAAGTACTCCTAATAATTCAATGATCCAACTTGAGTTCATACTAGATTGGTTCTTGGAATGAAGAATCATACCATTTGTTTATATTGCAATAAATATTTAAAAGTTAGGGAAATCACCAAATTAAATAAGCATTTTGGTAGGATCAAAGGTGAAGTGGCGCCTTGAAAGAAAGTGAGTCATGTTGTGGAATGAAAAATAAAGACTTTGCTTAAAGAATATCAACATGAGAAAAATAGAAGACAAAGATTGAATTAGGAAATTGGTAGTGGAAGTTCTTTTGTTGGTGATCAGGATGATACTGGAGACGTTGAAGATGATAGTATTATATCTAATAAGAAAGAAATGTTGCACATGATGTTAGGAAAGCAAAAAGACAAGTGTCTAATTTTTTTTGCACCATGAACAACTCATAAAGCTTAGCCTCTAATTCGTAATGTCTTACAATCTAGAGAAATGGCTCATAATATGGATATTGCAATAGCTAAATGGTGGTATGACTTAGTTAAAACATCCAATGCTGCCCAATCTTATTATTATCAACTTATGAAGGATATTATTACCTCTTACGGTCCGGGAAACAAAGCTCCTTCAATTGATGACTACAAAGGTAAACTTCTAAGCATCTCTGTTTATGAAATAAAAAATTATTTGGATGAAAGAAGAATGACTTAGGCTACTTATGGGTGTTTAATCATGTGTGATGGTTAGAAAAATAGAAGAGATGAGTCTATTATTAATTTTTTAGTTTATTTTACAAAGGGAACAATTTTTTCTAACTCTATTAATGCATCTAGCCTTGTTATGATTATTGATACTCTATTTCATATATTTGATGAAGTTGTGAATGAAGATTATTGATACTCTATTTCATATATTTGATGAAGTTGTGAATGAAGTTAGGGAAGCAAATATTGCTCAGTTTATTATGGACAATGATTCTGCTTATAAAACAGTTGGAAGAAGATTGCAAAGCAAGTATAGTTCTTTTTTTACGATTCCTTATGCTGCATATTGCATGGACTTAATGTTAGAAAATATAGGAGATACTAGGTATTTTCCTATTATTGATGAGACTGTGCAAAAGCCAAAAAAAGTTACTAAGTTTATCTACAATCGTGCATAGATCCTGAATCTAATAAGAAAGGATTTCATCAATGGTAGGAATTTATGTTGTCCTGCTATTATAATATTTGCAACTAATTTTATATCATTTTAGTGTTTTATCTTAATGAAGGAGTTGAGGTAAATGTTTACAAGTAATAATTAGGTTACATCTTAGCATGTTAGGTCTAATAATAGATTAAAGGTTTTTAGAATTATTCTTGAAGATAATGAATTTTGGTCCTAATATCAATTTGTCATTCAAGTTTGTGAGCATTTAGTGATGATATTCTGTTTGACTGATAGTGATGAGAAGGCAACAATGAGTTATTTTTATAATGTCATGGAGAGGGCAAAGGAAACAATTAAGGCCAATCTGAAAATTAGGTATTCTCTATACACACCTTATCTTACAATCATTAATGAGAGATGGAAAAGGTAACTTTACTCTCAATTATTTGTAGCTAGGACATTTTTGCATCCTGGTGTCTATTTCAGACCACAAAGTTTTAGAAATAAAGCTAAAGTTAATAGGAGAATGCTATTAACTATTACAACAATTATTGCCCATAAGATGATACAAGATCTCCTAAGCTCACAAATGATGTTTTAAAAGGAACCTTTTGGTATTTTAAAATGTCAATTGTTATTCGTCAAAGAGACAAACATACTATATATATATATATACTTTTGTTACTTGTTAAAAATTAATCATCACTTTATTTTGTTTATAATGCTACTTTTGTTGTCTTCTAGTTACTTGGTGGGACCAATTTGGAAGTTGGTGTTCTAGAATTGCAAAGGTTTGTAATTTGAATTTTGAGTCAATATATGAATGCAATAGGGTATGAAAATAATTGGAGCATATTTGAAATCATCCATTCTAAGAAAAGGAATAGATTGGAGCACAAAAGAATGAATGACTTGGTCTTTGATTAATACAATTTAAAGCTTCAAGAAAGTTATGTTATTATCATTATTAAGTTAGATATAATTTCTTGTAATTTCTTAATAATTTATTTTATTTGTTTACTAGGACTCTTAATAAAATAAGTAGTTTTGTAGATCCGATTTGCCTTGACCATATCGATTTTTTGGTAGGTTGAGTTTCTAAAGAACCATGTTTGATAGATGAGAGTGACTTGGAAGATAATATTGGATTAGAAAGTATTAACATGTTATTTGGTGCAATGAATTTGAATGATGGTGAAGATAAGACTCTTCTCAATGATGAAAATATTTTACCAAATGAGAATTAGGGTCAATACGATTTGAGCAGGTATTCAAATGAATGAAGTTTCAAGTTTTTATTTTTCCTCTTCTTTTAATTTCACTTATATTTGATGTATATGTTAAATTCCATATATGTAATGTAAATATAACTGTAAATGCTTTTATTTCAAGTTTCACTTTTAATTGGTTGTTTCCTCGACGTAAACTTTTGTTGTAAATTGTAACAGTTAGAGGGTCATGGATATTTATTATTCTTTTTATTTGATATTTTGATGTAATTATTATTTATTTTTTTGAAAAATAATGAATATATTAGTGCCATGAAAGGCAGAACAAAGAGTATTCACAATGTGTACAAGAACATCTTTAAAAAATGAAGTCAAGTGATACAAGAGAAAAGTCAAAACTAGTTTATATGTAAGACACTAGTAATCTTGTTTAGTACAAAGGAAAGTTAATTGATTCTCCAGTTGATGAGTTGTTGTTGTTTGAATGAGTATTTCTCCTTATAAATGAAGATGTGTGTTCTAATTATGCCATGAATAGCTTGTAACAACCTTTCCTTGGTGTTGACATTGTTATGGAATATCCTTTGGTTTCTTTCATTCCATATTCTAGACACTAGGTAGGTGAAAGCTAACCTGAAAATCCATAATGCTACATCAAAGACCAAATTGCCTATAATAGACAAGTTTTATGAGAAAAATTGTATGTTGAACTCATTTGGCCCTGGAGCGTTATTAGGGGCCAAATATTTTAAGGCATTCACAACTTCAGATCTATTAATAGGAGATGCCAGAGCCTCTACCTTCTGAGTATATACTTTCTGTTGAACTATTTCCTCAATAAATTCCATAAAGGAGCAGGCAGAAGAAGTAGAGCTTAATAAAGATTGGAAATAGCAAGTAGCTTCATTAATGAATTGGCTTTAAGTTTGGAGGAGGGATCCATTGCTTTCAAGAGCAACGATTTTGTTTGAGGCTTTCCTAGAAGAGATAGATCTGTGGAAGAAGGTTGTATTTTTGTCCCCATCTTTAATCCACTTAGTTTTAGATATTTGTTTCAATAAGGAATAATCAAAGTTAACAGCTTTTGAATAATTCTTTAAAGCAATATTTTTTGCCTCTTGAAGCCTTGGGTAGGTAGAGTTGTTGTACAAATTGTATTGAGTTGTATTAAGAGTAACTTTGGTTATGTTTAACAAGTAATGGACATTCCCCACATTTGCCTTGTCAAAGGTTTTGACTTCATCTTTGATGCTTTTGATTTTCATAGAAAATTGGAATCGTCTGGAACCAAAGAAGTGAGTAGCTAAGCCTCTTCTCATAACATCTTGAAGACTAGAGATGGAAATGAGGAAGTTATTGAATCGAAAAGGATACTTGGGAGGAGTAAGGTCTAGTTCAAACTTAACAACCACCAGAGAGTGATCAAAGATGCTTGTAATGGGGAAAAATACACCAAAGTTGGGAAAGTGTTGTAACCAAAGCAAGTTGGATAAGCCTCCATCAATTTTTTTTTCTTAAGAAAGTCTCATTACTATGCTTATTACTCCAAGTGAAGAAATACTCTAGCCAAGCAGTTCTTTAGATATAAAAAAAGGCCTATTGGAATAATGACCTTCAACTTCATCTTGACTAATGATAGAATTGAAATCACCTACCAAAAGCCAAGGTGAGTTGATACCATGTGCTAGCTCTTTCAATTTGCTTCATAAAGAAAGTCTTTCAAAACCATAATTGAGAGCATAAATAATATAAATATCTAGGACCTTACAGAGATGTTTAGAAAATACTTATAAGTGGATTAAATGATCAATAATGGTGGAGCTTATTATTTTAGCCTTATCATTATTGTAGATTACTAAAATCCTTCCACTAGGGTGATAATCCTGATTGGAAATGAAACCCCAACTGTTAGGCTTCTTCATCCTGGTTAGAAAATACTCATTAAGGAGGGCTTATTTTTAGTAATAAAGTCTCTAATCACTTGCTTTTTTGTAGGGTAATTCAAACCCCTAATGATCCATATGTTGACTAACATTAGGAAATAGAAGAAGATGTGTTCTTCTTCCTTCCATACTTCCTTCTTGATACAAATTTAAAGTCAGCTTTAAGACTAGGTATTTGAGTTATGATTGTGATTGCAAGTGTAGGGGTTTCACTGGCTTTTCCCTCTACAATAGGAGTAATATCTATAATTGTGATTACTACATGATTACTAGTATCTATGCTGTGATCAACACCTTCTATATCCTGTTTATCAGTGGCTATCAGGGTATGAGGATTCTCGCTTGAGTCATCAACAGGAGAAGTTGAGCTTCTCCCATCAGTTCTTTAAAACTACCTGTTTTAAACACTCTACCAATTGGTTGCCAATTTTTTATTGGTTTAATAGTAGTAGGTTTCCATGTATATATGATCTTCATTTTATCTTTAATAAGCTCAAGGTTTTCATCAAACTTCATGATTGAAATCTCCTCATGAAGTTCAGCATAAGCATCGACAACCACATATATTCTAGTAAAGTTGACCCTTTTTGTTTTTGCAGTGGCTTGATCAATGCATAGTATTCTTCTAATTGAGCTAACTAGATGGCTCAATCCTTTAGTGGTCCAGTACTCAAGAGGTATGTCACATATGCGAAGCTATATAGGTTTGTTAGTTTACTTGACTTCTTCAAGTTTAACACCCAATCTTCATGCTTATATGAGAAATGGTTTATTATTAATTTTCCAGGAGCTAGATTTTATAACTTCATCCACTGCCTTAAGAGAGTTAAACTTGAATAAGAAAATATCTTGATTGTTAACCATGACATCAAGAAGTCCAAAGGTCTTCTAGTTGCTAGTAATCTATGTTATCATTACAAGAAATGGAACTTTTTTATCAAGAAAGAAACTAACCATAGTGGATTTCCATTTATAAGCTCCAACATGTATAATGGAGATGTGGGGAGAGACTATTAGGTGGTCTAAAGTAGTGCTGGGAGGGAAAATAAGAGAGCTTAGCTTCTGGATTCAAATTACCTACAATTTGAACCCACGAAAGCTTGCATTCAAAACTGTTGGAAGGAACAATGTTGGTGGAAGTAGGAAGGAGATCATAAGTAGTTGAAATAGTAGGGGAAGGTAGTGAAGGAGATTTAAGTGTGCAAGTGAAGTGGAAGCTTAAAGAGAATTGAAAAGGAAGGAGGATGTTGATTGAAGAAGAAGGAGATTCACATAATGAAAGAGAAACATGAAGAATAGGACAACTTAGGTAAGGGGTGTAGGAGTAGGAAAAGAGGGAGAAGAAGGAGATCAAATTCCAAAAGGAATGCCATGACATTGGAAAGTCGAGGCATGGATGAAGCTTACTGCCGTGGCTGCCAAAACCTTGACTACCTTACCACTTTGTGGAAGTCGAGGCACTTATGTGACCACCATTGGAGTTAGAGATTTTCTAGGAGAAGATATGCAATTATGTTATATTATTATTTATTATGTTGAAAATATTTTAAGTACTTTATATTGTCCTTAATTTTATACTTGTATGATGATTAAATGATTTTTCATTATTATTATATGCGAAATATGTGAAAAGTAATGTTAATAAAAATAAATAGATTATTCTTATTTCAAATTTCTATTATTATGTTTTTTGAAGAAATGACTGATGTAAAATTATAAATTATATAATACAATATATTGTGAGATTATTTTGCCAATTTAAAAAATTTAGATACTATTTTATAATTTAAAAATATTTAAAATGATACCCCCATATTAATCAACACCGTATGGATTAATTTGGTATTCGAAAAAGAGAGTAATTTCATTCAAATTGCCACTGACTCTGTCCAAATGAAAAAGAGAAAAGTCTACGGATATTAACAGACTAAGCCTTTGTTTGGTTAGGTGTATATCAGTAGATTTTTTGTCAGTAGAATTTTTTTTGTAGATCTTTTTTAGAACTTTTCTAAGAAGCCAGTTGACTGTTTGACTGTTATTTAAAAAAGAGTTTTTTTGAAAGAGCTACATACAGTAAACTGTTTGGCAACATAAAAATAAAAAGCATTTTTAATTTTAGCTATATTTTATTTTGTAGTAAAACTATTTATGCATATAAATATTATTTAAAGTATGTTAAACAATATGTAAAACACAATATATTAATTATTATATAATTTTATATCATATGAAACATAAATGAAATTACATCTAACCAAATCTTTTATATAGATTATAACATACGTAAAACTAATATAAAAATAAATATATATATATATATATAAAAAGTCAAATAATGAGTTTATAAGATAAACTTAAAGATAAGTGTATGGGTATTGTAGGAATTATATGTAAAATATAAGGATAAAAGAGACTAAAAAATAATCTAATTAATTGATCTGAAAAATCTACTTGAAAAAACCATTTAAGATTTTTTTTTAGTAGCTCAAAATTTAAACTTCTTAAAAGGTTATATTTTGGCTACCAAAAAAATCATATCTACTGAAGAAATACCTTTTTTTATTTTACAGCTAAACACTTATTTATTTTAAAAAAATTTGTCGTGAAAAAAAGTATTTATTGATCTTCAAAAATTCATCCAAACAGTAACTAAGCCATTCACATAATGGATCCACTTTCCACGTGTAAAACAACTGCACATCTACTCTTCAAACTCGGAGAGTGGAATCCACTGCCTGTTGGCCGCACATGGTCTCAACATCCAGAGAGTCCTCTGAAGCTTCCGTCGTCACATGTACGTAAATACTAAACATATGAATGCTTATTAAGTATTTGATACCTCTCAGACTAAAGTGTATTGAGACGCAAACCTTAAAGGTGTCCTAATGTATGGAGATATTCTAGGAATTGTTTATATATGCTCTGCCAGGGATTGCCTTTTCTCTGCACTACACACTCGAAGACGGAGACTGCTCCTCCTCCTCCTCCACCTCCACCTCCACGACCACCACTAACACTTTAACAGCTGTTAACACGCGGCCGTGTCTTTCTAGATTTTTAATCTGCACGATAACTTGGCAATTTTGCACTAACAGACAAGACAAGGAAGGAGAATAAAAGTTGCAACTTTCACTGAAGAAAATTACAGCTCATCCCAGTATCGTCAGGCTTCTAAAGCCCGAGAAACACAAAAAGGAAAAAGGAACCTTTAAAAAGGAAGGATAAAGAATCAAACTTTATGCAAATTTGTTTGACGGGCATGTTTTGATTTCCCAGATAAGAAATGGGTCGTTGAGTTGAGGAATCTTAGTTTGTGATGTGAAGTGGTTCGGTTGCAGTCAATTATGGGAATTTCAGTGAACGTTGCTGGTGGTGGCTCCGGTGGAGTTAGTGGCGGCGCCAGCAGCATTGGTGCGTCAGGAGGGAGTTGCTGTGACATGAGCATGAAGTGTTGGTGTAGGTGGAGATGGGAGCAACAGAATCACTACTATAGATTTCTGTCTCCTTTTTCTTCGGGCTTTATCTTCTTTTTGGGCTGTTTCGTGTTGTACGGATCGATTGGTATGTTCTGTCTTTGGCTTGCGTTTAATAAGTCATATATACATCCTGGTTGTGGTACCGGCGCAGAGTTGAGCTGTTTTGGTTGTCAAGAGGACAATGAGGGCTCCTGGTCTATAGGGGTCTTCTATGGGGATTCTCCTTTCTCTCTTAAACCAATTGAAGCTGTAAGTTCTTTTTCTTTTGTTTTTTCTTTCTCTCTTTTCGATTTTCTGTCAAATTGGTTTTCCAAATTCCTGATCGCGGGAAGGATGAAAATGGTTCTCGATAATTCCTACACGAAGAAAAATACAATCTTTCGTATATGTATATTATTATTTTCTTTTATTTTGGTTCGTTTACAATGATTAACACTCTGATGTTTGGGACTCTTGACTTCCTTAAGGATTTTAATTCTAGTTACTTCTCTGGAACAATGACGGTTTTGAGAATTTTTTGGTACTTTTAGTTGGTATTTTCCTGGTTTCCGTCTGATCCTCTCTTTCAATGCGACTCTCTGCAGATATATTTAGACCCTTGAATTAAATGTTTTAATAGAAAAACTTGTTCTAGGTATCGCCTTGGTTTGATCTTTGTTCTTAATTTACTGACAATTGCCTGTTGAATTAGACAAAAGATCTATATTTTTTATGGATTTATGTTGGTCTTTTTGTTGTTCCTTTGCCTGATATGACTGTTGGTTTGATTTGGGATCAGTTTAATGTATGGAGAAATGAGAGCTCGGCGTGGCCGGTGGCAAACCCAGTTGTCACCTGTGCTTCAGTTTCAGAAGCTAACTTCCCCAGTAATTTTGTTGCTGATCCTTTCCTTTATGTTCAGGTATATAATTATCTATTTTCCACATTTTATATTTTGAATTTTGTCTTTTCCATATTTCATGATTCTGTTTCCTTTGTAGGTACAAAGTAATGTAAAATTTTTGCATCTAATTGTTTGGTATAAGATACAACTATTCTTTATTGCAACACAATCTTCTTGTACTGTTTCCTTATATGTAACATTGGTTGGGGATGCAAATTGTTGGCTTTGTTGGCTGTTGCTACCATTTTAATCATTGTTCACCTGGTGTATGCATTTATTTGACTGTTAATTTGCAAACTAAGGCTGGGGTCATGGACTAATGAAAGAAAAGACTCCATCATGTATGTGATTGTTTGGTAACACTAAGTATCCGATTGCTTTGCAGAATGGTGAAAATATGAAACTAAGTTATGGAAATTTGGGATCACTTTGTCGATGGTTTTGATGAAGGAATAAATTAAATGATAAAAATTTCTGCTTTGACATTATAAATTTTGGCTGCGTGTTCACCTCTTAAAGGTTTTGTGTTTTAAAAGTATTAGCATATACATTTGAAGGAGTCGTTTTACAAATTTGTGACCTGCATGGATTAGGGCTTACCAAGTTGTATTGCATGCTTCTCAGTTTTTTGTCCTCCTCCCTCCTCTTTTATTGATTTTGCAGTTCTTGTAATATTGTACAATGAATTACTATGAAGTGTACATTACTATCTTTCTAGTAAAATGATGTAAACCTAGAAAGATAACAGACAAGTCATGCAGTGAACTTGGCTCATTGGATGAGCTGCCATGACCATAATAGGAATTGGACGAGATTGCTGAATGTCTTTTTCCGTTGCATATGAATCATATACCATATGTAAATATAAGAGGGACAACTATGTCAACTTAATACATTGTGAGGGGGAAAACATTTCATTGTCATGGTTTCAACAACTTCTCCTTGATTGGCCATCTATTTTTGTTCTATATGTGCTTTCTAGTTGTCTAATATGCCCCCTAGGTAAATGGTAAAGGCAATTCCATGCTGCATTCAGCTATTAGTGTGGACACCTTTATTTTAAATATAGCAGAATTTAGTATAAGCAAGCGTTTTAAGAGGGACTACAATAGTATAATTTTATGTGGTTGTTTGTTCTTGTATGGATCAGTTTTAGTGATAACTATCCACTAATGGGACTTTTTTTATGTTGCTAAAGATAAGGTGGGTTTTATATTGCATGGTTTCTACTTATCAGCAATCAGCGTGAGATTTGCATGATGTCTCATGTTAATATCATAGTTGATAGGATGTATCTGACAACCTAGTCCCATCATGATCTGACGTGTGTTTGATGAAGGTGAACTGTTAGTTTATGAATTTAACGTGTGCCTAATTTGATACAATAAAAAATCATTTCTGTTTTAGTAAATGGTTGACTACTTAGGACCATGGGAGTTAGTTTTATTGGCTTATGCTTAGTATTTCTGCAAATGCTTATTAAATTGCAAGTGATCTCTTAATATTACATGTATTAGAAATGATACTATTGTAACTGGAGGTGAATACCACTCACATGAGGTTGATTGCATTAAATAATCTGTGAACCATAACATTCAGTCCTCGTAGGCAGTTTACATGTTTGTCCTCTCTTGTCATCTTTTAGTGACAGGGTTTGTTACTACCCTATTTTGTTACGAAAGTGACATTGTTTTGTTTGTATTGACTTGATTCAGGGAAATAATCTGTTCCTATTTTATGAAACAAAGAATTCAATCACCATGCAAGGCGATATTGGAGTTGCCAGAAGTATTGACAAAGGAGCATCATGGCAACAGTTGGGTATTGCTTTGGATGAGGACTGGCATCTTTCTTATCCCTACGTTTTTGAATACCTTGGCCAAGTAAGACCAAACTCTTCTGCATGAAACCACAGTTGCATTTGTTTCAGCTCTAAATTATCAATATCCACCAGTATATAGCAGTTATGCAAGCTGATATACTATATTTGCTACTGCTGAGTACTAAATTAGATATCTTGGATAGTTTTACATCAGGGGTCTCGGTTTGTTTGGCAAAGCAGATCTTGTTAAAAATATTCATCTTTTTGTTATTAACTTTACAATCTTTGCATTAGAAAATAACACTTTATGACTCGAGGGAGTTATTACGACTATAGTTGAAAACAGTAGTGCACAATTGAAAATTATAGTTGAATGACAAGCTTACTCCATCTGATTATCGTGTACTCTCTCTTGCAGATATACATGATGCCTGAGAGCAGTCAGAAAGGGGATCTTCGTCTTTATCGAGCACTAGATTTTCCATTGCAGTGGACACTGGAGAAAATTCTTATAAAAAAGCCCCTTGTTGATTCCTTTATAATTAATCACAATGGAGGATATTGGCTTTTTGGTTCAGATCATAGTGGCTTCGGAGCCAAAAAGAATGGACAACTGGAAATCTGGTATAGTAACTCACCTCTTGGTCCTTGGAAACCACATAAAAAGAACCCCATTCATAATGTTGACAAGAGTATGGGAGCGAGAAATGGGGGTCGACCATTTGTGCATGATGGAAATCTTTATCGTGTTGGCCAAGATTGCGGTGAAACATATGGGCGAAGAGTGCATGTCTTCAAGGTGGAAGTTCTTACAAGATATGATTATAAAGAGGTTGAAATTCCATTGGGCTTTGAAGAGCCCAAGAAAGGGAGAAATGCTTGGAATGGTGCTCGTTACCACCATCTTGATGTGCAGCATCTAAATTCTGGAGAGTGGATTGCGGTTATGGATGGAGACCATGTCCCTTCAG
The DNA here is from genome assembly GCA_027563845.1 of Erythroxylum subrotundum. Lineage (NCBI taxonomy): Eukaryota > Viridiplantae > Streptophyta > Magnoliopsida > Malpighiales > Erythroxylaceae > Erythroxylum > Erythroxylum subrotundum. The sequence continues at coordinate 16,018,797 of JAOQMQ010000196.1, forward strand.
GAGATTCAGCATGGCGGTTTATCCTTGGTTGTGCTTCAATTGCAGCTGTTGCTGCAATTGTTGTGTTGTTGGGTGTATTGCTTGGAGCTGTGAAGTGTATCATCCCTCTGACCTGGTGTTCACATTATTCTGGCAAGAGAAGTGATATATCTTTCGTCTGGGAAAGATCAACGAATTTCTCTTCAAAGTTGAGAAAGTTTTGCAGCCGCTTAAACAGAGCAGCTTTATCTTTGCGAGGAAAAATAAGGCCAAATACATGGGCAGGAAGAATGGTTTTGGCTTTCCTGTTTGTAGTTGGAATTGCGTTGATGTGCTCAGGTGTCAAATATATCTATGGAGGCAATCGTGCTGGAGAGGCTTACCCTCAAAATGGTCACTACTCTCAGTTCACTTTGTTGACGATGACCTATGATGCTCGGCTTTGGAATTTGAAGCTGTACGTAAGGCATTACTCAAAGTGCTCGTCAGTCAAAGAAATTGTTGTAGTGTGGAACAAAGGAGTGCCTCCCAAAATAAGTGAACTGGAGTCAAAAGTGCCAGTTAGGATCAGAGTTGAGGAATGGAACTCATTGAATAATCGGTTCAAGGAGGACTCATTTATTAACACTCGTGCTGTTCTTGAGCTTGATGATGACATTATGATGAGTTGTGATGATATTGAGCGTGGCTTCAATGTTTGGCGTCAACACCCAGATCGAATAGTTGGCTTCTATCCCCGTCTCATCAGTGGAAGTCCATTGAAGTATAGGGCTGAGAAATATGCTCGGAGTCACAAAGGTTATAACATGATTCTTACTGGGGCAGCTTTCATTGACGCCAAATTAGCTTCTGAAAGGTATTGGGGCGAGGGAGCTAAGGCAGGGAGAGAGCTGGTTGACAAGTTTTTCAACTGTGAGGATGTGCTGCTCAATTATTTATATGCAAACGCGAGCTCATCCAAGACTGTTGAATACGTGAGACCTGCATGGGCCATAGACACGTCCAAGTTTTCAGGTGCTGCCATTAGCAGGAATACACAGGAGCACTACAGGATAAGAAGTAATTGCCTGACCCAATTTTCAGACATGTATGGTAGTTTAGGTGGTAGAAAGTGGGAGTTTGATGGTCGAAAAGATGGGTGGGATTTATAGTAGGAGGTTATGAGAATCTAGAATCTATGCTGTGTGTTCTTCTCTGCCATCTCTATACCTCATCTGGCCCCTTGTGAAGATTTTGATAGTTGATGTAAATTTTGGTTTAGTAATCCCTTCCCTTGTATGCATTGTTGCAACATGTATATTAAATTAATCTGTTGTTAGAAGTGTATATTGGGCTTATCTTCAGTTCAGTTATTTATTTATTTTAATACGTTGAACCCTAATTAATGTCTACACTTGCAAAATATTATATATATACACTTGCACAATATATTTTTTTTTTTTTGGTTTCTCGTAAGGTGTTCTAGGAGGGTCTCAATTATAAGAAGACACCTTTAAGTCATCCACATTTAGACTAATCTCGGTCCCTTACGGAAGGTAAAACTCTGATCTCAAGTTTTAAACAGCTGCATACATTTGCACAATTTTATTATTCATGGATAATTTATTGCAGGGGCAAGGGATGGTATGAGAAATAAGATGGTGAGTGTGAGTGAATTGATGGACCAAGAACAGAACTAAAGTGCCTGACCTAAAATTTATGGGGGTGGGACTATACTCACATGAATTAATACTATTTGTTATTAAATATAATTCATTTAGTAGAATTGCTTTACTAAAACTAATGCCTCTTTTTTAACTAGAGATGTACTAAAAACAAGTAAAACTGAAACAATGCCTTCTTGTTGAATTCTAGTAAAACTGAATCAATGCCTACTTGTTTAATTCTATCTCACCCTTTGTTATTGCTATTACTATTCTTTGACTTTGATTTTCCTTGTTATCAGTTCAATCCAATCTATCCCGCAAAGTTGTTCTTTTTCATTCAGATTCTAGTATCATGGAGGGATGTGCCACTGCCAACTAATTTAGATTATTTTCAATTATATAAAGGAGCTCGAATCTAAGAAATGAATGAATGGTAATCATCAGTCAGTTCATTCCATGTGCCATTGTTCTTCTCTTCAATCCCCAAACCTCACTCAGCTCTCCTTCATCAAATCCCTCCCCCCCTCAATTATTTCGAAGTTTCTAGGGTTTTCAAGTTTTATTTTTTATTTTTAGTCCTTGAGGAGAATCTTGTTCGCTTTTCTTTTTCAGAGAATATAGACTCAAACTTTCCCTCACATTCTCATCCAATGCCTTCTCTTTTGACTTGGAAACTCCCGTCCTAAGATTTCTAAGGAGGCAATTTTTGTTTTTCTTTCCTCTCTTTCTCTTAGAGAGAGAAAGTGGGTATTGTTGCTTATCTGTCATTATCGTTATGTATTATCCATAATTTGATTAGAGAGAAGGAATCACAGCGAAAGAGATATAGAGATGTTGGCAATGGAGAAGGATTTTGATTCAAAGCTAAGGATTCAAAGCAACAACACTTCTTCTTCTTCAACATCTTCTAATAATGGGAATGTTCTGAGATCTAAGAGCTTTGCTTTTAGGGCTCCTCAGGAGAATTTCTCCATTCAGGATTTTGAGCTCGGCAAGATCTATGGTGTTGGTTCTTATTCTAAGGTCTGGTCTTTCAAGTTTCAACGCCTCATTTGCTCTCTTTGAATTGTTGGCTTCCTTTTTTTGCTAGTTAGTTTGGTGGGTTTTGTTTCTTTTTTGATGACTGATTAAATATCGTGTCTGTGATTATTTTACTTACGCGACTGTTGGTAATTGCAGGGTACCAGTTTAAGAAGTTTATATTTCCTTTTAAATTAACTTGCAGAAAGTTAATAATGGCCGTGATATGATTCAATAGAAATTTTGAATTTTTTCTTCGCATGCAGAACACGTAGGAGAACGTATTTCTGTACTGACCATTTAGGAATTATAACCATAGGAAAGTGTGCTGGCTAGAGTTCAGAGAGAATTTTCTCCAAGGGGGAGATTGGTTGTATGAGCTTAGCTCTATGTCGTAGTGGTAAATAAGGTGTTTATGCTCTTATATGGTTAATGAAGAATTGATTGTGAAGAGGAAATAAATACCTGATCTGTAAGGACAATGGAGGCTCCAAATTTTCGGAACATAAGTAGAATATCCTTAATGTTGAGTAATGGTCGTGGTGTGCAGATGTTGGTTCTCATATATTACTTTGTTGTGGTTTATCGACTTTGCGATTATCTTTGCATATTACTTCTCTGACAATCATATTAATAAATCAGGTAGTAAGGGCAAAGAAGAAGGATACAGGGAGTGTATTTGCCTTAAAGATCATGGACAAAAAATTCATCACCAAAGAAAATAAAACTGCTTATGTGAAATTGGAGCGCATCGTGCTTGATCAGTTGGATCATCCTGGGGTTGTGAAGCTATATTTTACTTTCCAAGATACGTTCTCCTTGTGTGGGTTCCTTGAAGCCATGTATCTTGATTTTGCATTCTTCACTGTTATTTGGGGTTTTCACTTGACTTATTCAAGACCAGAAGATGAGCATTAACATGTGATGTTCGTTTCTTGTTGATGTGCAGACATGGCACTTGAATCCTGTGAAGGTGGAGAACTTTTTGATCAAATAACTAGAGTAAGTCAATTATATAAAAACTTTTTTACAACTATTCTTTACTTCTTCTGTCCTCTCCTTGCTATGTGGTCTGTGGTGTTAGCTTGTTTGGATATTGGTAGAACACTAGCAATCTTTATTTATATGTGTTCTGTTGTGTAGTATTCCAAACACCCAGTACACCCAGTGCTTAGTAAGTAAATGACAGTGTGTTCTTTAGACTCTAAATCAAGAACCAGAAAGAAAAGAAGTATAGCAGTAATGTAT
>JAOQMQ010000196.1:16022789-16034582 GCA_027563845.1 Erythroxylum subrotundum
CACTCTCCCAACTTCAGACTATTTTTTCCCTACCCATTTCTTGCCTCATGTTCTGCAGAAATACCCTCTTCTCTCTCCTGCCCAGTGGACCCTACTGCTGCCAAGTTAGTTAGGATTGTCCTCCCTTTTTCCCCCTGCGGCAGCCCCTCTCTCTGTCTTCTAGAATATACCTTCAACCCCACGTGCCCCTTCTTCCTTTTATAAACTTTCCCAATTAAGGGTCTATCAGATATTTTCATATCTCCAGTTTATCTGTGCATATGCAGAAAGGCCGGTTGTCTGAAGATGAAGCTCGTTTCTATACCGCAGAAGTTGTAGATGCTCTTGAATACATACATAATATGGGATTAATTCATCGAGATATCAAGGTAACGTGCTAGTACATTTTCACATTGTTTACTCATTTGAAAAAGTACTAAGAATTACTTGTCTGCAGCCAGAAAACTTGCTACTTACTGCAGAAGGGCACATCAAAATCGCTGATTTTGGAAGTGTGAAGCCCATGCAGGATTGCCGCATAACTGTTCTTCCAAATGCAGCGTCCGGTAGTGCTTCAATTTCTTTACGTTGAAGTTTTTTGGCTATACCATTGAGTATTGGGTTCGATATGTTTCCATTTGACACCCTGTCCAGATGATAAGGCTTGCACATTTGTGGGCACTGCTGCTTATGTGCCTCCAGAGGTTCTGAACTCTTCTCCAGCTACTTTTGGGTAAGAGACTTCTATCCATAATATGCTGGTCAAGTAACTCTACATACCCTTGGAGAGTAAATTAAAATTGTTTTTTGTTCCTATCAATATCCTTCTTCTATGGATTAACCCTTTTTGCTCTTTTGGCCAATTAAACAGAAATGACCTCTGGGCACTTGGCTGCACCTTGTATCAGATGCTTTCTGGAACTTCACCTTTCAAAGATGCAAGTGAATGGCTCATATTCCAAAGAATTATAGCCCGCGACATTAGATTTCCTAGTTACTTTTCAGATGAAGCGAGAGATTTAATTGATCGCTTATTGGTAAGAGATAAAAAGTTTAGCAGATTAGGTGTGAAAAGTTGGCAGTTTATTCTTTTCGATCGATGCTTCCATTTTGCTAATACTTTTGGGTTATTCTACTCTATTATAGAATAGCTGATGACCTCAAGGAATTGCTCCTAGACTTAGGTTAATCAATCAGTGTTTGTTGTCTGTGCTTTACTGCATGATGAAAAGGAAGTTGGTGATTTGTAACTTCTATTAGAGTTCACGCATTTTATGAACCTGTCTGTTTGTTATGCTTTGCAATCTGGGTGTTGGATCTTGTTAACATTTTGATATACATCAGAATTGATCTGCAGCTTAGGTAATCTTATACCTAATGAGCCACAGGGCTTTGGTTTGCATAAGTTACCAAGTTACCATTTTTTCCACTTTCCGCATTTTGGAATTCATCATTGCAGTCTGTGATTTGCTTTATAATAATGATATAGGATACAGATCCCTGTAGAAGACCGGGTGCTGGACCTGATGGTTATCCTTCCCTCAAGATGCATCCTTTCTTTAAGGGCATTGATTGGAATAATTTAAGAGCAAGGACCCCTCCAAAGCTTGCGTTGGAGCAAGTGGTATGACTGTCATTGAGCTTGGATATATGTGGAAGGCTTTACTTTTTACCGTCCATTTTTCCCTGTCTAATTTTCAGTTAAATCTGCTGATCTCTTGATTTGCCTCTTCAGGCCCATTCTGAATTCGGTGATCATGAAAACGATAATGATTCATGGAACCTGTCCCATATTGGGGACAGCTCAGCAATACAAAATGATGGAAGTCTTGGAGTCTCACAGTCCGCTGAACCTTCGGGTCATATAACTAGGCTGGCCTCAATTGACTCCTTTGATTCTAAATGGTACCTCAACATTTGACAATTTATGCTCTAAGTTTGCTCTAAAGCTTTTATTTTCATAACTTTTTTTCTATGTTTTAAAGCCAGATTAATGCCTTCAGAATTCTAAAGTAGTGGTTTATATGTTACCTATCCACATGAGCTTATTCATACCTGTATCTGTTGTCAGGCAACAATTTTTGGATCCAGATGAATCTGTTCTTATGATCTCAATGGTAAAGAAACTGCAGAAATTGACTAACAAGAAGGTGCAACTTATACTCACCAACAAGCCAAAATTAATTTACGTTGATCCGTCAAAATTAGTCATAAAGGGAAACATAATCTGGTCTGATAATTCCAATGAACTCAGCATCCAAGTTACTAGTCCATCTCATTTCAAGATCTGTACGGTAGGTCTTTTTGGCTCAACTATTGCCTATGAGTTTCCTCATTTTAATTACAAACTGTTTGATCTTTAGGACCTAGTTGTCAAATTCTTTGACTTTGAGTTATTTTGAGATTATGTTGTAAATAGAAGTCTACCCAACCAATGTGCAATTCTATAATGTCACTATCTTATTTTCATAAGTTTCAAATATAGCTTTTTTAGCATTGCGTCCTACCATTTTTTAGTACAATATTTTTACAATGGAAGTGTAGCTGTGGATGATTGCTTATATGTAATTCTTTTCCATATCTATAATGGTTCAGCCAAAGAAGGTGATGTCGTTTGAAGATGCAAAACAGAGAGCATGGCAGTGGAAAAAAGCAATTGAGAGTCTTCAGAACCAGTGATATGCTGTTTATGGTTTTGGCAAAGTATTCTTTAATTTCATTATGCCCTATGTGGGGATTCTGGAAATGGTCAACACCCCCAGATTAGCCAAGGATTGCCTATATTCTGAAAGATTCAATTCACAAATTCAACTTCAAGGTGTAAAGCTGCCCGCTCAGCCGTCCTTCGACCATTATCTCTTGCCCAAAACTGAATTTGTAGCGGTCTTCTGGCTGTTGTGCTTTCGTCCTTTTCCCCTTGTCCTTACACTTCTGTATGCATGCATAATTTGAAGTTCTGGTTGCAGGGGTTATGGGGGGCACTTGTTGCACGGCTTGTTTAGTGTGCTTCATCTTACAAGCAATTAATGAGAATTTCTTCCCACCATGTCTATTCTATAATATAATATAAAAATGAAAGATCTATGCTCCTGAAAAACTCTGGTTTTGGGAACATTATCCTCTACACTTGCTTTCACCAGACCCCAAATCAAATATATGATACTTTATTAATGATAAAAGTTACATTCTTATTTGATGATTTTATTGTTTAAAATTATTTTAACACCTTGTGAAGTGAGAAATATTATTAGAAAATGGCTTTTTATTATGACGTATCGTTAATAAATTAACAAGATTTGTTTTATTATGACATTGCCGAGGTAAGTGCTATCGAGTCGTTGCAACTCTAACAAGGTGAAAGCGAAATTTAAAATAATATATTTATGGCTATATGTTTTATATTTATATATATTATATATAATATAAGTTTAAAAAAACCCTAATTTTTATTTTAAGACATACATACACAATTATTTAGACTTAATTTTATTGAGTACAAAGTGTTCGTTGTCAAAAATAGTATCTTCATTAGAATCATATAAGCCCAATGTATTATATGATAAGTTTATATTTTCTTCTCCTAGACTATCTTCTCTCGTATATAAAATTTTGAGCATTTTATTGATATTTTTTAAAATTCCGATTATAATTAAAAAATTAATAAAAAAATTGAGTTTTTTTTTTTTTTGATAATTTATTGTGTTTGATTTTAGAGATGAATTGGAAATGAGTTGCATAAGTGTGAGAGCTTCTTTTTAGTGTTTGATAGACATCAACTTGCGCAACTTTAGCAACATGATGGTGACGTGATTTGACAAGAATTTGATGTAATAAGGCTATCTAAAAAAATTATTGAGTTACAAAAATTTGGAAAATGTGTAAATTATCCATTTTGGCAAAATTCAGTCACATTCATAAATTAGATGATTGTGGTATCATAGCAGCTGAAAATTCTCAGTTTAGGACAAGCTAAAGACCACTTTTGATAGTTACAAAATGACAGTTATAGAATGGCTATGTCAGTTTGTCAATTATGTTAATTGTAAGTTGTTCATCTTAATCTGAATGCTTGCAAGGGTGGGTCATATTGCTCCAAGCATTTGCAAATTTGGAATTAGGATAAGTTTAGCATAAAAGGACATGATGGTTGGTGAAAAAATTGCTAAAACTTATCCAAAACTGTTGCTTATATATGTGTGTGTTGTTTTGTCTCTTTCTAGACCTCATGAGACATCAATAAACATTTGTTACACATATATGATCTGATTCTTTATTAATTACTGCCCACAAATACCATAAAACCAAATGCACAGAACTCGTTCAATGAAATATCTCAAACAGTAACGTGAAACTTCTATATACTCTTTTGTCCAGATTTAACTGTTTAATTATTTGGGAGTAGGTATTCATGTGTTTCTAACCTGTCAAACAGAAATTCATCATCGGCTTTTCTGATGTATCATGTCTTTGTCAGCAAGTGGCTCATACCATTCAGGTCCAAAACCAGCAGCTATCCTTGCTTCGTCGTTAAATGGTGGCTTCAATGGTCCTCTGAAATATTCCCTCACTATAGTGCCAAATTTCTTGATCATCTCTTCATTATCCTCCATCATGATTTCGCTTCCAATGGTCAAAGCTGGATCTCTGGTGGTCCTCAAGCAAAGATATTTGAACCACTTCACCCCAGCAGCACAATGGGTGATTTCTTCTGGGTAAACCACTCTCTCCAGTAAATCAGCCGTCTCATTGTCACCACCATTCCGAAATCGATAGATGGTGGTAGGCATCACGTCCAATCCCCTAGCCTGCATAGAAACCCACCAAATTTTCTATCATGTAGAAGAACTGAATTTTTATATAACTAAATGAACCTAACTCGCAAACTTGGATATGGCATATGGGATTCTAAATCAGATGCTGCAAAAGCAAAAATGTTTTCATTAAGCACTCTATTTTTCCACCAGGGTCAAAGTAAGAGTTTCTGCAAGATATTGTAATCCCCATTAACAGTATTTTACTATTAAGACTCGTTCAAGCTCCATCGAAGGTGACCGCTTTCCAGATAATGGTGTTCAATCGTACTCTAGGTGACCAAGTCGGAAAATTAGCCAAGGGGAAGAAATGCACCTCGTGAACACAATGCTCTATAGCCAAACGAGCCAACAAGTCCTTGGACGTAGCAATAGCCGAGTCCCATAGACCATCATGAGCAGGTAGTGCTCCATAAGAACAGCCCATTTCCTCCAACCTTTTCGCAAGAAGAGTGAAGTGTCTGCCCTCGTCTTGGGCCACCTTTACAAAATCAGTGAAGAACTCTCTTGGCATGGCCTCTTGCTTACCGAATCGAGCAATTATATCCTAAAGTATCATTGGATTGACAACGTCAAACTCAAAACACCATATACCGGATAATACACAACTATCAATGGCCAACTATAGCGGCATAAACAAATTTGTCCAAGAGTCAGCCGAGTACCCAAGACAAATCAATAGCCCAACTTTCAGTGTGCACAAGGCTATGGACAATGGCCTGCCTGCTCTGCAAGCTACCAGCTTTTCCCAGCTTTGGCATTAAGTTTGGTGCCACCAACTTAAGCTGCACACTCACAACGTTAAATCTCAAGCATTATATCAAAGGCCTAATTATTCTTTTCCATTATTTATATCAAAGGCCTAATTAACACAAAAAAAGAATGTTCAGTAACGAAAAATAGAATAATACATTGGTAAGCCTAGCGGGACGATCAGGTACAGGGAACTCCCGAGAAGGGTTGTAGGCATGAGAAATGGTTCCTTGCAACCATTGAGACGCGACGGAGTCGCCAAGCCTCGCCTTCTCAAAAGGATCCGGCGTATTAAGAACCCTTAACGCCGCTTCAACCAGACTCTCGCTTTGTGATGCTTCTAGTGGGTTATATCTCCTTCACAAGTTAAAAAGTTTTTAACTTTATAAGCTATTGGGTTTTGGGCCTCTTTTATACCCTTCTGGGAGCAAATAAAATCCGATTTACTTAATAAAATATCTGGCGGAAGTAGAACATTTGCATAATTCTACTATATTTTCGTTGTACACCCGCAGCCTTTTATGTAAAGGTGTGCTCTTTTGTTTTGTCTTAAAATTAAAACCTGGATGCATTGCTGCGAACTTGAGGGTCCAAAGTCCGAAACAAGTCAGACTGTTACTTGGCTTCTTGTTGGGTTTTACCTAGAGTTCTTGAAGATCTGACAAGTCGATGAGCGCATTTGTGATGCCGACGAGAACGGAATCTACTCACCATCGTCTCTACGAATTTGCCAAGTTAGCTCTTATCAAGATTTTCGCTCACCCCTATGCCACTGTCTCTGCTCTTCTCCGTTTCTTTCTCTACGCTGGTTATCAAAACAGTCTTTAGTTTGTGTGCATTTATGTGGCTATTAAGGGTTTGGCTTTGGTTTGGTTTCAATGAAGGTTTGTGATTTGTACTGTGGAGTTGGAGCTGACGCCGACAAATGGGAATCTGCTCAAATTGGTCACTTTATTGGAATCGGTATGATGTGTATATTTTCTTTTGAGAAAAGGTCGCTTCTGGCAACCTTTTTCGTTTATATTTCTTTCTTCTTCTTTGTCTTCGTTTTTCGTCTCTATTTGTTGGAGGGAGAAACGATTTAAAGATTGCTGTTTTGGATGTAGATGTATCGTCATCTGGAGTAAGTGAGATGAAAGAAGCATGGGAGAGTCAGAGAAAAAACTGCACTGCTGATTTCTTCGAAGCTGACCCTTGCTCTGTGAGCTTCTTCTTCTTTTGCACAACATGTCTATTTAATTATGCCTCCCCCTTTAGGCACTCTTTTGTCGTTCATCATGGGTTAGAAGCTAGTAATGGTGGTCTTTTGACGCCTGTTCAATTCGAATGTTCATATCGACTATGTAATATACGAATTTTGTGATCTAGTCATGCTTCTGTTACACATATGCCAATAATAGCTTCATTTGTAATTCTCATACTCTGGTACCTGAATCTTCCAATATTCTGCTTATGGGTTTTCTTGATGTTTAAATTGTGGGCACTACTTTACAATGGGTTCAATTGGCATTAAGACAGGAATTATGGGCTATGCTTTATGTCATGACATGAGTTTCTACTTTCTGGATATGATTTGATTGCCTTAGGAGCCTACGTTGTTTTCTGAAAGTTTACTTGCAATAATTTGCTTGTACAGGAAAATTTTGAATTGCATCTGAAGGAGAAGACTAATCAGGCTGATATAGTCTGCTGCTTACAGAACTTGCAGGTTCCTAATCTATTTCTGACACATCATTCTCCATTTCTTTTCCTTTTTATCAGATAATTTCCCCTTTCTTATGGGGAAAAGGTGATGAATGCATTAATCTATTTCGGCATTATTGTCCTTGAGATTTTGACATCTCAACTTTGTTTGCAGTTGTGTTTTGAAACCGAAGAGAGTGCAAGAAAACTCCTGCATAATGTGTCGTCATTGCTTAAACCTGGGGGTTACTTTTTTGGTATTACTCCTGACTCATCTACCATATGGTATGAATAATGACTTAGGAATGATATTTCCTATTTCTTAGCATTTGCTAGCTTCATTTCTATGTTGGACTTTGCATTTCTGGACTTGAGAATTAGCATCAGATTCTGATGATGGCTTATCACATATTATCCTTGTAGTATTTAATGCTTCAATGAAGATGGTTCTGTTTTGAAGTATTTAGTTCAGTCATCACTTTAAGTAATGATGCAATTTAAGCAATCTTCAGGCCTAAACTGACACTCTGTTGCATGGTAGTTGGTTTGAGTCCTCTAGTAAAAGAACAGAGGTGTAACGATCATGGCCTCTACTGTCTATCTCTCTATATCAAACACACACACACGAATGCACATACACATCTGTGTTGTATTAGTGAATGATATATAGCAAGGTGCCATAGACTTTTTGGAGAATCCATAAAGCTGACACATTTTTTTAATGTTTTTGTTCAATAGTAATGGTTTCCTTTATGTTTTAAGGGTGGGTCCTGGTATGTGTATCTTGTCTTTGAGACATGTTTGTGATAGGCTTGTATATATTTGATCTTCAATTAGCTTTCAATATATTCATGGTTACAGACGGAGACTTAATAAAGGAGAATTCTCAATTGTACTAATGACATCATGGTCATGTAGGGCTAAGTATCAGAAGAACGTTGAAGCATACCACAATAGAAGCGGTGGCATGAAACCAAACATCGTTCCCAATTGCATTCGATCAGAAAGCTACATGATCACCTTTGAAGTTGAGGAAGAGAAGTATGTATGCATCTTAGTTCATACAGTTGGTTCAAAATTTTTAAATTATTTTGTTCTCATTTGTTCTCTTTTATTGAAGTCAGGTTCCCATTGTTTGGAAAGAAATACCAGTTAAAATTTGCTCATGATATGTCTACAGAAACCCATTGCTTGGTTCATTTTCCTAGCTTGATCAGGTTGCTTTTTTATCTGAATTTATTATCAGTTGGCTTAATTAAATAGGAAAATTGATTGAGTTTTGTATGCAATATGGTGTTTTATTTGTGTTGACTTTTCATGCGGCCTGATGGTTTCAAACTGTATGTTTGCCTAGGTTGGCCAGGGAAGCTGGTCTGGAGTATGTGGAGATTCAGAATTTGACCGAGTTTTATGATGATAGCAGGTACTTGAATTTATTTTTCAAAAGAAAATTCAGGTACTTGAATTTAACTTTACATTGTGATACTTGAAAACATAGGACTGAGGCAAACCTTTTAGGCATTTAGGATTCACCACTCCGTTTACTTCACATGGATGTTTAACAAACCATAATTATATTGCCTTTGTTTCAAGAATGCAATTTGCAGGCATTTTGATGAATTTGGGTCCAAACCTCGTCGATGCCAAAGGGAGACTTCTTCCTCGATCATATGATGTGCTAGGTGCTGCATTATTTATCTTTTATGGCTGCAGTATCTGCTTGGCACGTAAAACTCTTTCTTTATCTTTTAATATTCCCATCTTGCAGGTCTGTATACTACATTTATATTCCAGAAGCCCAACCCAGATGTTGCTCCCCCTCTTGCGACCCCATTATTGCAGGATGACACTTACACTTATGATGAGGCAAGTGGTTAATAAATTTAGCTTAAGACTGCATAATTCGGTGTTTTGATTATTAGTCTCCTCCAATTATGTGCTCTTCTTTAATTTGGAAAGAACGTGCTCTCAGTATCAAACGAGTATGACGGACTTTCTTGGTTATCGCCCAAAGTTCACCTTTTTTTTTTGGATATTTGCAGAGGGAGTGGCAAGGAACTGTGTGGAGAGAAGAGGAAAAGAGTGGAATCCTGGAGCCACCTCCTCTTGGACTAGGCAAGATAAGTGAACAGAAAGGAATATTAGGTCCTGGTCCAGCAGATTTGAGGTTTTCAGAGGCGCTTTAGAATGATGATGCCCCCGCTGGAAGCACCTTAAAAACGATTTGTACTGAGCTCCACAATGGATTGGAGCTCGTATGTAAAAATTCCATGTAGGGTGATCTTTGTGGCATCCTTGAAAGATATTTGGTAACACAATTAAAAGTTATTTACAGGTGATCATTGTTTGCTTATATGTGCAAGTGATTTTAAGCTGCAAGTGTGATGCTTAGCTTCACAAACTAGCTTTCCCGTTAAATAGTTCAATAGTAAGTAGTAAATCAAACCACAATCAGAATGCATTGTCCTTATCCTGCTATAACAAATACGTTAAAACAGAAAGGTGAAAAAGCTGCGTCACAGATCAGTCAACTTTTGCTGCACTACTCATTTGTTGTTCTTGATAAACAGACCTCTTTATACTTGGCCGCCTTCTTTCGAATGAATTAGAAATGTAATGAAATGGCAAATTATATAGTTTCCCAGAAACATGGAGAGAGATGAGAAAATGAGGCTGGGAGATGTTGAAAAAGAATTAAGATTCTTTCAGAACAAGTGATTCAAAATAAGGTGGTTGTTGGGCTGTTGTTAACTTGGGAAGCTAAGATTCAATGATTATTTGAGTTCCTCCCGCGATAACTCGTTACTAGCAACTGCATTGAATATGCAACATAGAGAGCTTTTACCTGGTGTTTACAACTGTATAAAAGTATGTAACATAGAGAGCATCACCTGATGCTGGTTGCGATATAAAGTGTGCAACAGAAAGCGAGTAACCAGTTTTTGGATTGTTCTTGAATTGTTTTGAAGTCCTTTCTATATTTATTGGGAAGCGTTTTAAACTTGTTTTTTTTTTTTTTCCGCAAGGTATTTTAAAAGGGTCTTAACTATAAGAAGGTATTTTTAAGTTATTTATTTTCAGACTAATTCTCGCTCAAACTGAGTAGGTCCTTTGTAGAAAGCAAAATTCTAATTCTAAATTTTAAACGGCTGCATACATAAGAACGATTTAAACCCACGACTTCTCGCCCGGGTATAAATTGTTATTTGTTATTACACCACTTGACAAGGATATGTTTTGAAGTCCTTTCTACATTTATCTACAAAGTAGGGCCAGCACGAGTTTATTTAGAAAGAAAGCCAACACTTTCCAGTATAAAACACTTGCTTCGTCCAGTCTAGCACATTCAAGAAACCCATAGTTCCTCACTTTGAACTCATCTTATATCAACCCACACATCAATTATTTTTATTTTTCTTCATCCAAATAATCAAACCTGCGTCCCTTGCAACCATGGTGGATACCTCCAGAATCAGAAGCAAGGAAGAGGAACCAGAAGCGCGGAACAACTTGTTTTCTCTCCTCCCAAAAATTGACTTCAAGTTTCCTCCATTTTTCCAACCAAAACCTGACCATCAGGCTGCTAGCAACGAGGAAGCCAAACGAAACACAAGCCATAAACCGGAAAGGGTGAGGTTTGCAGAGCCTAAACCGGAAACCCCTCCTCCATTGAAGCTTGAGGTTGAAGAGCCAGCAAAGATTTCGCATCCCTTAATCGTTCTCCCGGTAAGTTGCATTCTCCGTTGTGTTGTTAGGATTCTATGGTTGTTTTCCATTATAATTATCATTCTTCTTGCGGTCAATTAGCATAAGTTATAATACTATGTTTTAACATTCTATCCTGATACACACCCTCATTGGCGATTATAATAGGAAACGTATACGTCAATGTTTGATTGGATCAGTTTGGTTTAATTGAATGTGAGAGGTTACGTAGGAAACAGAACTTTCTATCGACCTTCAATAATATTATCGTATTAAAATTTAATAAATCAATCACTTTATATCCAAACAAGACTAAAATTGTCATTTCTAACTAGGTGGACCAGTGCATGCGGCAAAATTTGACTACTTCTTTAACTATTTGCTTCTTGATTACCCTTTTCTCGTGATAAGTCATTAATGGGCTGTTGGGTTTAAGCTATTCTATTTCGTAGCTATTCATAACATATTATTAGACCTAAGTTTTGTTAGAAATTAAATCCAGAATAGTTACACATTAGGAAAATCTATTCTTAAATTTTGAAGAATACACAAAACCCATTTTTACCTATTTTTAACTTTTTCAAGAATAACTATTCCAATAGAAGACAACTTTATCCTTATCACAATTAATAATAATAATAATAATAATAATAATAATAAGATAATTAATTTTATATAATAAATAATAATATTAATAACAATAATTAATAATAATAATAATAAGAAGAAGAAGAAGAAGAAGAAGAAATTAATAATAATAATAATAAGAAGAAGAAGAAGAATAATAATAAATTAATAAAAATAAGAAAGAAGAATAAATTAATAATAATAAGAATAATAATAAGTACAAAATTTAAAATAA
>JAOQMQ010000196.1:16034682-16058508 GCA_027563845.1 Erythroxylum subrotundum
TTAATAATATAATTAAGAATAAAAATTGATAATTTAATAATAAGTAGAAAATTTATAACAATATTTAATAATAATAATAATAATAATAATATAATGATAAGGACATTTTGATCTTTTTTTTTTACTTATTCTAAGTTTATATTTTCAAACCAAATATTGGAATAGAAATTCTTTCTGTATTTCGTTCCCTGAACCAAACAAAGTAATATTCGTTCTATTTTATTTTTCATCTTTTCTATTTTTTTTTTTTGTCTATTTTATTCCTGAATCAAACAGGCATAAGTGTGTAAGGCATTTCCTTCTCTTCTGTTTTTTCTGCCAAAACACTGAGCCCGGCTTTGCTAATTTCTCACGTTTTCCAGAAGAGTATGTGAATGTGGCATTTGAAGTATCACTTCACTCTCTCTGTCAGGTTTGAATGCTCTAGATTGAATGTAAAACTACAGCCACAATTATATTCTCTAACAGTGAAGCTACTTGGTGCACTATCAGGTTTATGCTCTTGGAGGGTTCTTCATCTTGAAGTGGGTATGGGCACGATGGAAGGAGAGAGGCAAAAAGGCATCAGATGATGATAAGCAATCTCCTGATGCCCATCAGTCGCCAGCTGACGACGGCGAAGGATTTTGTTAAATGATGCTTTCATAGTATACTTTTGGTATGTGAAATATGTCGGTTTAGTCAATGACAACTTAAACCCCCACTGTTTCTGATATAATAGCTACAGTCTTCACCGGTATCAATGCACATATCAAGCTCTTCAATCACGATTGCGGAGCTCCATTACTATTCAACTTTTACTAGTTAAAACTGTGTGTGTTAGACGTCTCAACTTTGAATTTTATTGATTTTCTTCTTTGAGCTCAATTCTTCTTTTCTTTCGACTATTTTTTCTTTTTAAGAGCTTGAAAGACGAATGAATAGCCTGAAGCATTCTTCCTCCTACTCTATTGTTGAAACTTTTGGAACACATATTAGATATGTAAATTAAACAGCTTATGAGTTCCAACCAAATATCTCCAGACTAATGCATGATCATGAATAATAATAAATAATGAGACATGAGATTAACGTGAAAACTTATATGAGCCTAATTGGCATGTGGCAACCGCGACCGCATAATGGCCTCCCATTGTGTGACTATAATAAGACCCACTTTTTATTAATTTAAAAAATAATAATGTATCAGTGAGGCTCACTTTTTTCATTGTTTTCATTCTAGTTTTACATGTTAGCAAACAGGCTGTAAGCCTTGGCATCAAGGACTATTTGTCTGACAGATGCTACTGCCCCAACAGTTGACAACACGAAAGAGACTAAAGCAATTAATGTGTTAACAGAGAATATTAGGCTTCTCTTGGATGGCCTAAATGTGAGATTGTAGAAAACCATAGGCAAGAAGCAATCTAAAGGAATGATTCCAAATGCACCAAACACTGCCAGGATGTCTCCGAAGAAAGGTAGCATCGCAGCAAGAAATGTAGCTAACACTACTGACATGGAACGAGATATCAACCTTGGCAAGACATTCCGTATGGAGAATTGACCTATATTCGGGTTTGCGAATAACTTCTCAAACAATTCATTCGATGTTTGCAAGTAGATCTGCAAGTTAGTCACAACCCAGTAAGAGATGTGAGATCATACAACTTAAAAGAAAGTTAACACTTGACACCTACAAATTTAGCTATCCATAGTGATATTTTGTAAGAGAAACGAACTTACAACTGTGACAGCATATATTTGCGTAAGGGTGAAGATGTTGGTCAGTAGAAGGAACCAAGTAGGGAGCAGTGGCTTGCGATCGTCCATAAAACTGTTGAGAATTGATCCTGCAGCCTGATTACCAAATGCCCAATATCCGGATATGCCAACACTGAAATACGTAGAGATTATGACCGAAAAACAGATGCATAAGCCTTTGAACATCTTGCCCTTTACAGGAGGGGCCAAAGTTGCCTGCAAAGGAATTATATGTCGACACTGTAAGCTGGTTTGCGTATCAGATCCTGAAGCAATATCAACCTACAAGCAACTACATTAGGAAATACCTGTATTTCAGGAATAATTCCGCTTCCATATGCTGTAGCGATTATCGAAATACCGTTAATTACCCCGAAAAATTGATTTAGCTGAGATCCCTTTGTGGAGTAGTTCCTTGTAGGTGCGTTGGTTGAGTGCCCTGCAGGATACATAGTTACCTCATCGATGATCAGTGATTGTAAATGGAGGGATGGACTTCTGGCACATACTTCTCTTTTCTGATCTTACCTATGTCTATAGAACCCGCTGTGACACAAGCACTGTAAGCAAGACAAAGGATCAAAGAAACAAGATTGATATGCCTCAGAGAGTGGAAGGATGGCATTTGTGCTAAGAGCAGTGTAGCAGCTCCAAATATTATGATGAATTGGTACAACTTCATTTCTCCATTTGAGTTGTAGAGCAAGTAAATGAACTGCAGAAATACCAATCCAACAAAACAAACAGATCCAATTATCAATAGCCTAAAGTAAGATTAATTGCTGAATGAATGGAAAAAATTTCCTTCATGATTTTTACTTATTATTAATTGCTTCAATTTTTATGGCTAGTGCCTTTGGACGTACAAGCCCATGCGGACAAAGATGCTCATACTGACCTTGAGGCTCTGACCTCCAAGAAGTGTACAGCCAATGACAGCACCATAGCATGTCAGCAACTGAAGTGGCCCGACATAATACTTGCTCCATCTTGGTCCTGACAAAATCACCGATTTCACGAAATTTGTTCTCAAAGGTGTGGCATTTTGTTTATAACTCTCCAAGTTATTACTAAATAAGACGAAATATTGGGAGGGTTTGGATATTCATATATAATGGAGCTAGGACTCATCACCTAAAATGTCACTAGCCATATCTCGATACCGAAGATGACGATTCCCAAGCTGAGCATGTTGTTCCAACACCAAAGATAGAAGATTAAAAGCGTAGAAAGTCACTAGAGCAGCAAGTATCATGCATATAACTCCAGCTCGCCAACCTAGCAAGGTGAAGGCAAAGGGAAGACCCAAAAGCACCGGACTCACTATTGATGTTGTCAAATGATAGCCACAGTGCAGCCATGATCCTAACATCAGTAATTACTAGCAGAGTCACATATGAGAGAAATATGCATTAAAATCCAGATTACTAGCGAGTAGAGGACACGTAAGGTGTCAACATTGAGTGGTAATGCACAACTACAAGACATGGTTTTAGCAATCTCAGTCCAACAAACCTCGTGACTTCAGGACGAACAAAGCTCCAGCATCAAGTTCCAGTGGAGAATCCATAATTCCTCCATTTTCGTTGTCTGTCGTGGATGTGTTTATGGGCTTTGGAACAGTTGCCATGTTAGTTATCTCTCTGAGCTCGATCTCTGTGGCTTTGTGGATGTAAGTGTGTCAGAGCTCTACTAATGGGAATTCCAATATATTGGCATACGCCGGGCCCAGCAGAGAACCATGAGGTGGTTTGGTCTGTTCACTCTACTCTTATGACTCGGTCAAGTTCGACTGCTGTATAATACTTGGCGATCGTGTGAAGGAGTAGATTGCACGTCTGTTTTTTACGTTTGTTTTTCTTGAGCTTTTACAAATACCACATTACTCGTGATACGAAATATGGTACAAAGAACACAAAAGTTGGATGCTTTGGATAATGACATATAGTTAACAAATTGTTAGGAAAATTCTTTTAAAACTGCTGTCTTCGGAAGAAAAGTCGAAGATTGATGTAAGATCATTTATAATGAAATTAAAAGGCGACAAACGGAGCTTCACATATCTGACCCAAAAGTCAGACCGATGCACTGCAATATAGTAATGCATCAAACGGAAGTAAAGTAAAACTGATGCATATTGTTGTTATAGAATCAGGGCATCATATTGTTGGACCCCCCTTTGGGAAGAGATTTTCGTCTTTCCACCTCATCAATAAGACTGTCACTTTGTGATTTGTCTCTAGTTGAAGAAAGTAAGTATAGTTTAGCAAATTAAGGATCAATGTCAAGCCAAAAAGGACTGCGTAGACAACAAATGTAAAGAAGTGTAAATAATTGTATCTTTTTACTTATGTTGGAAGCTTATGCTTTTCAATATGGTATGATGTCACTGTGAAATCAAAGTGAATACAATGGATTTGTGTAGATAATCTTATCCTCAAGTTAACTTCTACGACAAGTGGTATAAGAGACAATAATTAAGATAATTTCGATGAAAATGATGGGTGGAGGCAACATAAAACAATTAAGAGAAAAGTGGCTCGGTTGGATTAATTGCTTGGGCCAGTTTTGAAAGAGGATGATTTCAACGACTGCTTAATTGGAAGGCATCAATGAGGCACTGTAAAATAACCAGAAAAGGTTAGATTTGGCTGGAGCAGTCAATAAGCATGCGGGGGTAATGGAGTTAAATTTTCGAATCCATGTTGACTAAAACAATAG
Organism: Erythroxylum subrotundum; assembly: GCA_027563845.1. NCBI lineage: Eukaryota > Viridiplantae > Streptophyta > Magnoliopsida > Malpighiales > Erythroxylaceae > Erythroxylum > Erythroxylum subrotundum. The sequence continues at coordinate 16,039,147 of JAOQMQ010000196.1, forward strand.
TGCAAACTAGATGAAGTTAAAATTTTCAAACTGAAGTATTTTAATGGTGTCTGTGATTCCAAGACATGGAATAAATTTCTATGGAAATAATAATAATATTTTAATGCTATAAGAGTGCTAAAAATGGGCAAAGTCATGTTGACTAGTATAATATTTTGTTGGTAATGCCAAGTTATAGGACATGTTAGGGTCGTTGACAATATGAATGTTGGTCATATACAAATCGATAATTAAGTGATGGTGGTAAGAGAACTCAAGGAACATTTCTTGCTACTAAGAGAAGCTTTACATAAATTGCTATATGAAAAAGTGCAACTATGACAAGACTTTTAATTCTCTCGTATTGGACATATGCAATATGTTAGAAGAAGATAAATTCTTCAACTTTTTGTCGAGATTTCAAAATCTTAGGTTTAAATCAAATTGCAAATTGAATATGTATAAGTCCTCACTATGCCATTATTGCAGCAAATAGATTGGTGGACCTGTAAACAAACAAAGATAAGAAGAAATTCTTCAATAAATGGAAAGTCTAACGAGAAGCATCATATTGAACATGTTGGGAATGGTAAGAATAGCAAACTCTCAAAATTCTATTCAACATAATGTTACTTGATTTGTATGTAGTTGACCATTATCCATTTGATGGTGATAAAGAAATAGCCCATAATTGGTACTTCTGGACCAATTTATGATTAGTCATGCCCACTAGAATGTGAAATAAAATAAAAAACAATCTAAGAATAACAAAAATGACAAAACTAGTTTTTTGGTAATGACAACCAAAATTTTGATCTACTATTCTAATCTTCAAGTGCACAGAGTCAATTATAGATAGCTAACAAAAGCTAGAGAAATTCCATTGTATCAATCCCGTAGAGAACTAGCATTAGATCTATTAATCATAGTTAGTCAAACAAAATAAGTAAAACAAAAGAGTTGATTAAAGATGATTAAACTAATAAACTAATTAAAACAAAGCAAATAACTAATGAAAAGAAATCAATAAAACAAATATTAGGGATTCAAGGTTCACTTATATAAATAATAAATTATCATACACAGTTGTTTATTTAGGTTGAAATAATAATTAACCTAATATATCTATATCCTCTACCGAGGCAAACATGTATATCTAACTAGGTAACTATGATTTGTAGATGTGCAATTTAACCTAATCAAACTAATTAAGCATAAATAATCTTTATGGTTATCACTAAAGTCTACGATAATATATTATTTAGTCATAAAGTGTTCATTCTCCTAATTGACAGATCACACTTTACATGTCTGTCCATATTACATTCCTTAAGGATGAATCTATGACAACCAATCACAAATCCAATAATTAAGCTAAAGAGATAAAATCAACAAATTAAATGATAAAAAATGTATAAATAATTGAATAAATCCTTACGAGCTACATCCTTAACCCGAAACAAGGTTTTCAGCTACTAAACATAAATAGCCAAGTTTCATCAAGGAAGAAAAAATTAAAAGAAAGAGCTAAGGAAAAACAATTATGAAAAAAGCTACAAAGACATCCAAGAGAAAATCTAAGAGAAGTCTCCCTCCATCCCTTAAAGTTTCTTAAGGTTAACTATATAAGTAAGAGAAGTCTAATAAAATTCTAATATAACTCTAATAGAAGTTCTTAGATTAACTTTAATACAAGTATTTATAGATAACATTACAAAAATAGAGTTCTAGATAAATTAAACTTGAAGAATTCCAGATCTTCATAATCTTTGTCTAAGAATCGATGCCTTTTACACATTTGAGACCAGTGTTGGTCTTATTTTAGAGTGAAATCTAAAGCTAACAACTCAAGATAATGGTTAGTCACCATTCTTTCAATCAATACCTTATTAGTAACCAATTGATCATTATGATCAAACAAATAGAAAATTTTGTGAGCTCCTTCTTACCAAGATCAAATTGTGGAAGAATTTGGAGTTGGATTCACCTTTCTTAATTATTATATTCCTAGCCTTTTGTATAAGCATAGAGTTGTGATTAAGCAATGCCAAGTTGTACTCCTCTAGTTTCCTAATTTCTCTATATTGCAATTCTTGATTGTAAGGATCAATATAGCAGGCATTCTGGATCACTCTTAACTCCTCTTTTGTATAAGCATAGAGTTGTGATTAATCAATGTTAGGGTTGTTGACAATATGAATGTTGGTCATATACAAATTGATACTTAAGCGATGGTGGTAAGGGAACTCAAAGAACATTTCTTGCTAGTAAGAGAAGCTTTACATAAATTGCTATATGAAAAAAGTATTTTGCAACTATGTCAAGACATTTAATTCTCTTATATTGGACATGTGCAATATGTTAGAAGAAGATAAATTCTTCAACTTTTTGTCGAGATTTCAAAATCTTAGGTACAAATCAAATTGCAAATTGAATATGTATAAGTCATCACTATGCCATTATTGCAGCAGATAATTTGGTGGACCTGTAAACAAACAAAGATAAGAAGAAATTCTTCAATAAATGGAAAGTCTAATGAGAAGCATCCTGTTGAACATGTTGGGAATGGTAAGAATAGCCAAACTTCTCAAAATTCTATTCGTCATAATGTTACTTGATTTGTATGTAGTTATCCATTATCCATCTGATGGTGATAAAGAAATAGTTCATAATTGGTACTTTTGGACAAATTTATGATTAGCCATACCCACTAGAATGTGAAATAAAAAAACAAACTAAAATTAATAAAAATGTCAAAACTAGTTTTTTTGGTAATGGCACAACCAAACTTTTGATATACTATTCTAATCTTCAAATGCACAGAGTCAATTATAGATAGCTAACAAAAGCTAGAGATATTCCATTGTATCAATCCCGTAGAGAACTAGCATTAGATTTATTAATCATAGTTAGTTAAACAACATAAGTAAAAGAAAAGAGTTGATTAAAGATGATTAAACTAATAAACTAATTAAAACAAAGGAAACAACTAATGAAAAGAAATCAATAAAACAAATGTTAAGGATTCAAGGTTCACTTATATAAATAATGAATTATCATACACAATTGTTTATTTAGGTTGAAATAATAATTAACCTAATATATCTATATCCCCTACCGAGGCAAACATGTATATCTAACTAGGTAACTATCATTTGTAAATGTACAATTTAACCTAATCAAACTCATTAAGCATAGATAACTCCTAGTTGACAGCTCAAACTTCACCTGTCAGTCCATCATACAATCCTTAAGGATGAATCTATGACAACCAATCACAAATCCAATAATTAAGATAAAAAGATAAAATTAACAAATTAAATGATAAAAAATGTATAAATAATTGAATAAATCCTTACAAGCTACATCCTTAACCCTAAACAAGGTTTTCAGCTACTAAACATAAATAGTCAAGTCTCATTAAAGAAGAAAAGAGTAAAAGAAAGAGCTAAGGAAAAACAATTATGAAAAAAGCTAGAAAGACATCCAAGAGAAAATCTAAGAGAAGTCTCCCCCCATCCCTTAAAGTTTCTTAAGGTTAGCTATATAGCTAAGAGAAGTCTAACAAAATTATAATATAACTCTACTAGAAGTTCTTAGATTAACTTTAATACAAGTATCTATAGATAACATTACAAAAATAGAATTCTAGATAACTTGAAGAATTTCAGATCTTCATAATTTTTGTCTAAGAATCGATGCCTTTTACACATTTAAGACCAGTGTTGGTCTTATTTTAGAGTGAAATCTAAAGCTAACAACTCAAGATAATGGTTAGTCATCATTCTTTCAATCAATACCTTATCAGTAACCAATTGATCATTATGATCAAATAAGTAGAAAATTTTTTTTGAGTTCCTTCTTACTAAGATCAAATTGTGGAAGAATTTGGAACTGGATTCACATTTCTTAATTATTATGTTCCTAGCCTTTTGTATAAGCATAGAGTTGTGATTAAGCAATGCCAAGTTGTACTCCTCTAGTTTCCTAATTTCTCTATATTGCAATTCTTGATTGTAAGGATCAATATAGCAGGCATTCTGGATCACTCTTAACTCCTCTTTTGTATAAGCATAGAGTTGTGATTAATCAATGTTAGGGTTGTTGACAATATGAATGTTGGTCATATACAAATCGATACTTAAGTGATGGTGGTAAGGGAACTCAAGAAACATGTCTTGCTAGTACGAGAAGCTTTACATAAATTGCTATATGAAAAAGTATTTTGCAACTATGTCAAGACATTTAATTCTCTCGTAATGGAAATGTGCAATATATTAGAAGAAGATAAATTCTTCAACTTTTTATCGATATTTCAAAATCTTAGGCACAAATCAAATTGCAAATTGAATTTGTATAAGTCCTCACTATGCCATTATTGCAGCAGATAAATTGGTGGACCCGTAAACAAACAAAGATAAGAAGAAATTCTTCAACAAATGGAAAGTCTAATGAGAAGCATCTTATTGAACATGTTGGGAATGGTAAGAATAGCCAAACTTCTCAAAATTCTATTCAACATAATGTTACTTGATTCGTATGTAGTTGACTATTATCCATCTGATGGTGATAAAGAAATAGTCCATAATTAGTACTTTTAGACCAATTTATGATTAGTCATGCACATTAGAATGTGAAATAAAATAAAAAACAAACTAAAATTAACAAAAATGACAAAACTAGTTTTTTGGTAATGGCACAACCAAAATTTTGATATATTATTTTAATCTTAAAGTGCACAGAGTTAATTATAGATAGCTAACAAAAGCTAGAGATATTCCATTGTATCAACCTCGTAGAGAACTAGCATTAGATTTATTAATCATAGTTAGTCAAACAAAATAAGTAAAACAAAAGAGTTGATTAAAGATGATTAAACTAATAAACTAATTAAAACAAAGCAAATAACTAATGAAAAGAAATCAATAAAACAAATGTTAGGGATTCAGGGTTCACTTATATAAATAATGAATTATCATACACAGTTGTTTATTTAGGTTGAAATAATAATTAACCTAATATATCTATATCCTCTACCGAGGCAAATATGTATATCTAACTAGGTAACTATCATTTGTAGATGTGCAATTTAACCTACTCAAACTCATTAAGCATAGATAATCTATATAGTTATCACTAAAGTCTACAATAATATATTCTTTAGTCATAAAGTGTTCATTCTACTAATTGACATATCACACTTCACCTGTCAGTCCATCATACAATCTTTAAAGATGAATTTATGACAACCAATCACAAATCCAATAATTAAGATAAAAAGATAAAATTAACAAACTAAATGATAAAAAAATGTATAAATAATTGAATAAATCCTTACAAGCTATATCCTTAATCCTAAACAAGGTTTTCAGCTACTAAACATAAATAGCCAAGTCTCATTAAGGAAGAAAAAAGTAAAAGAAAGAGCTAAGGAAAAACAATTATGAAAAAAGATAGAAAGACATCCAAGAGAAAATCTAAGAGAAGTCTCCCCCATCCCTTAAAGTTTCTTAAGGTTAGCTATATAGCTAAGAGAAGTCTAACAAAATTCTAAGAGAAAATATCTTAATGAAGAAGTTTTATTAAGATAAAGTCAATGATACAAGTTCTTCCATTAGCATGATAATAAAGGCTTGAAAAGTTATTCAAATTGATTATATTATAAAAACTAGAGATGCTGACATAAAGTTGAAAGGGAAAAATAACTTTACCCAATTACATGTAAGCCTAGAGAATCACTACTCATTAATGGGACAAAAGGCTAAAATCAATTGGCTAAAGGATGGATATAGGAATACTAGCTTCTTTTCTAATACAATTTTGAGTAACAACACAATAAGACATAAAGGAATTGGATAAAATACGTAGTGCCCTTTATAGAGCCCCTTATGATGAATAGCTAAAGAAAGAGGAAGAAAGCCTTATGAGGCAAAGATCGAGGACCATATAATTGAGGACGGAGATAAAAACACTAAATTTTTCGTAGATCTTTGCTTATGAGGAATCCCAACAAAGCTCTTGTCTAAAGGAATAAAATGGTAATATCCTCACCATATAGGAAGATCTACCTAAAGAGGTTTTCACCTTTTTCACTTAAACAATTGGGATAAAGATATTAGGCTTCTTCAAATGTCAATCTTATGAGAAGCATTATGAGGAATCAAATTCCTACCAATCTAGTTAAGATCTTAATAAAACCTTTTGAGGCCAAAGATGTTAAGGAGGCTATTTATTCCCTTTATCTTAATAAGACACTTGGACTTGATGGATTCAATGCATTTTTCTTTCACAAAACCTGGAGCTTAACCAATGATAATAGATGTAGCCTTTAAGTTCTTTAAGAATGGGAACGTGTTAAAGGAACAAAAAATATAAAATATATGTGTAATCCTCATGGTATAATCTCCTAATTATGTAAAATAACTTCTGCCATATATATTGTTGCAGTGCCATATATAAGATCACTGCCTCTAATGTGGGTAACTTGGATAAGATTAGTTTGGTTTGCAAATAGTTCCCCTAATGCCTCTTTCATACGATAAATGATAATCAAACAAAGATTTTAAACCTTAGACAAGTTAAAAGGAATTGATATGTTCAATTCTCTATGTAAGCTATGCAATCAAACTTTAAAATCACAAACATATCTTAGTGAAATTCTAATATGCTAATTTATTCTGGAGTTATGCTTGGAGAAATTGCAGAATACAAAGCTATGGAAGCAATTAGCCTTAATTTTATCTTGGGCTGAGTAGGTAAGATTCGCTTATAAGGGAGACTCAATGACATTTAAGATATTGTTAACGTATGTAATATATGCTCTATAGGAAGAAAAGAATAGGAGAGTGTTCCAAGACAAACAACTTTAAAGCTAAGGATTTTCCAAATCACTTTCAAGTGGATTACAGAGATTATTATAACAAAAGGAATGTTAAAAAAATATGGGCTCTTAGGCTTGCTTCAATATGCCAAGTTCCTTTTACTTAAAAGTTTTCTTTTGAACCTCTCAATATAAAGCTCGATTCCTATTTCAAATTCTCCTAAAAGTTGCTGCTACTTTTACTTCTCACTGAATAATTTCCACTTAAGTTTGTGTTGTTAGAGATTCTATTATCTTTAGACATTATTTGCTTCAAGTTCTCTAGTTTTTTTAATCACTTTCAAGTCTACATTCAATAAAATTTTCATATCTTTAAAGAAAATTTAAGAGCAAAGTGATGTTCTTTTACCTTTTAGCCTTAAGCGGTGGTCTTTTCAATATTGATTTGCTTGAAAGTTAGATATCTAAATGTTCATCAATAAAAAATGGAAATGACTCTTTACTTACTAACATAAAAGACTTTGTAAATATGTTAACCAATTGGTCCCTTAAACTGGTATATATAATACAATGAGTGCAAAAAAAATTAAAATTCATAAAGTCTTCTAAGTTATTATCTAATTTTCACTTGAATCCCTTTCTTACACTAGTAAAGTAAGTTATTACTATATTTAAGCACTTTTGAAAGTGATTGAAGTTAGCATATACAATTGGTTAAGAACATTCAAATATGTTATTCTAGTCCATTGATCATAATAAAATAATGATTCATTAAAACTTATAAAGTTTAATTTATGTGTGGATATTAATGAATGATCGATTGTTTTAAAATATAACCTCAAACCCTAATATCTTCTTGTTTATATGAACCTTAACTAGTAAATTATGTAAAAAAAATTCTATAAAACTCAAATATATACTATACATATAAGATTATCACAACACGAGAAAAAAACATATTATATAAAATAAGACTCTTAAAATAAGGTGTTGGAACCCCTCCCTGGTGTGACACGTGTCCGACGTCCTGCATGACATCTGGACGCGCATCTCACGAGGGAGTGATTCCTCACCACTAATTACACCTCAAATCGAACTTAAGTTCACTTTATCCGAATAAACCTTGATAAATTGACCCTAATTATCCTCCAATAAAATTTGATCTGAGAGTGTCGGGTTTTAATTGGACCTTGTGACCAATATGTGTCGGTTTTATTGTTTGAATCAGTTAGAATAAATATGGAAGAAGTGAAAAGGAATGAAAAAAAAAATTATATCGGGATTTTCGAAATAGTCAAGGTTTCCAACGCGGATTCGGGTTCCAACTTATGTGGTATCAGAGCAGAAGAGTTTATAAGAAATCATGTGTACGTATGAGGGAATCTGTATAAGTAGTTGGATTTCGAAAACGGGATCCAACATAAGGTGAGTTATTAAATTTTATATGCATGTCACATATTGATAACGGTTATCGTTTAAATGTTAAATATATAATAAAAAGAGTAATATTTAATCATTGTTATAAAATAATTAAGTTTTTATAGTATTGAAATTTATAACTTACCAAATTTAAAGCAAGTTTTCAAACAACCTCTTTAACATAATAAGTAAGTCACATCAACAATTTTCATGATAGAATTCCAACTCCTTCATCTATTATATATTGAATATAAAAAATTATATGTTTAACTTTATTTTATTTTTGAGATACAAAGCATCATACCATTTTCATCAAAATACAAGTTTAACCCAAATTTTTGGAAGCATCCAAAATAAATCTTAAGATTTACTAAACATTCAAAATAAGCCCTGAATAGATAAAAAAATTAGATAGAATTATGTTTTCATCTGTGTTATATCAACACTAGTATGACACATATTATATATTTTAATTTGATACGTGCGACTTATTGTGACAAGTGGCATGTGGATGTTATATGTCATATGTCATATGTCACATTTAAATTTAAATTCTTAATTTTTAATTTTCTAATGGGTGTCCTAGTTGTTAATTTAAAAATTAAAGTCATTATTTTAAAAATAGCCTAACTCATGTAAGAGAATTTGATAATTCCTTAAGTAAATAATGTGAACTTAAAATCGAGTTTTAGAGAGAGAGAGTGATGGGTTTTGGTTTTGGTAGGTACAAAAGGAGCGAGGATGTGGTAAACAAATCAAAACTAGAGGATATTTTCAAACATAGGAGCTATTAACATCATTCACTAGAGTAATTACAACCTTAATTAAAATGACAAAAGGTACAATTTGCCTCCAACGTTTCAGAAAACATCTAATTTAGCACCTAATATTTTCTATGATATCAATTTACTCCATAATGATTACAAAATGGATCGATTTTCCCTAAAAAGATTCACTTTGTCAACTTTTCATTAGTTGGATGATGTCTCCATTATTTGAGACACATGGCTTGCCAAATAGGCAAATTTGCCAACATGGAATATGACATGTCATTTATCTTTTTTTTAACCTTTTTAGATAAATAAAAAACATTGTTATATTCTAATTTAATCCAATATACCCAACATCATACTTAGAAATCCCTAACTCAATACTCATCTTTGTCTTTCTCCCCTAATCTCTATGAAACCTTCTCTTTTCCCCATCCTCAATATTTATTAATTAATTGATTTCGTCTTTAAACCAAAATTTTACTTTCTTTGGGGCACTTGAAGCCAATTGATTATCCAACTTATCCTTGTAATCATAAGCCATCAAGGTTTACATCTGAAATAAATGACAAAAACAACATGAAAAAGAGAGAGAGAAAAAAATAGCACAATGAGGACCAAAAGCAAGTTTATGGCCACTCACCTAACTTCAAAAGCAGGACTAATGGATTTGTCAAATTGGCCACATATTAAAGAAATCGTAGATTCCACTATAAATGCACCCGATCGAGTTTCTTTATTAGTAATAATCAATTTGAGCTATAATCAAGTGGTAAGACATTCAAGATTTCCAATCTTTGAATTTACACCAGAAAAATGTAGAATAAAAAATAAAACAAAACCTAATGATAAAATAAGTAGATCAAATTAATCCAAGATTCCAAAAGGCCTCACGTGGTCTCGAATTTGAAACTTGAGACGGTGTTTGGAGTGTTTGCAATCTTTGGGAGAACCAAAACAAGCAAAGAAGTAGCCCATTACACACATAGATAGGGACTCTCTTCTCCTTCTCTCAATAGGTCAATTTCTGGGTTACTTAATAAACTTAATATTAAGAGAGAAAGAGGTCCACTGCTTAAGAGGAAATGAGGAACAGAGGAGTGCTAGAGAGACAGGGACATAGAGGGACAAAATGACCAAGAGATTTTAGAAGGGCTTTAGGAGTTTGTGTTTCTTCGCGAGAAGGCTTCGTAGAGATAGGGGGAGAAAGATAAAGATACATTTTTAACTTTTAAAAAGTAATAATTAAATTAAATAATAAATGACGTATCACCTATTATGTTGGCATATTCGTTTATCTAATAGACAACATGTTCTCAAACAACAAGGGTGTCATGCCTAACTAATAAAAAGTTCACATAATGACTCTTTTTGGGAAGAATTGATCTCTTTTGTATATGTAAAGGGGTGATTTCGTACTGTAGATCACAATAGGGCTAACTTAGACATTTTACAATATGTTAAGGAGCAAATTATACCTTTTTGCCTAATAATTTTTTTTTTAACTCAGACATTCAATTTGGACTATAAAACTTTATAGACAAGTAAAAGACATAAGAAAAAGGAAACAAGAACATAACTTTAATGTCCAAACCTAAAACATTTAGATAGCTAAGGACATCATTCACATAAAGGAGGGGATGCCAAGCTTAAGGGAACTATGATTCTTCGTATATTTTCTCAATTTTTGGAGAATTTAAGTTAACTAGTTAATCATAGTTAATTGTAATTAAATTAATATTTATTAAAATTTTAAAATAAAAAAAACTTAAATATGACATGTGAATCCTTTGGGTATGTGGCATTCCCGTGACATAGTATAACTCACGTATTAAATTAAAAAAAATAAAATATATATCTAATCAGCACTGACAAGACATAACAAACAAGAACTTAGCTGTATCTAATTTTTTGTACATTTAATATTTATATTAAACGTCTTATAAATGTTAAGATTTATTTTGACCGCCTCAAAATGATTAAGTTCTAACTTGTATTTTGATAAAAAAAAATTAACATCTAATTTATATTTTTTTCCCTTTTTTTTCCGAAAGACAAGAAGAAGTTTGTAAGCTGAAGTGGGCCTGCCAGAAGTCAAGCCTCAGATAGGACTCACACCGAACCTCAGATAGTCCTGGAAGGCCCAAATGAAGAAACTTGAAATCACCCAAAGCATAACATAATTAATACCTTAGTAAGCGCAAACTGCAAAGTAGTGCAATTGCAGCTTACCATGTCTTCAAATGACCACTCTGCCCACTGTTTGCAAAATGTCCATAATAGGCTCAACACCCTTCTTGATGTTTGCTTTGCCTTTGCAGCCTGCTAAACCCGCCGACTCAGTGTTTCCAGTCCAGAAACACCTCTGTGTTGGCGTTGGTGAAAAACATTTGAACTTTGAAGTTGATAATGGCAAAAGGAGAAGATGCAGTGACCAGGAAGAAGAACAAAGCGAGAAGAAGGAGAATGAACCAGGACAAATCGAGTGTGTCTGCTCGTGTTGCTTCCATAATCGCCGCCAAGAAGCGTCGTCTGTCTGGAAAACGCCGCAAGTGCCAGGTATACCTATACCATAAATAAAGAAGCAAATTTAAGCGTTACGCTTTGTTGGCAATTCGTTTTCTTTACGAGTTCTACTAAGGACAGCCTCTTTCCCATGCTTTATATCTGATTTTTTCTGTATTTTTAATCGTGAGTGAAGGTATAGATGATAAGAATTTTGAATTTAAGAGAATTTGACGTGAAGAAGATGGCTTTTGTTTTCCTTTTCTTTTTCCTTAATTTGTCTGCATGTACGGTTACTGTTGTGGTTTCCGAGCTTTGTTTGCCTAAGATGGAAAGGTGCTTATCTGTTTACATGTGATGAACAGGGGATGTGCTTTAGCCTTCCCACGCCAGAGGATCCGTTTAATGATACGCATGGTAAAAAAGATTTTAGAGGGAGTGAATCGAAAAAGGATGCTAAGATCCCAGTGAATGGAAAGGTGAATGTGAAGGGAAAAACAATTGTTCCAAGGAAAGAATTTGTTAGTGGTAATGAGGGAGGGATGAATCACCTGGAGCATAAAGATAACAAGGCTATGAATTTGAGGGTTGAGCATAAAACAGGCTTTAAGAACCCTGCTGATTCGGGAAGCACAGGTACTCCACTGAATGGAAAGAATGGTGGACGAGATCAACAAACAAAGGCCTCTGAAATCTTGGATTACCCGTCGAGGTTTCTTATTATGTGCTTGAATGAGATAGAAAAGGAATTGCGGGGTGAGGGAAATTATAGTGAGGAGGAATATAGGCCTCTGTATGCTGAACCATGGGGAGTGGATTTCTTGCAATGTTACTCAACTGGAGGAGATTTATTGGAGACAAGTGGATCTTCCTGTACAATCAAACAAATCGCATGGATGGTTTCTACTGCAGCTGATACAATAGCAAGAAAGGAGAAACAAGGATTATCATTTGCCACTCCATTTCTTCTTTTCCTTGTCCCATCCCAAGAAAAAGCTGCCAAGGTTTTTTATTTCTTTATTTTTTTTCCTTTACATAATTTTTGAAAACATCTCCATCTGTTTTGGTTGGCAATGCAACAGTGTGCATATTTAGTTTTCTCATTCTTTTGCTCCTATATTATTCTAGGTGCGTATGGTGTGCAAACCCCTGAAAGCTTTTGGCGTACATACTGTCAGTTTACATGCTGGTGCATCCTTAGATTATCAGATTCAAGGGTAACTGGGACCATATTCTCCGAATTACTCTCTTCTGCCCTTTCTCACTGTGTGTGACTGCTTATACTTACACATATTCACCTTTCTGTATAAATTTCTGAATGTTGTGCATGTGGTTGTTTGCATATTTATTTGGATATATGCAGTAACCATTGGATGAGTGCATTTTGTGAACATGCTATTTCAGCTTGTGGGGATAAATAGCTGAATTGATATCTGTTCTCCTTTATATTTCTCACAAAAAGTTTCTGCCTTCTTTGTAGTTTGAAGAAATGTGAACCTGAGTTTCTTGTCTCTACACCTGAGAGACTTTTGGAGCTTGTTCACTTGAAGGCCGTTGACATATCTTCAGTCTCCTTCTTGGTAATCTTTTAGCATTTTGACTGATACAGACCTTCTCTTAGAATACTCTAGACGTTTTACAAAATGAAGAGCTGCGGATAAAGGGAAAAATCAACTATAATTCATCCAAAATTTTTGTAATACCTTGTATAAGTTATTTATTCTCTGTCATTGTTTTCTTTTTGGGAAAAAAAACTAAAAATGACATCATTCATTGAGAGGATCTTTCAATGCTTTTAAAGATTCATCCTTCTCCACATTCATTCTTCCAGATTTATAATTTTATACTTGTAATATAGGTTGTTGATGAATTGGAATCTTTCTACAAAGATGGTCGCTTCAATGCCCTAAAATCAATAAGGCAGTCATTCACTGGAAACCCAAATACTGTGGTTTTCAACAATATCTGCAGTGATGGATCTCCTCCAGCCCTGGAAGATATTCTTTCTGGACCAATTTGTAGATTATCTCGTATTCCTTGTACTCCCAATCAAAGTGCATTATCTGAAATGTAATGATTTCAAAGGTTTGTACATTGCATGACTCCTAATGTGGTCAAGTTTTTCACCTGCACACCTTTATCAAAATTCACTTTTGCTTGATGTTTGGTTGTGGATTCACTGATTTTCATTATTGGCATGTTGTGTGACATTAGTCCTTTGTTCTTACCAAATGAGTTTTACCTGGTTCTCTTTCCTGGTATTTGTTTGGATATCAATAGTTTATTTCAGAGCAGCCCTCTTGTGGCAGGAATTAGTTAGCGTTTATCCACCTTTTTCCCTGTCCATTGAATACCTTCAGATTCTTACAAAGCATGGCCTGGCAAGCTACCATAGATGCCCAGTTGCTAAACTTCATTGAAATTATTTGAGCAATGTGTGCAGGAAAATATGAGAAGTTAGCGTCCTATGTTAAAGATAGTCATTATGAGATTAGAAATATCGTTTTCTTTTTTTTCCAACATAATTTCTAAACGTGTATGTTATTTTGTTTTTGAGAGCTCCTATATTCTAGTATAGCCAGTATTTGGGCGTTCTTGCAAGTGGGTCAGAAGAAAATGCATTATGAGACCTGAATATTATGGGGTTAAGCCCATTGTGTTCAGCAATTGGTAAGTACAAATTTGGCTCAGATATGATTTGATGTGCTTTCCACTGGAAGCACTGCAAAAATATATACTGATGAATGCTTAGAAAATGATCATATGGATAAACTTCAGGGAAGTACTGTCCGTCATTTTGATCACAGAACAAGTTCTATTCAACGAGAAACATTACCCTTGAGAACAAAGTGTTACCTGTGATAGCCTATGTCATTTCCTTTCTTTCTTAATGTAATTATATTCGTCTTTCCCAAAACTTCCATTACTCGGTTTTCGATATGCTGCGAACGTATGAATAAGTAAAGCGAAACATTGCATTGTTGTGTAAACGAGAAAATGATCGTTATTCGTAACACATCGCTCTACAAGTTTGTTGTACAAGTTGTTTCGAGTAATGCTTCTGACAGGCGTATTGTGAAGCTGTAATTGTAAAGCATACTTGCTCAGCGGGCAACGGTGGGGTCAATCTGAATAGCGGCCAGGAAAATGACGTTACATCAACCATTGTACCTAGCAAAGTAATAAAAAGAATGAGGGTGAGTTCATGGATAGGTAGGAGAAGCTTGTTTTTTTGAGTTTATTCATGATGTTTCTGTTCTTTCTTTTTCAGAAAATTGGTTTTCAATCCATTATTCGCCCTTTGAGCTAGATTTTCCTTAACCACCTAGTATTTGACCATCCCATGCACCTTGTGTGCGCAATAACAAACCCCTTCAGTGTTCTTTCCTGGACAATACCATAGTTCCTACTCTCCCTGTTTTGATGATTTTGGTGGATTACAGATATAAGATAGCAAAACTAGATGTCAAACCTTGCTGTTTCTTTCATACAGAGCAACATCACACTTAAGATAGACCTTGATCACATGGAAATAGGAGAATTAAACTAGTTACCTCAAATTGACCTCAGTATATGATATTGCTCTTATGTTCTGGTTCTAATAATTAATGAGCACTGGAGAAACTATTAACATCTCCTTGCCACAAAATATTGTCTGGTCGACAAGTATGTTAACATCATTTCTTGCTTTCGCGCTGAAATTACGAGGTAAACGAAATCAATGAGCTAGTAGCAACTTTCTGCTTGTAGCATTTTATCAGGTTACATGGACCCAGTTCCGAGTTTAGTTGCCTTTCGGGACTTAAAAGTAAAAGTATCCGAGTTCCGAGACAAGATGATGAACATGAAGCCTAATCTACTTTCACCCACCAAGTTGTTTCGCATTTAGACATGTGGTCTTACAGTTGGCCTCAAAGAAAGATGAAGCATCAAGCATTCAAAGCTGGGGCTGTGAAATCATTATTTCATCATCAACGAACAGGGATTCCAAGTATGTTGAAGGGCTTCCTACCACAGGAATTCATCACTATTTTTACAAGAATCTCATGGTTGAGCTGTCAAATTTTCATTCTCGGCTCTTTCAAAGAGATTCATGAATTTACCTTTCTTTTGTCAAACTTCTCTAAATTGGAACTTCATCTTCTAAAAGAAGATTTTAAAAAATGTGACATGGGAGCTGATAAAAAGCCTGCGGGGTATATGTAGTAGCGGGGATATCATCATTCTCTCATAACTTTGACGTGACGAATACATACTACAATTTAGAACATTCACACTGAACCAACAGTGTTGCCGATTACATAAGACTGTAAGCGAATTCCATTACTTCTTGGGGGTCCTGATTCTACGTCAACGGGCATTATGATATTAGTGACACACACTAGATGATATGTTGGCAATCAAGCATGAACGTATTGTTTCTCCCCGTTGAGGCACTCAAAAGTGACGCCTTACTTGTTAATTCTCTCAAGTGGGTGAAGGTAAAATTGCCCTTTCATCGATCCAAGTACGTCAGCACGCTCATGTTATTCTTTCCTTGTTATCACAAAGAGTAGCTCTACAACTTTTCCTTCCCTTCTTGGCCAACTTCATCTATGGTATGAACTTATTTGCAAGAAAATCGAAGTTGTTTCTTAAGTAAAAGCTTGAAATTAACTTGGACTATGGATATTTGAATTATATGTTCCAAATATATCACTTAGTAAAGGATTTGATTCAAGTGGTATTTAACTTCTAAAATAAGTCGGGTGATTAAAAGCTTGGTAATTAGTTAATGTAGATACATGTTGTCAACTGCCTATGGAATGGCCTCCGAGGTTGACTAGAAGATCGTAAGTCATGTCTGGTCAAAAGTGAAGGCTAATAGGTTGATGATCTGAGTCCAGGTTCCTGTCTGTCTAGAAGTAATGATCTGAGTCGAGGTTCCTGTCTAGAAGTAATGATCCTAGTGTCACAACGACATTATTCAAGGCGCATATTCGTTCTAAGAAAACTCTGTGTCTGTTGATTTTCCTTTTTTTGCCCTTCCCTCCAACCTTTTTTTGGGAAAACATTTCCCTGGTCATTCTCGAGAGTTACTATACAATCTTGCCCCCAAGAGTGGTTAAGGCTTCAACCTCACCGGAGCGCTTGTCTCCAAGCCTCCTAGCGGCGCTGATGGAGAAGGGAGATGTTGGAAAATCGGGTTGAAATCCGATCCCGACCGCGGCAGAATAATCACGATTTTTTTTGTGACTTTTGATTTCCCGAAAATCAAGATTTATTTAATTCTATAAAATGATCAACACAAATCATAATAAAGCAATAAATTAATTAGTACCTTAATCTGAAGCTTAATCTTTTTCTTGTTATATCCCTCGAACCGTTTCCGAAATCGATTCGTCTCAAGCACCGTAGCTGCACAAGTGTCCACCCTCTAACGGTATCTACAGAACAGGTTGAGAGAGTTCTGTAACTCTTACAAAGAGGGTTAAGCAAGAAGTGCTAGCTCTATAGAGCTTAAACCTATTTATAATAAGCTTTGGACGTTTTAATAATTTAATTGAAATTAAATTATAATTTCAATCAAACTTTAATTAGAATTACAAATAATTCTAATTAAATACCAATTATGCCCATATAAGATTTAATATCTCATATTAATCTTTATTTATTAAATATCTCATATTTAATCATAAAGTTTCTCAAACTTTACAATCAAGTCCAACTTGATTAAATTAACTTTGTTCTCTTTAACTCATTCTATATGTGAGACCCATTAGGTTCTCAAATATGTTGGCAATGATTCTAAAATCTAATTTTAATTCATAATTAAAATTAGATAAATTAAAACTCTTGTTAATTTATCTTTAATTCTCCAATTAAACAATTTATAATCATAGATCAAGAGTGGCATCTAGCAACGCATCATGACCACCTAAATATTTAGGAATGTCAAAGTAGTTTTGACTAATCTTTTCGTGCATAATTTTTCCGTATAATTCAATCCTTTCATCATACAATGTTTCGATTAGACATAGAGCATGGAATTAATGTCTACTCTATTTTGAGTCTACTCATATTAGTTCTCTGCCATTAGCTATCGATTTAATTAATGACATTTGTAAATTATTTACAAAGCATTATTTCACCTTAGTCAAGGATTTCTTGAATCAATACTAATCGAGAACAACGAAACATTATTCCTAATTACTTTAGGGTGATGCATCCTATCTTGATCACTTAACTATCTCCATATAGTTCATGCTACATCCAATGATTACCGATTAAACGACCTATGATTAAATAGATCATAAGTAGTATCAAAACATAGAAATCCCCATACAAGATAACTTTGATGACCTCAAGTCAAATGATCATTTATACAATCATCACAATGAGAATTCCATAGAAATATAAGTAATGTTCCAAATAGATTTATCATATTGAGTCTATTCAGTGAACTTATTCTCTAGCAAGTACTCACACGTTTGTTTAAGTATCTCTATACTTTAGCCTATGAGATCGACTACTTCTTTCATAAGGAAAAAAAAATGTGTGTTAGTATTTTTACGTTCTATTAATGTCTAATCTTAATAGAACAATGACTAGGAACATTTAGGATTAATACATAAATGCAATATGAATCTCATAATTATAATCTCATTATAATTTCATTTGCAATGTATAATTATCCCATAAACTTTATCATATACATTTAAACATGTACAAGATAAAGAATGCCTTTAAATAATTTGTCACTAAACTACAACTAAAACAATTGGTTATAGGGCATAAATCAACAGGAGATACTTCACTCTCCAAAGATAACTTCCTTCCCCTCTCCCATGCTCAGATCTCGCCTTCAAGGTGTAGTCGGAAAGAAGGACTGGGCAATCTTTGTTGATCTTGTCTCTAGTGGCTGTCAAAAAGAAGGTAATGACTAGGCAATCTTCGGACAACTCCCGTAGCAATAATGCATGGAAAACGAAGATTCAATTTCAGCATAATAAAGGTGAGTTGAAATACTGTTCAAATGTGCTTCAGATTGGGGTTTTATCTCCTTTGATTGAGTTGTTGCATGCGGGTGCAAAGGCATGGTCCTCTGCGCTAATTGGGTTTTTTTGGGTCCAAATGTCCAGCCTTCCCTGCAATAAACGCATGGGCAAAGGCACGATGGGGAAAAAAGGGCTTGAAAAAGTGATGCTCTGTGAGGATGGAATGATGTTGTTGATGTTGTTTAAATTTTCTAATGACTCTCACCTTACAGAAATAGTGGAGCAGGGAATATAGAACTTTGGTGATCAACCTCTATTTATACAAAGGTGGAAACAGGGTGGTGTTGGATATGGGACAAATTGATGTTATCCCTATATGGGTCCACTTTCATAATTTACCAATGGAATTCTGGATTGTTGAGGGATTGAGCTTCTTGGCTAGCTCATTGGGGAAACTGGTGTGTATACACTCTCAAACAGCCTCCATAGAGCGAATTTGATACTCCAAGTTGTGTATTAAAAATCCTAAACAAACGTCTCTTCCAGATAGTTTACCTATCCTAAGGCTCGGTGATGATAAGGAATTGGTGTAGACTCGGATACATATCAGTTACCGTTGGAAGCCTAGTAACGTAGACAAACAATGGGTACCAACAGGTAAGGTTTTGAAAATCGGATGGCATGATGAACTATCACCTCTAGCTCCTTCTTGCCATCGAATAAGGCTGAGGACTCTAACTATAGTGGAAAGGAGATTACTCGTCTAGCAAAATCTGCTGGGCCTATATGCACTCTGCTGAACCGGAAGATGTTATTAATTCTACAGTTGATAAATTGGCTAATTTCGGCGAGGCTGGGGGGGGGGGGGGGGGGGGGGGGGGGGGGGGGGGGG
>JAOQMQ010000196.1:16058518-16069644 GCA_027563845.1 Erythroxylum subrotundum
TGATAAATTGGCTAATTTTGGTGTTGCGGACCCCCCCCCCCCCCCCCCCCACTTCTTGCGACTGAGGTTGATATGTCTGATAATCAAAAATAGAGCAAGGCAATGGATGTGATTGAGTCAGTGGAGAAGTTGGGAGAGGCTGATGTTAATGCAAAGTGTGGGATAGTGGAGATTTCACGAGTTGATACTAACTTGGAACACAAAGACATGGGGACTATTGAGAATGCAATTGTTGCTGATGTTACAACTTGGCCACAGCTTAGAGATAATGCAGAAAATCCCAACACAACTTTAGAACTATAGATGACAAAGAGTACTCCATGAGTAAATTCATATGTTGAATGTGTTCTTGAACATGATGACACTATCTTCGGATGTAAGGATACTAAGGATATGGAAACTCATCCCACTCCACTTGAGGTTAATTTTCCTAAAGTTCAGGATGATTTTTGCGTGCAGCCTAAAAATGCTAAACGCAAATCAACGAGAAAAAGAAAACAAAACCCCCCAAGTAATTGGGAGCTTCTCCCATTCATGGCAATCCTTTTGTGGAATCTAAAGGGGTCTAATGACTCTCTTAAAAAGTTATTGGTGAAGGAGACGATGCGGGATAGGAAGCCTTGTGTCATAGGCCTTTTGGAAACCAAAATAAAAAAAACCACTCTCCCTCACTGGTTCAAAGTTTTTGGGAGCTAATTAGGAGTTAATCTCCAACCATTAATCACACTTATAATGGCAGAATTATCTGTCTATTCAATAAGGAACTGATTGGAGTTCAAGTGATGGAAAATTCTGATCAGCTCATTCATCTTCAATGTCAATTTCATAGTCTTACCTCAACTTTTGAATTGACTCTTATGTATGCTTCAAATATTGGATTTCAATGAAATCAACTTTGGAGGGACTTGGAAAATATTCAACTTCGAATATCTCAACCTTGGCTTGTGGTGGGAGATTATAATTGCTCGCTTAACTCTACTGAAATTGAGGAAGGTTGCTAGTTCAATCTAGGATTGACCAAAGAATTGTCTAATTTCTTAAATAGGATGGACTTGGTGGACCTCAGATTTACTAGGAGATTACTTACTTGGTCTAATAATTATCAAGGAAGTCTACTTATCCGTAAGAAGCTAGATAGATGTCTAGTTAACTCTTATGGTTGACACATCTCTCTAATTCCTATACACATTTTGGGAATAATCCATTGTCAGATCATTCATATATGCTAATACTTATGCGAGAGGAATTTAGGAAAGTGGCTGCACCATTCTGTTTCTTCAATGGATTAACCCAAAGAGCTGGTTTTTCTGATCTAATGAGTTAATGTTAGGATAATGACATTATTGGTTTTAAATCATTTCAGTTGCTACAGAAGCTTAAATTGGTGTAGGAAGACCTTAAAGGTTTCATGTCAAGCCAAAACCTTAGCCTCATATCTTGAAAAGAGAAACTTATTCTAGCACAAATTGCTTGTTATGATGATTCTCACAATCTAGAGCTCAGGAATGTTTAAGTGCTTTGCCTTCAAGAGTACATCTCAGCTCTTACACTTCGGACATCTATTCTTTAACAAAAATCTCGAGTGAATTGGCTAAACGATGGGGACTCTAATTCCAAGTACTTTCACTCCTCCTTACAAGCCTGAAAAAATAACAACAAAATTTATATGCTCCGAGACAGTGGGGGACAGAGCTATTCAGACCTGATACAGTTACAAGAATTGGCTCGTAATCATTTTCTTAATCTTATGGGAACAGATACCTGCTCTATACGTAGTCCAAATGTGAGGAGGATGTTTGAGTGTTTGATTGATCAAAATACCAAAGATATGTTGATGTCTCCTATAACAGAGCATGATGTTAAAAGAGTATTACTAAATTTGAATCCGTCTAAAGCTCCAGGTCCAAATGGATTCGCTGCTCTTTTTTTACAACATACTTAGGACATTACTAGTAAGCTTTTAACTGGTTGTGTTGGAATTCTTTTCTTCCTGCAAAATTCTTCGTGCATTGTATCATACCTACGTTTGCTTAGTGCCGAAAAGAAGTAATCCTCAGAGTATGAATGATTTTCCGCCTATCTCTTGTTACAATGTTATTTATAAAGTGATCTCCAAAATTCTGGCTGAACGACTCAAGAAGACTATTTCTGGCATAATTAACATGGCCCAAGGGGCTTTCACCCCTGAACATAATATTGGGGATAACATTCTTCTTATGTAGGAACTGCTGAAAGAGTATATATAATACAGGCAAGAAACTCAAAAGTTGCTTTATTAAAGTTGATTTCTTTAAAGCTTTTGATATTGTGAGTTGGAGGTTTGTGTGAGTTTGTCTTGAAGCCTTGCAGTTGCCTTCTAAGTTTATAGAATGGATCATGACATGCATTCAAACTCCCTATCTAAGCATTCTAGTGAATGAGGTTCCAACTAAGCCTCTTAAGATTGCTAAAGGAATTTGTCAACGAGATACTTTGTCACCTTATTTGTTTACTCTTATGATGGAAGGATTTTCTCGACTGACTTCTAAGTTGATAACTTGCAATAGGAACTTCCAATTTCATTACAAATGTAAAGGCCTCAATCTCACACATCTTATATATGCAAACGATCTTTTGATCCTTTGTGGTTCTAATTCACAGTCGATAATCATGATGATTCATGCATTGGAGCTATTTGCAGATTGGTTAGGATTGAAACTTAACTCTGATAAAAGTTGTCTATACCTCTCTGTTGATGTGAGACTGAAATTCAGCATCTAGTGGGGCTGAATGTGCAATCTATTCCTTTCTCCTACTTGGGTGTTCCAATCACTGCCTCCAAGCCAAAGTTTAATGACTGTCTCCCCCTTCTTGAAAGAATTAAGGCATGAGTGAATGCATGGCAAAACAAGTTTCTTTCTTATGTCGCCTGAATTACTCTTATTATATCTGTCTTAAGTGGCTTTCATATCTACTGGACTACTCATATAGCCTTACCTAGGAAAGTACTTAAGGAAGTCAACAAAATTCTGAAAGCATTCCTATGGACTGATTGATCTGAGAACTCAAGAAATGTCAAGGTTAAATGGAGTGAAATTGTTATTCCTAAGAAATTTGGGGGGTCTAGGGATTGTTTCTATCTATACCATGCAGAAAGTTTTAATGTGCAAGAGGCTCTAGAGGTTGTACACTTGTCATAATGCATTATGGGTCAAATGGATCCATGAGTTTCACATGAAAAATCTGAATTTTTGGCAAGCTCTCCTTATAGAAGGGAGTTCTCATGGATACTTATCCAGGTGATGAAGCTGAGAGACTTGGTTTATCCTTGTATCAACGCAAGGTTGTCAATGGTACTCGGACTTGACTTTGGTATGATAAATGGGTTGACTTGAGTCCACTCATTTGCAACACACAAATTCAGCACTTGAGAAACAGAATTCCTCTCAATCTAAAGGTCTCATCTTTTCTTTGCAATGGTCATTGCTACGAGAGTTTCCAAGGTTTTGAAAATCTTGTCCAATTCTTACCCCAATAGGTTAATGTATTGGAAGATGATTTTATAAGTTGGTCTATTGATCTGAGTGGTACATTCTCCAATAAATCTTGTCATCAGCTATTCGTTAGGATTCTAAGGGAGGTACATTGGTTTACGCTTTCATGGCAGAATTCTATCCACCCAAAAGCCTATTTTATTTCTTGGCTTGGGATTAAGAACAAATTTGGGACTAAGAATAGATGACATGAAACTATTGATACAATTTGTGTCTTATGTAAAATGGCAACCGAGGATTAAGATCATCTCTTTTTCTCTACAGTTACTCTAATGTAGTCTAGAGTAGAATTTTGCACCTGATATCTATTCATGGGTATTATTATTCTTAGGAACAATCTCTTAATTGGGTTATTAGGAACTCTCAACATGGAAGGCCTAATGTTATTCTTGTTAAAGTTGCCTTCACTACTTGTATATACTTTCTTTGGAAGGAATGTAACGCTTGTTTATTTACTAATCGTGAGGAGGAGAAATATCAAGTAGCTGACAGGATAGTTAATTAATTGGATTAGAGCAACCTTAAGTACTAAAAATCTTCTTTATTCTCTTTATAATTAATTGGATTTAGAGCAACCTTAATGCCATAATAGGCCAATAAAACTTGCAAGGTAAATGCTACCTATATCTGTTTCCGATTACAACTGTTGGATCAACAGTCTTTATCCTTTTGACGAGCACCGTTTTATTGCTTATATATATAATAAGCAATAATTGATGCAGTACTGGCACAAGGGCCTCTCTTCTCTTCTGTAAGCTATTCATTCTTAGAGAGACCAAGAAAATCCAATACAGATTAATTACAGTTACTTTTACATTTGATTCAATACATAGCGAAGCCACCTGTGGAGGTCTCTCTTTGGTTTCATTGATCCAATATCTTTACAGGTTCAGACTCTAGTGGGTCTGATTCTGCAATCGAGTGACTACATGCTTCAATAATTAGTCACTGACACGGTGACACCAAGTCCGGTCCAGCTAGCTTTCTCCCACATTGCCTTAACGTAACTCAAAAGCGAAAATACAAGTGACGAAGCATAAGAAGACATAGGTTATTCTTCACATTTTCGCAAAGGGCAATCCCTTTATACATACATACACACACACACATATATATATACAAGCACCAGAGTGGCACGTACTGACATTATTTAAATCCTGTGCACTTCAGTCACTTCTCTTTGCCCTATGGATAGTCTACAATCCACCAGCATTTTTCCTGGTACATTCCAGGATGAGATTACAGGCCAATTTAGGCTGATTTGGCAAGTTCTGAAAGCACCACTAATCGTGCCTGTGTTGCAACTGCTGGTGCAATTGTGCTTGGCCATGTCAATAATGCTGTTTATGGAAAGAATATACATGGGCATTGTTATAATTTTCGTAAAGTTGTTTGGGAGAAAACCACACAAGAGATACAAATGGGAGCCTATAAAGGATGATGTTGAGCTAGGCAATTCTGCATATCCTATGGTTCTAGTACAAATACCAATGTACAATGAAAAAGAGGTACTTGATGATTTAGATGTCGATGTTGTTGTCCATATCTTACATTTCTTGAACATATTACAGTAGTTTTGATTCAACTTGTTTAATGTAAAAGGTTTATCAATTGTCTATTGGTGCTGCATGTGGACTCTCATGGCCGTCGGATCGTATCATCATCCAAGTTCTTGATGACTCAACCGACCCTGCCATTAAGGTTAGATCTTCTAATATGATTTTGTACCTTGAACTTCTTGGTACAACTGTCCTTAATAGGAGATACCTTTAAAGATGGTGTTAACTTTAATTTTGGTTTATAACTACGAAACAGAGCTTGGTGGAAACGGAATGTCAGAGATGGGCAAGCAAAGGTATAAACATAAAGTACGAGATAAGGGACAACAGGAACGGGTACAAGGCAGGTGCACTTAAAGAGGGCATGAAACACAGCTACGTTAAACAATGTCATTATGTCGCTATCTTCGATGCCGATTTCCAGCCTGAACCTGACTTTCTTTGGCGCACTGTCCCATTTCTCGTTCACAACCCCCAGATCGCTCTTGTTCAAGCTCGCTGGAAATTTGGTAATTAATCTTCTAATCATCCTTCGTTTTCATTACATACATACAAGTATGCCACGTCTTTGTCGTAATGGCGACTGCAAGTGTATATAATCAGGGGATCAATTTTCCTGTTTCCGTTTTTGTGTGTCACCATGTGTCTCTCTTCATTTATTCATTAAATATTAATAAATGGATGGATAAAGAAGAGTACAAAATGGCACACAAAAATAGGAACAGCTACCCTGTGATTATAATTAGGAGTCAATCATTTAGTTATTAATTTGATAGTTTTTATAACTATTGTAATTAACATAAACTAAGTTATCCCTACACACCAACTAAGGGAATCTTTCTCTGAATTCAAATATAGACTCGTAAACCTATTACATGTTGCAATTTGGACCAATATTCGTTGTTTCCAGTAAGGCTTTGAAAATTTTATTAAATGTTGCTGGTTGGGGTAGGGCTTGAACACAATTGATCAGAGGTTTAACTCTCCTCAACAAAATCTCGATTCAATCCATTTTCTTCATTTGTCAGCAAGTGGGGTGATTTTTATAGAAGATCTAAGTCAGTCTCAGCCTATATTTTTGTGGGAAGTCCCAACGAAGTATTTGGTCAGATAGTAAATATCGGATGGATAGACGTGACATAAAGCATCTAGTTTAATCTTGTACCTAATTAATGAAGCTTCGCGGGGTGATCATGTAGTTAATGCAGACGAATGCTTGATGACAAGGATGCAAGAAATGTCATTGGATTACCATTTCAAGGTGGAGCAAGAAGTGGGATCTTCCACCTATGCATTTTTCGGCTTTAATGGTACGTAAAAAAAAGCTTGGAAAGTGTTTCCTTCAGTTCCTCTCAATTTCACACTCTATATGTGATCGATGCAGGCACTGCTGGGGTGTGGAGAACATCGGCACTGAATGAAGCTGGAGGATGGAAGGATCGGACCACGGTGGAGGACATGGATTTGGCTGTCCGGGCTAGTCTTAAAGGCTGGAAATTTGTGTATGTTGGTGACGTCAAGGTACATTAATTTTGAACTCTACATCCTAATTCACTTTACCATATCCAACTATTCTTCACCTTTATCAATAAGAACTTTGATTTTTTCTGTACCTTAGGTGAAAAATGAACTACCCAGTACTTTTAAAGCCTATCGGTATCAGCAGCATCGGTGGTCTTGCGGCCCTGCAAATCTCTTCAAGAAAATGGCATCAGAGATAGCAAAGAACAAGGTGCCTGCCTGCCTGCCTATATACGCTTGTTTCCTGCGTCCATCTACTTATAATCGAGATATTTATGGGACCAAATATTAAAATTTATCAACATCTACGTTTGACTCTCATTTTTCTCCAGAAAGTGTCAGGTTGGAAGAAGTTTTATGTCATCTACAGTTTCTTCTTCGTTAGAAAAATCGTGGCTCATATTCTCACATTTGCCTTTTACTGCGTTGTTTTACCGGCAACTGTTTTGGTTCCTGAAGTAGAAGTCCCCAAGTGGGGAGCCATCTATATTCCTTCCATTATAACAATCCTTAATGCAATTGGAACTCCAAGGTTTTCCTCTCCCCATTCCTTTTTATTATTGCATTTGTATTCATATTTAGTACTAGCCAAAACTCCAAATTCTGCCAATTGATTTAATCATATAGTTTCTGATATAAGCATGTCACATTCTGTAGATCTTTCCACTTGCTGATTTTCTGGGTCCTGTTTGAGAATGTTATGTCTCTCCATCGAACTAAGGCAACATTCATAGGACTGCTGGAGGCAGGGAGAGTGAATGAGTGGGTTGTCACTGAAAAATTAGGTGATGCTCTTAAAACAAAGTTCACTGCCAAAACTCCTAGGAAGTCTCGGCTCAAGATAGGAGAAAGGTACACTTCAGAAGCTACTGGTCTAGCAATTTATCATTAGGAAATATTGGAATTGAAGATTATGGTATTGTTTTAATAAAGATTGATATTCAAGGAACTTTTAAGAAATTTAGGGATTAGGAAGTAAAAACCATTATGTATGTGGTACAAAAAACCATTATGTATGTGGTACAAACCAATGTCGGATTAATTTATGTAGCTGATGAATGTCTCTTTGCGGGTGCTTATTACAGACTCCATTTACTAGAGCTTGGTGTTGGAGGCTACCTATTCTTCTGCGGTTGCCAAGATTTTGCATTTGGAAAGAACAGCTATTTCATATTCCTCTTTCTCCAATCTTTGGCCTTCTTCATTGCAGGGATCGGCTACGTAGGCACTTTTGTTCCCAACACTTAATGGGACGTGTCTTGGCTCATAATCTGTAGTCTGTACCCTCAAATGTTTTCCAGTCAATCTTTCTTCCAAGAAATCTAGGCTATGATACATGTTTCCTCTAGCTAGTACCGTTTCTTTTTAGCCTTTTCACAGATTACTTAAGCAAAAGTTGACCTTTCTTTTTTTTTTTTATATTAAAGTTATCAATTATTTACGTGAATTGTTTGCTGCCCTTTCCTTAAAACAAGCCACACGAAAAGTGTATCAAAACCTTTGCCAAATCACATTTAAAGTCTGTATTTGATCCTTTCTAGATTAATGGCCTTTCAACTTTGTTTCTTCTTCATTTAAGAGATTAAAAAAAGGACAATATGGGCTCCGATACCGAACTATATGAGAAAATTATCAAATGGATTTTCTTCTTCTTATATATGAGTTTAGATGAGAATTATGTGTTGGGAAATTGGAGATCTCATCTTGATAGTACTAAAAGAAAACAAATTTTTTAAATAATTTTTTATAATAAAGATAACTTTAATTTTATAACATGATTAGTTTGTAATTATAATAAAATATGAATCATAAATTATATTTTATTATGAAACTTAAATTCTGTTTTGTGGCTCCCTTCGATTCAACTTTGCTAAATGACATTTAAAATCTATCTTTGATTTTCTAAACGACATTTAAAATCTATCTTTGATTCTTTCTTGATAATGGTTTTTTTTTTAATTTCTTGTTATTTTTTTTAAAAAAAAGAGCATATAAATTTGGACATGGAACTATATAAAATTATCAAATGGAATTTTTCTTATATATGAGTTTGGATGGAAATTATTTGTTGGAAAATTAGGAGGAGATCTCATCTTGTATGTAGTGGAAGAAAACAAAAATTCTTATGATTTATTGACAATCAAATTCATTTTAATTCTATAACATGATAAATTTGTAATTATAATAAAGCACTAATTATAAACTATACTTTAATACAAAGCTTAGTTTCCTTTTTTTTTAATCTCCCCTCAAATTCACAAATTATGTAAAAATTGGTATAGTTATTCAAGTGTCTGGCTTCTAACAATACTACACGAACAAATTGAGAGCACTTTACAAGTGGTAAGGATAAGCTAAGAGTGCTAACTCTTACATAGCTTCCACCTATTTGTAATAAGGTTAGACATTTTAGTAATTTAATTTAAATATAATTCTAACTTTAATTAATTTTTATTATAATTCTAATTAAATACTCATTAGATTTCCATAAGATTTAACATCTAAGATTAGTCTTTATTTATCAAAAATCTTATAATTGGCTTTAAAGTTTCTTAAATTTTACTATCAAGTCCAACTTTATAAATTACCTTTTCTCTCTTCAACAAGTCTTTATATAAGATCTATTAAGTTCTTAAAATATTAGCAATGGATAGAAATTATAATTTTAAACTATATTTAAGATTAGATGAATTAAATTCTTTTATTTTATCTTTAATTCTATAATTAAATAATTTATATCCTTATATCAAAATTGACGTTTAGTAATACATTATCACCATGGAAATATTAAAAATAAACTTGGCAATGGGACAATCCGGATGCAGGCCCACCCTAAAATTTTGTGCTTGACTCTAACTTTGACCCAAAGCTTGATCAGACTTGAGGCTCTAGATTTGATTCCAAGCTTAATTAAATATCTTTTTAATTTTAAAAATTAAAACGATATCATAAATCATATCATTTTACTCAAAATGACGTCATTTTAATTGAAAATTTTAGATTTTGGGCCTTAGGTCGAACCAAACAGTCTAAGCTCAAACGTGTACCTTTGTGGGGCTTTGCTTTAAGTATAAATTTATTTTAAAAGAACTCAAACTCAGTCAAATCAGGCTGGGTTTTCAACTTTGAGTCAGGTTAGGCCAAGCTAGACAATTTTTGTGATTCTTAATTAGGAATATCAAAGTGTTTTTAAATAAGCTTTCTAAGCATGTTTTCTCATATTATTCATTCATTTCTTCTTATAATATTCTTACTAGACATAGAAAATAGAATCAAAGTCTACTCTATTTGAGTCCAATCAGATTAATTCTCCAATATTGATAATTGTTTATTTTAATAACATTTAAAAACTATTTTCAAAGTTTATATTTTACCTTGGCCAGGGATTTCTCAAATTAATACTGATTAAGAATAGTAGAACATTCTATCCAATCATTTTAGAGTAATGAATCCTATATCACTACAAGAAAAATGTAAATTGGCGACGGACATTTACCGAAAAAAAACCGTGGAAAATTACCGACGGAACAAGCATAGATGTCGGCAATGTTGGTTGGGAAATATAAATTTGGCGACGGTAATTTATTCTGTCGCTAAAATAGGCGAAAATGTTTACCGACAGCTAGTTTTGTCGATAACTACGTCGGTAAAATTTCGTTTTAGTCGTCGGATTTTAACCCTAATAAAACGACGTTGTTAGGCTGTAGGATTGAAATAACAAAAACGACGTCGTATAGGTTTGGAACCATACGACGTCGTTTTGTGAAAGTTGTAGAGGTTGAATTGATAAACAAAACAACGTTATATAATTGTTCAACTATACGATGTCGTTTTGTTGATTTTTTTTAAAAATGAAACGACGTCATATGGGTAATCTGTTATACGTTTAAATAATGACTAAAACGACGTCGTTTTAGTAATTATTTAAACGTATAACAGATTACCAAAACGACGTCGTTTTAGATTAAACCAAAACAACGTCGTTTCAGTTATCATTTAAGCGTAACGACGTCGTTTTGGTTATTATTAAAGCCAACGAAGCCCTTTCTTTTCCTCCCCACCTAGCACCTGCGCCCACCACTTCCTCGTCTTCTTCCTCCTCCATCTACCGCCTGTCGCCTGCCATTGCTGTCGTCTGTAGTGAGTTGTCGCCGTCGACCTGGTGCGTCACCGGCATGGTCTTCTCTGACGCTCCAAACGGAAAGTAACGTCCTGTTCTCCGCCCCTCCTTTCTCCGATGATGAACCTTTGCTGGGTTGATTTTTTTTCGTTTTTTTCTAATTTGTTTTTTAGTTAATTGTTTATTCTTACAAATTAAGAAATCAATTTAAGGGCTTGCTGAAACTAATTAATTTATGAAACTAATTAAAATATAATTTCTGAAACTAATTAAAACACAATTTCTGAAACTAATTAATTAAAATACTGATATTATCTTTTAGCTTTAAATAATTACTAACATTCTATATCATATTGTTTGGAACTAGAATATTGATTATGTCTTAAATTTTGA
>JAOQMQ010000196.1:16087834-16098750 GCA_027563845.1 Erythroxylum subrotundum
GTTTGTTTAATTCTTTTTATCTTGATGATGACAAAAATAAACATATATTTTTATCCTTATTATTATTAAGAACAAAATGAATAATACTAAGGAATTAATATTTAATTATTTAATATAATTAATAAGTAAATAATTTAATAATAGTAAGAATAATAGTAAGTACAAAATTTATAATGATAAAAAATTTAAGCAATTAAATTAATAAGAATAATTAAAGAACCGTAATAATTATTAATAATAATATAATGGTGAATATTAATAAGGAATATAAAATTAGCACAACTTATAATAATTCCTAAAATTATTTCTAAAATAACAAAATATAAGGAAATTATAATTATCATAATTTAAAATAATTAAATTAATAAGAATAATTTAAGAAGCATAATATTAATTAATAATAATATAATTTATTTTTGTGAGACCAAAGCATATTATTTCTTGCCATCTAAATGTGTCTTGCATAAATTACAAATTTTTGGATTTGAATTTTGTCACCACCCTTGAGTACCTACAAGAAGAAATTAATAAAAGAAGGGTTAGTGTCTTCCTCCACAAACCCGCCTTGCCTCCAGACTCCACGAGCTTTACAACATGCCACAAGAACATGATTCACATCCTCCTCCTCACCACACCATGGACACCCTAAATCAACCTCAACTCCTCTCCTCTTTAACCTCTCCTTGGTTGGTAAAATATTCCGCAAAGCACGCCACATAAATTCCTTATCCTTTGGTGAGACGTCTAACTTCCAAAATTTTCCCCACCAATCTCCCTCAACTACCTCCCCACTCCCCCTAATCAAACGCCATGCTACATGATACCCCGATTTAACACTATATTTCCCTTTCTTATCCCAATGCCACAATAGATGATCTTGACAAGCATGTAAACTAAGAGGAATACTAAGGATAGCCCTAAACTCCCTTAAACTAAACAAGCTTATGATTTTCTCCATATCCCAGCTCCTCTCACCCTCCACCAACAACTCACTCACCCTCATATTGGGTACAATAAAGGCACTACTATCTTCCATGCATTGGGAAGCTCTAAATTTCTTAGAGCTTTGGAATCATTCTAGGTTACTTGCGTCAGCTTCTTCTTCATCATCAAGTAGATTATTGTAGCGTCTTTCATTTTCTTCTCCAAAGGACAGCAGCAATAACGGTTGGCAATTTTTCATTAACGGAGCGGTATTCCATCATGAAGGTAAGCTTGGCTTTGGAGCAGTGTTGGAGAGCGCTGAGGGAGAGTTTATTAGAGCTTTTTCTGGTCATTATATTGGTGGTGCGGATCCCTTGATTGCGGAAGCACTAGCACTTCGACAATCCTTGCAAATTCTAAGACAGCAACACATTGAAGGCAGTGGCACTATTTTTATGGATTCTCAAATTTTATTTTTTGCACTTAGCTCACCGGACTTTGATCTGTCCGAGTTGGGTACTGTTATTTGTGATTGTAAGACTTTGTTATTATCGCTACCGAATATTTCTTATAGGTGGATTCGTAGGCAAGCCAATAGACGTGCTCATTCTTTAGCTCGAGCATCTATTCGATTTGCGCATCTACGGATTTGGGTTTCTACTCAGTTTTTGAGTGAGTTTTATCATCATGAATAAGAATTTGAGTATTTTGCTCTTCAAAAAAAATATAATTTATAATAATCATTAGGAATATAAAATTAGCAATAATAATAATAATTCTTAAAATAATTTATAAAATAAAAAATTATAAGGAATTAGCAAACATAAACATATATTTTTTCATGAGAAAATTAATAATAATAAGAAATTTAATCATATTATTTAATATAATCAATAATGATTTCCCACATTTAATAAAATAATTTAACAAATTTTACGGAATTAGCAATAATAATAGTAATAGTATAGAAGAAGAATAAGGGGAGGAGGAAAGGCGATCGAGATTATTGAAAATTGGGCAGTCTCGTGATCGCGAGACTACCGAAAATAATAAGTCTCTTGCAATCGCGAGACTGCCCAATTTTTGGCAGCTGGTGATTGCGAGACTGCCCATTTCCGACAGTGTCGCAATCGCGAGATGGCTGATGACTCCCTTTTCTGGTTTTGTTTTTATTATTATAATTATAAGTGTTATTATATTAAATTCTTTTTTATTATTTAATGTACTTATTTAGATTATTATGATTATATTCCTTATCATTATTATTATTATCATCATCCTTATTATAGGAATTGTTGTTATTATTATTATTATTATTATTATTATTATTATTATTATTATTATTATTATTATTATAGTTATTATTATTATTGTTAAATTTATTAATTAATTTTATTTCCATTATTATAATAACTTTAAAATATTATTATTAAATTTCTTATGATTATTATTAAATTTATTGGTGAGCATTTATTATATTTATTATTAATTCAATTAATCTTCTTATTATGATAAATTAATAACAATTTTGTTAGCTAAAATATTAGAAATGAATGTTTGAATTAAAATATTTGTAAATATTTTAGTACAATAATACATTTAGGCAAAACGCAAGTATCGTCACCTTCACTGTTTGAAATCAAATTGAAAATAGGTTTTCTTCTCCCTTTCTTCATTTGTTACTAGCGTTCTCCCTTCTTCTCGCCGGACTGTGTGTTGTTAATCGGTGAAGGTGTATTTTTGCGTGAAGTGTCGATTTCTTGCTATCTAAGGTTGAGGGTTACAGGGGTGGAATTGGGTCACCGACTGGATTTGGGTTCTGTATTCGTTAATTTTGCAACTTTTATCGTCACAATGCCCCCTCGAAGAGCTAGAAAATCAGAGGAAACCATCGTAACTAAGGTGAGAGGGGACAATGCTGTAGACATTACAGCTGTGTATGATGCCCCTTTTCCCATTTACTCAGAGGAAGAAGGAGTGAGGTACAGTGAACTACGGACTAAAACCATTGAATTTCCTACATATTTTAATTTTGATGTGTAGACCAAATAGGTTTGACAGATAAATTGTTGAGATTATGTTAGAGAGGTAAATGGGAACAATTTTTGCGAATTAGTTACTTTGTTTACCGTGACCTCGCACTTGAGTTTTTCACATCTTTGAGGTTTGTCTCAAGCAAACTCAAGAAATTGTGGTTTAGATTATGAGGGCAGGTTTATTTTTTGGTTGAAAATCTGTTAGGGTAACTATTTGGGTTTGCAGAAAAAGAAGTAGAAGATGGGTATCAGTCATTCACCATTAGTTCTTATTGGAAATATTTAACTGGCTTGGATGAGTATGATCCGCATATTGCATCAAATGCACAAATTCTTAGTGCGGAACGATTGCTGCTGCATAAATTCATGTATGCTATTGTTTTCAGGAAAAAGCAAAGTATTAAATGCTCAAGGAAGGAGCTTTTTTTTTATGTTTCTCAAACTTTGATCTAATCAGTAGGGAGAAAGGGAAACAGTTTGGGAATGGGTTATTTAGCGACTGCTTTGGCTCAACATTTTGAGAATGATGTTAGTGAACTAATCATGCTGGATTTTCAGTATTTTGATGTACAGTACTTGAAACGGTTCGAGATAATATACGACAACAGCATGTAGTTGCGAGATCCTTCCACACGTATAGCATTGAAGCACAGGTTTGCAGCTGTAGCTTCAAGTTCTACATTTAACGCTATAGAATATTTTTCTGAGACTGAGGGGCCACAATAGCAAGCACAACAATAGCAGCAACCTGATTAAGGCATGGTTTACACACTGATGGTTGAAAACAACAGAAATACAATGCAGCAGCTGGATGAAATCAAGCAGCAGCTGAATCATTTGAGTCGGTGAGTGGATGTTTTATCTGAGGATCTGCAATACGTGGGCGAGAAATTGCATAAGTCTTGGGAGATGCAAGGACTGGACGTGCCATCTCCAAGCCCACCGCCTCTGGGATCTCCACAAGCTTCCTGAATTGTTCAAGTAAGAGATTTGTATATGAGGAAATGTTGCAACTTCTGATCTTTGAGGTGTATTTTGAATAATTCTTCAAAGTTGTAATCAAACTTTCTCACAAGTTTATGAATGTATGGCTATAGATTTGTTGTATTTTAGAGATGCTTTGTCACTCTCATCTAAAATCCGAAAGCTAACATCTGATTTTGGCTAACTTCTGATTTTGTAAACTTCTAATTTTTGTATACTGAACCACTTCAGCTATTCTATTTCTACAAAATGAATAGCTTCTGGAAAAACAAAAATAGAAACAACATAACGGGAAAAATGGAAATTGGACTGAACTTGGATATTGATCATTGTTGCTAAAATTTTTGTTCTTCTCTCTTACAAGCTTGAAAGGAATGAAGATGAGCTTTATATTAGCTCTAAAGGTTTCTGATACAACCTTTGAAAGAAACTAAAAGATAAATACATGATTTGAAGAGTAAAAACAAGCCTAGTACAAGCAGTTCCTTAATTGGCAAAACACATCAGCAAACAATATATCCCTAACATAACCCAAACTGACATTTGCTTGTAATTACTCTGAAACTTGTAAACTGCAGGGGACATTTTCTGATGACTACATAAATGATGAAGATATTGTGATGATCTAACCATTTCTTCATTAATTCACTCTAATGAAGTTCATTTAACTTAATCTTTGTCCAGCTTCACTTATCAAAAATCTTGTAATTCAATGCTTCTTTTTGTTCTGCTTCAGCTGCGTACCCTTTTGCTTCCTACTCTCCAAGCACCTGATTGAAACTCTCAAATTCTGAACACTTGATGGCATAACATCTGTTACTTCCACTTTTCAAATCTCTTTTCTGCCTTGTGCATCACCCATCTGATCTTAATGAAGAAGTTTCATCTCAATTAGTTAAAAGAAACATGTGATTTTAACTCAAAGAATGATAATAATGGTGGGCGGCAGCAGTGGTGGAATGGAAGCAACAATTTTATGCAGCCTCCCAATGCCCTTCTTTTATATATCTCTTTCCCCTAATGCTCACTAAAATATAATCATCCTTATCTTATCTTAAAAATCAACTGCAGATATATGTATTCCAAATGAATTGTTTCTCTCCATTCACATAATTATCTCACCAAACTAAGCTTTATTTTTGAACATCCAATAAATAAAATATGTTGATAATCTCAAAGATAGCATCCCATTCAAATATTTTAGAAATAAGAGAATTATGACCTCAAATATATTATTCGCTAACTTTCTTTATGCATGATATGTGCGTGTAACACCTCATTTTTTAAATTGTCCATAGATATACTTTCATCATCATCATCATCATCATACCCTGAAGTCCCGCACTAAAGCAGGGTCTGGGGGGCCAGATAGTATGCAGCCTTACCCCTACATTGTAAAGAGGCTGTTTCCAGTAGGCCCACATGCATATATGACATGATAACAGAGAAGTATGGTATAAGGAATAAATACACAAAGGTAAAATAAATACGAAAAGATTGGTTAGACATTTAAATATATATACCTGATGGCGACCATAATTTGGGAAAAAAATAATAATAGTGTAATTTGAATATACAATAAAGTTTTAGAAATAATTTTATAGTTAAAAAGAAATGGGAAAGATAATTTAACAACCAAACAAATTGTAATAATAATAGATAATCGAAAGATACTAAAATACCAAAAATGAGGACAAGGTGCCACCCTTACCTTCACATACGGTTAGGATCCACTGGTGAGTGTATCCTTATTTAAAGGACCACAGGGAATAGCTGGAGAATGGGTAAAGACATACCTGGGTCGATGGTTGTGGAAAACCCACTGTGACCTTAATGCCATTACGAATGAATCTGGTCTACACCTGAGGTTCGATATGGAACATTAATATCAGATCTTCAGTTTCAGAAACGAAGAGGCACATACCTGGCCAAGACCCTCTATTGTGGTAACTCCATCTTGTATTCTAGAGATCACAACCAGTCACACACACACACACATATATATATATATATAAGATAACATCACAGGACACGGAGACTTGTATGACAGCCATCATAAACATCCTCCTCCATTTGGCCTCTCAACACGCCATACAAATAGGACCAACCACACCCACCTTTTATCGTTCAAGCTCTCTTTCTCCAACTTATAGATAAACGCAAAAGTTTAAAATCTCAGGGACCAAGATGATCAAAAACCCAATCTAAATTTTTGCAAATATAACATTCCTACCGAATGATTATTGCATTCAGAAGAACACCCGTAATCCGAAGGGGGAAATTGAAGAGCAAAGAGTACTTTCCTTCTGAGTTATTGTGATAAAAATAACCAATCTAGGAACGTCAATGAAACAAGAAAGAATAAAAGATCAGAAAGAACTCTTTTGTCAGCGACCAGTTGAGAAAAAAGGACTGTTAACCCAAAATGCAAGTGCCCATTTTTTGTTATGAAATGGTAACTCAGAATCGCCCATCATCGAAAGGAAAAATCAAAAAGAAAAGTCACAGCTACAAAACCTTTTGAACGAAGAACTTGGAAGAGAAAAAAACAGAAAAATATACTCATTGACGGACTAAAGTTGGAAACTTGAAATCCATTAAACATCAAGGAACTAACGAATAACCCACTTTAGAATTGAGTAAGAACAAAAGAATCAAGCAAAAGCATACCTGCATTGATAGTAAGAAACAAACCCAGAAATAAAAACCAAACCTTTCCACCGAGATAGATCTTCTCCATGTCAACAGAAACAGAATCGTTCGACTCTGCCATGTCCATAGATATACTTTGTCTAATATAATTTTATTTCCTCATTAATTACATGTTTAATTTTAAATTAAAAATTTTCTATAAAAGGTAATGTCAAGACAAATTAAACATAGTTAATGCTATTGACAAATTAAGGAAGACAAGAGTTAGGTGGTTCGTACTTACATCATTATCAGAATCATCGTCTACAGATACAGAACTTTTTAGCACGAAGGCAACTTTGACATTTGTCAATGGAAATACCAAGTCCTAAATTGTTTACTTCTTCCAAATTTGCAAAACGAAATGTCTGTTGTGCCTGTAAATCAATATGCATGTGAAATAATTCAAATAAAACAAAACATGTAATGCAATTATTAAAAATAATTGAAATTAAGACAAAAACTTTCTTCAATTTACCATAAGTAAATCAGTCATGCGTATTGAAGGTGGGATAACAACACTAATATTTTGTTGACTTGTTCCAACATTATTGACCTAACATGATAAATGATTCAAAGTTTAATAACACATTACATATATAAAATATTTCAAACAATAGAAACAAATAGTTTAACAAAGAATACCGGAGGAGTTGTTGCATAATGATGATGATTGTATAACATTGTTGACTTATCCATATGAACACCTCTTGGCTGCAATTCGTAATTGTCATAACCAATTGGTTGATAAATAAAAGATTAAATTGATTCAAATGATTATACCCATAA
Organism: Erythroxylum subrotundum; assembly: GCA_027563845.1. Classification (NCBI taxonomy): domain Eukaryota; kingdom Viridiplantae; phylum Streptophyta; class Magnoliopsida; order Malpighiales; family Erythroxylaceae; genus Erythroxylum; species Erythroxylum subrotundum. The sequence goes on from JAOQMQ010000196.1 coordinate 16,095,259, forward strand.
GACAATATTAGAAATAGAACCTGAGATTGTTCTATATGATCTTCATGATTGGAAACCATACTTGTCAAATCCTTACAAATAGAAACTGTCTACATTCGGTATTTCTCATAAGCAATAAAAGCAAATTTGGTTGAAAAGAAATAGCATAACACATGTAGACATTATTAATTACCCAATACTAACCTGATGTTGATGTAATATGGGAGCTTGACTGCTAGAGATAATCTGAGTTTGCTATGAATTATCTTCAAATTCCTGAATAAAGTCAATTAGGCCAAATTAACTTAAAATTATCAGTATAAAAATTATATACATCATTTCAAACCAATATTCTCAAAAGTTTAACCTGAGTATTGGAAAGGGGGATTACTGTCGAATTGGCTACATTTGTTGAAGTCCTGCATTTCTTCTCATTCTTCCTCTTCTTTGTACTTTTCTCTAATCCACCCCTCAATCTCTTACTTGGTGTAGGCTTGGTCTCCATTTTCACACCTCTTATGTGCTTCATTTCGGCAAAATTAATGTCAGATTCATTCATCACATTCATTTCAGTATTTGAGCGTGAGCATTGACTTAACTCTTGATCTTGTCCTATCTGGTTCTCTTCACCAACTATTTCTTCACCTTCTAATTTCTTATCAACCATGTTCAACATGTTCAAAAGATGATCTTTCACAATTTTATAGGTATCTCTCCTGTTTGCTGCTCTTGTCACCAATTGCATGCTTAATGTACACAATTATTTATACCTTATAGTTGACAACAGTTTAGGATCCATATCAGTATCATTGACAGTTGACTCCTGACTAGCAATCGTCTAGCATTTTGCTTTCCTTATCCATCTTTTCAAAACATACTTACTTGGGATTGTCCAAATATTTTTCAAGTTATAAACCTTCAACACCTGAGCGCATAAAATGCCAGCAAACTCAATCTTCCCCCAACTACAATGAACTTCATCATTACAAGAATCATAACTGACCAATTGAGAGTAGCTCTTCCCAGCAACACTACTCTTATATTTCTTAACCGTTCTATCCTCACCACAAAGACTAAAACTATAATCATGACAATGATTCCATTAATCTTGAAACCATTTAAATACTTCTGGCAGGTACACAGTAGCTGTATGCATAACTTCTAAAATCAGCTTTTAACTCCTCAAATTGACGATCATCAATAAGCCTCTGAAAGTGATTAAAAAATTGTAATAAGTTATGCTGATAACTGACGTACCTTTTTATCATACTATTCCTGCTCTCAGTTTGTTGCGTGGTCATCATGTCTGCATAAAATATTTTGTGCCCATAAACCAAAGCCCATTTTTCCTTAATATGATACATACGTTTCAACCATTCATTATCTTCAAGTTCATATTTTTCCAACATCTTATTCCATGCAGTGCAAAAATCTTCTTCTTCTTCATACTCATATATGCATGAGCTGAAATCCCTTGAAAACTCTTTATACTTAGGAAAGACCACTCAAATGGATGGCAGCATTTTGATAAATATGCTAAATACACAGTCGATGATGAGTGCTTGGCCATCTTGACGCTGATGCCTTTGCGATTGTCGCATCTTGATCAGTAAGAATTATTGTAGGCTTTTTCTCAGATATCGCTCTCTCAAATGTCTCGAACAACCACTCAAATGTAAGAGCAGTTTCATCATAGAGGAGTGCAATACCAAAAACTGTTGTTTGCTTATGATGGTTGGCACTGACAAATAAAGCAAGTGGACGATTCTAACCATTCTTCTTGTAAGTAGTATCAAAGCACACTACATCACCAAAGTCTACGTAGTCGTTCCTCATTTTTACGTCAGACCAAAATATGTTAGTGATCAAATCATCTTCATCCATTTGAATGGCATAAAAGAAATTTGGATCTTCCACTTGCATGTTATACAAATATTTTAACACCTCACGTGTATCTCCCTTTTTCATGTCTCTTGTTCGTTTAGACCTTAAATAATTCTTGTAATCATTCGGAATAAAGCCAACATTATCTCTACCACCTGCTTGTCTTACCATAAGATCATGAGATGCTTTTGGTCGAATTCCCACGGCATTAGCCATTTCAATTTGCATTACCGCAACTGAAGATATCTTCCTGTGATTTCTATGCAAATGTGTTTTGTTTGGGGATGAAAGGTAGTGATTGTGCTCCTCCACAAATTGAATGACTTGAAATTTTCCAGTTTGCAAACTATTCACTTTCATCCTTGCCTCACAACCAAATCTTGTTTCTGCCAGTGGAGCTCTTACATACAAATCTCTTTTTTCGGCTATCCGTTTACCCTCAGCACTACAACAAAAAAGCCTACAAATCAACTTACCACTTTTATCTTTGTGACTTTTGCTTCTTCTAATTCCAAATCCCACATGCTTCTCATAAGTTAAATAAAATTGATAAGCTTCTTCTTCTGTAACGAACTGCATGTCAATTTTCGGTAATAACTCTCTTCCAACCAAATCTCTTGCGTTCATATTACAACTTTTGTTCCCAAAGCCAATATCATTGTTACATTGCTCATTATCACTTTCATAATTTAAACGACGACATGAAGTCGATGTACCTTCCATTTTCACACTTGTGAAATTAAAAAAGGAGGATTATTATTTTCAGATATAATTATTAACACAACCAAAAGCAACTATTAAAAAAACATAGGATGTTTTATTTTTTATCCATCCATGTGTTATGTCATTCGTTTAACAGAAAAAGAAATGAGATTTGCTGCTAAGTTGTTTCCATTTTACAAATGATATGTTTACTTTAACATTAACTACAACTTAATTGCCACCAACTCAACTGTAACTGTTTAATTATCACTGATGTCTATGTAAAACCAAAAGCTTTAAACACTCCCATATAAGTCAGAAACCATTAAATTTCACACATCTTCACGACTGACTTCAAACTTAAATCACAACTAACTCAACCTTCACATATTAATTACCACTAACGTATATGTAAAACCACAATTTATTAACAAAAGCATACCGGCTACTTCACAATGAATACTAAAACGTTAAACAGAAACATACGTATGTAAAACAATGAATTCTAAATATCTTCAACAATTATTGTAATCAAAACATAAATAACAAAATATGTGAAGCTAAAAGACACCCATTTTTCAATAACTGGTTAACATAGACAAATGGTTAAAAAATATTACACAGAGAGGGAGATGAAGACTATTCAATTTCTCTGTACAAGTTTGCAGAAATTTGGAGACGATGGTTTGTAAATTTGGTTGAAGAAAAAAAAGTTTGTGAAAATGAGATAACCAAATTACTTAAATGGTGGGAAATGTTAGTAATAACTGCTTTGAAAATGACAAACATTTCCAATCTCATCATTATTGTAAATTAATTTGTATAGAATTTATTAATATTCTAGATTTGTATTTGTTCATTATCATTTTAATGAACTTAATATAATTTTATCATAGACTTTTTTTAATTCCAATTTAATTCTATAAT
>JAOQMQ010000196.1:16120613-16138720 GCA_027563845.1 Erythroxylum subrotundum
CTACCAGCATAGGAAAGGGATTTATTGGTCCACTTATTAATTCTAGCTTCAAGTTTCTCCAAAAGAGGCCTACAATCTCTTTTAGAGAGTCGCCCAGTGATAAGTGGAACCCCCAAATATTTAATGGGGAGGTGTCCTCTCTTGAGACCTGACAGGTTTTCTATAGAAGGAGTTAAAGAACTAGACTCTGGGGATAGGAAGAAGTGGCTTAAAAAAAAACTCTCTTTTTGTTCTTAACGTTTTCGTAAAAACAATTTTCACTATTGAAGACCATTCAACAACCCAACAGTCAAGATAGATGAGAAAAAATAAAAAAACGACATTTTTATGTTGGATTATTAGGAACAGAAAGAGTAACAACAAAATCAGAAGCGTAAAACATATGATATAGCAAGAAAAAATAGCATATCGGAAACGTCACGATATTCTAAAAAAATGCATATCATTATTCATAAATCATCAACAGTTAAATTTAAGATTTATGCATGCATGAGACATAAAAAAAAGTTTAATCCACGTTAGGGAACTGCTTAGCCTACACACTGAGAGGAGGTAATAGGTTTATCCCTTTCTTTTTTACAGGATTTGTTTTCCAGGTCACAGATTTCGAGGCTCTATTCGGAGTGTGTCCCTGCTTGCCATGCCTACCCTTGGAGGAGTAGCGCAGTTCCTTCTTGGTGACAGTTTTCAGTTTGGACATTCAGGGGCTATGGCTTTGCAGCTCATTATTTCTGTTTCGGCTTTGCTTGCTAGCTCTGGGTTGGATTGTCTTAGTTAGACTTTCTACTTGCCTTTGTATGCTTGTGCTTTGGCTTATTTCTTGGTGTTATTGTTCTTATTGTTAAGTGGGTTTTGTGTGCTTCTTCCCTTGCTGCAGCGTTCTCTTTATTATTATTTGTTGCCCTGAGGCTCTGATGGATGAGCTTTTTACAACTTCGCTTGTGAACTTTTCTGTACATATTTTGTTTTTATAATTTAATTGCTGATTTAACAAAAAAAAAAGATAAAACACATTCACAAAGATCATGTCAAACAGGGTCTGTTTATATGCATATAAAACAAAGAATCACCAACTTGAATTCTTGTTATAATTCCACCGATTAAAGCACTTATATTGCCATTTTGTTTTCTACAGAAGGTTTCATTCTACACACATAAGAAGATATTTTTGTCTTCTTTTGTTTTTAATGCTACACCTTAACTACCTTTGGTAGTTATGTAAAGTAGACTTATCATAATACCCCTCATGGATGTATTTAATTCATTAGTTCCTTAGAAGGTAAAAATATTTTTGAGAGATATTAGTGTAGCCCGTATCGAGCAAACTTCATTTTCTGTTGAGAACTTATAGAGGCTAGCTAAACACTATTAGTTTAAAAGGTTAGAGAACCTTGAAAAATATTAACTTATGAGCTTGGAGAAGTTCGTCAAATGACTACTTGTTTTTATAGTGAAATACTCAAGTTAGATATTTGAGAACTGGACGTAGACTTAAGTTGTAAACCGAATCAATATAAACCGATTGCGTCATTCTTCTCTTCTCTCTTAACCTTTATATTTCCGCATTATATTGTGTGCGTTTATTTTAACAAAAAGCTCCTTCACTTTTAACAGACACTTTTTGTTTTTAACTTCAAAGAGGTTCCTTTTAGTTTTAACAAGTGCCTTTTGTTTCAAATTGTTTTTAACAGGACTTTTTGTTAACAGGCTCCTTTTGTTTAAACAACATCATATCACATAACATGCTCCGATTGTTTTAACTATTGACAGGCTCCTGTCTCTTGTCATTACTTCATGAACTAAAAATAACTTGCAAATTTTTTTAGTCACACATAATTCAACCTCTTCTTGTGTGTGTTTGCTTTATCAAAAGATATGAAGTATTATTATTTAATGCAAAAATCAAATAATAATAATACTTCGTACCTTCTAATAAAGCAAAACATACGGAGGTTGAATTATAAAAAGTCAAATATGTAACAAGTAAAACATGCAGGATATAAATTTTTTAAAAAATAAATATAAAATGATAAGATAAGACCTGCTTTTTATTTTAAAATATAAAAAATATTATACCAGCTCTTGCATTACATTTAATTTAATCTCTTCGAATTTTTAGCAAGGGAGGATGGACAATTAAAAACAACGTTCCTGCTGAAATAAGCCTACCCAAGGCAACAATATTAATCGGACCGCATAGCGCAGTGGATTAGCGCGTTTGACTTCGGATCAAAAGGTCGTGGGTTCGACTCCCACTGTGGTCGTTCTATTACTCTGATTCAGTTTTCCCTTTTTGTTTCTTTTTTCAGTTTAATAAATGTGTTGCCTTCCCGGCTGCACGGGTAAACTCATACTTGAGGTATGCCACATTAAACAATGTTAACCCTCAAATCTCTCGTCCACCCTTCAATCCCAAGGATTCCAAGGCCATTTTCTCCTCTTTACTCAACGAATTGCCTCCACCAGTCGATTCCTCTTTTCAAAACTCAACCGAATATCCGCAAACCCCAGTCAAGGTTAGTTCTTTTAGCGCAGAACGACAACAACAACGGAATACGCAAAGAACCCAGTGGAACGGAACAACAAGAAAAGGAAAATAACCCGGTTAACAATAACGGCAACGGTGACGGGGGCGATAATGATACGGGGAAGGAGGATGGAAGGCCCCTGTTTAATCTGAGATGGGTCGAGTTATTTGTGGACCCAGATCCTGATAACATCCTGGCCGTTGGATTGACGGGTTTGCTGACGTGGGCAAGTGTTCAAGTTCTGTGGCAACTCTTCATTGTTTCCTTGGCCATTCTGGTTGCTGCTCTCAAGTACTCCTCCATTGCTGCTCTCCTTATTTTCATTCTCATTACTCTTCTTTAAAAACAGTGTACTGTGTGGTCGTTTCCTTTATTGAGATAATTATGCATATAAATAATATAATCAGAAGCTACTACTTGAGCCAAAGCCAATTAGATGAAACAGAGGGAATTAACGCGGCCTAACTTTACATTTGCTTTGACAAATGATTCTTGGCGTCACGACACGAGTAACTTGTAATATGAAATTTCCAAAATTGAACAAGCATTTCATGTTATTATTCTTATAAAAAGAGAAAGGCCGCGCTCCTGAGGAACATCCGGTACATCTCATCCAACTTGCCAGGTAATTAATTTAAAATTTTAACGTTCAGATACTCATGAATTCCACAACATTTCTATTAACATCAGTAATTTTTTTTTAAAAAAAAAAGAAAAAGTGGGCTAAATACGTTCTATTCTCGAACATGTTTTTAAAAGAAGAAACGAAAACGTCACTAGATCGAACAAAATAGCGGCGTCAATTCTTCAAACATGTCACAGGAGTTCTGATGTATAGTTATAAACAATTAGTGAGGTATTTAGTCCGTATACAAAGTCTAAAGGCAAACGCCCTGACTAGAGGTACAGTGTGATGAAAAGCTCCACACTACAGCCTCCGTTCGTCAAAGTAGTACATGCCCAATCCAATCATCAGACAGACCCGTAAGACTTTACACCAGAGAGACAAAATGTACAACAATCTGATGGACCAAATAGTCATGGCAAGGGAGTAACTGGACAACAGATAGAATCTCATCTCAGCTATGAACCAAGTAACTAATCCACTCTTGGAACTTCCCGATAAACGTTGGAAGAATTGTATGGTACTTCCACAAGACTTGATAGATCATACATGCTATTTACACTTATTGGCCTCGCATGTACTTAGGTAGCCTCAAGCATCCAGATAAAAGATGAAATTTATCTGCAGTTTCAAAAAGGATTATCACTATCAGAATTTATATAAAAGGAGAGAAAGGAAGAGGAACAGTAAAAAATGGACACGAAGAGAATGTTTCTCTAACAGGCCTCAGTTGGAAGCGGGGAGTGGATGGTTGCATACTAGTTGCGATGTAGTGAATGAAAGGGAATGGCTTGGTTAAGATGCTTGCTAACATGGCTTTTTTCATCGACTAAGTGAGAACCACAAAATAGATTCAAACTTGTGCCGGCAACATCAATTGTTAATGCCATTTGAACTAATTCTAACACAAATCAGTACATCAGTTGATGCTACGTAAATTTAGATTCACAATGGAAATGGTTTGTAGTTGGCGATCATATCTCAACTCAAAGACACCGCTGAAAGCTACTCAATGGGATGCTAACCAAATTAAAGGTCAAACACCATTCAAGTAAGCCATATGTAACTAGACCAAGCTACACTTGTAAATAGCTTTCATCTAAGAAATATGAAATGCAGGCCTACCTGGAACAGTTGTCAGGTGGGAAACAAAAGAATGGCGCACCCTCAATCAACACATCCTAAAGGAGATTGTGTTCCGCCATATTTCATGGCCCCATGCATTACGTGGCTTTGGAGACATACTGTCAATGAGTTTTTGCAGAGTTTCTTTGATATATGAGAATGGAGGGCGTTCAGAGGGATCCCTGCAACATATCAAGTTCTTAAAATGTAAGGCAGAACGAAGTGAGACGTGAAACCATTTAGTTTCTGTCACGTTTAGTGAAAAGGAATAATGAGATAAATTAGTCCACTTACTGAGCCAAGCAGAGATCAATCAAGGCAGCCACCATAGGATTGACATTGCTCGGAATCTCGAGCCTCTCACCCTTAAAACCAACTTTAGCAACAACCTGCAGCATAATACACAAACCATTGACTAATCAGTTGATGCATAATACCATGTGATGTCTACAAAAGATCATCTCTCATGAATCTCTTCTTCCATTCTGATAGCCATGATTTTAATACTGTTCATTTTTCCTTCTTTACAAGAATAGATGACCACAATAAGTTATATTTGTTACCTGGACAAATAAAGAAAATCAATGAGCTTAAAAATATGTACCATATAAAATCTTATCAAAACCAGAATAGCATATCCAATAATGGTGACAACCAAACTACCCTTCAGTCAAATACAAGCTAAAACAACCATTATGAAGAAAGCCCTATTTATACCATCAAACCAAGTAATGAAATCATTTAGCTTATATGCTTCAATAAGGTATATCCCCCATTTGTATCTTGAATTATCTTATCTATGGCTTTTGTATCAACCTGTGCCTGATTTAGGTTCCTCCAAGGCTGTTGCAGAGTAGAAAGCTCCCACAAGATTACACCAAAGCTATAAACATCTGATTTCTCATTTGATTGCTCATTGCGCAGAACTTCCGGCGCCATCCACTCAGGCTAAAGAAAGAAGCAAGAACAGTTAATGCTTAATGTCTGAAACTTACAGTTTAGTTATATCGATATCAAAGTAGAACTTACAGTCCCAGCAGCAGTCTTTGATGAGAGATACGCCCTTGCTTTTGAACGTGACAAACCAAAATCAGAAACCTGGATGACCAGGTCATATTCCAAGAGAAACACTTGTCAGTATACCTATCCCTATTAGTATCAACAGCTTCATTGCAAAAGGATCACCCAGGTTAAAAGATCAATAGGGTTCTGTAGTGCATTCTACTTTCTATTTCAGTGCCTGTCAACTCTCTCTCCCCTCCCTCTCTCTCACTCTCAGTTTGTCCCTCCCTTTCTCTGCAGTGGTCGACATGATAGGTTGTTAAGCTCTTACGTGGTGGTTTATACTTGGATATATAATCCTTTAAGAATAACTTAAAAATTAATAATAAAAGAAAGCATACTGAAAATGAAAGAAATATTAATTAGAGTGTGATGGTTTATGGTGCTTACCTTTACTGTGAATGCACTGTCCACCAAGAGATTTGGAGACTTCAAATCTCTGTGAACAATGGGAGGTCTAAGCAGGTGAAGATAGTTCATGCCCTTCGCCTGTGAGCAAGGGAAGTCATAAGTTGTAATGAAAGAATTTATTTAAGGATCAACATTTCTTTTATTTTTGGGTAGCAGTTATCCACAATTCATTTGATTAAAATCAGTAAAAATCTATGAAAAAAAGACCGTACCACATCATATGCCATGTTTAAGCGACACCTCTCATCAAGCATCAAATCCGCATCAGCCATATGCAAAAGTTTATACAAGCTGCCTCTGCAATTAAGAAAGATCATTCGGATAAACATTTGAAGTTGACTTCCCAGATAGGCCTTTGGTTAAGAGCTATTTCTATGGTTTAGTTGTTAGTAATAATGACCTTCCAATCATTAGAGATATATGGTTACATGTGTAAATAAATGCACCGCTACAAGATTCCCATACTATCTTGTGTCTTTAAAATGATTGATACGTATACTATTCACAATAACAGAGAATGAACAAATCCATTCCTGTCAAATAAACTTTATGTTTAACATTTGCACACAAAATTTGTGATTACACTGATAGGAAGTAATCTTTGTTAAGCGCGTAAAGGAGAGACATCTACCACTTCATCATATAAAGTTTCAATACCTTGATAAATATTCTGTAACTATGGACAAGTTAGGGGGCTGAGTAACAGCACCCATAAAAAGGACAATGTTTGGATGTCGCAGGCGTTTCATGATAGCTACCTGGCAACAAATTTGGTACAAGTAAATTTAATTAAGAGAAACATTGTCAAGAAAAGAATATGCAATCAATGTTTACCATAAAAGGAAATATTTTGATATTTATAATTTTTAGCTGCATCTGATCCTTTAGAAAAATGATACTAGTTTATTTATACCTCACTTAGAAATTCCCTGAATCGCACTGCATCAAAGTCTTGCTCCAAAAGAATTTTGACAGCCACCTCCTGTTACATGCTTAGCATTAAAAAAGAAAAAGAATGTGCCAATGAAAAAAGACATCATTTAACTGATAGAGTTTCTAATAGATACTCTCATATATACCAGAATAGAAATCAAAAGTAAGACAGATTAAAGAAAGAAAACTTACCGAACCACGCCAATCAGCATGATGGACAGTTCCAAATGAACCTGAAAAGCATTTGTTAATGTAATGCCCTTCTCTATGAAAATTGAAAAACTTCAATGGAGAGGTCATACAAATCAATTTGCAAACCCCCAGCAATAAACACATGTTATTGTCCTTCAAAGTGTAGTAAGAAAAACACCTGCTCCAATGTTTTCTTTCAAATCAAGCTCACTCCATTGGATTTCCAAATCTTCCTCTTCAAGATGTAGTTCACCACTTGATTTACTTGCACCCAGCTGATTTCTTTCCAGGGATGGCAGGATATTTGTTCCATCTTGCTTTGGATTATGGAAGACATGTAATGGAGATGCATGAGATGGGAAAGTTGGACCCTTGACCACCTGTCCTGAATTCAAATTATTGAGATGTGAAAAAGATGTGATGTCCTTGATCTTCCAAGCAACCTTTTTTACCAGAGGTTTGCTTGAAGTATGTTGAAGGTTGCTCTTGTCATTACCAAGCCCTGAACAAATCTTGTCATGTTGACCATCATCATTGTCTGTCTTGATGAAATCAAGAGCTTCTGTGAGTTAACCATTAATCTTAAAAATGAATAGTCATAGTGGTAAAAACCCTGTTCACACTGAGTGCATTTGTCAAACAACCAGCATTGTACAGGTTTTAAAATTTTAGTCATCAATATACATCCAATTCTTTAGAGCTAACCGCACAAACAATAGTTCTAAAATTTATAGGCAAGAGGACAAGTACATTGCATCTCAAAATTCTAAAAGCAATGGGGTGGGAAAAGTGAAAAAAATTCACAAGGAAATATGCAATATAACATGACATGCTCTTTAATTAAAGCAAAAAAGATATAATGATCCACAAGCAGTCACTTGTAAGAAAATTAAGAGAAAGAGAGATTCATCAGGTAACAACAAGAATCACCTGAAGGAGAATCTTCAGATATACAATCAGGTGGCTGGCACTGAAAGGAATAGATATTGGCCAACATCCTAAAGTTATCAGCTCTTTGGATGGGTCTAGACTTTGGATGAGATAATGGTGAAGATATAAAGATTGACGAAGCGCAATCAATCGATGAATCTGGGTTATTCAATGCTCCTGGATCATCAATCAAATTAACCAAGTATTCCCTGCAAAAGCATGCATATCAGTTCAGAAATCCCTACTACATTTAGGTACTGGTCTGCCATACTGATACCAACTGTAAAGTCTAACTACCCCATCAAAGCCAGTTAATAGGCCATAACTTCCTACTTCTGAATAGCTGTTTGCATCTTAAAGAGCTCAACTTGATAGGTGACATAGAGCATTGATCTTGCAGACTAAGTTTTACATTCCAAGTTCCTAAGCTCCCTGTTAGCAAATGTGAAGTTCGTCGCATTAGTCAAATTTCCATATTTCTCATGCTTCACAGCTTAACTTCCCCACATAGTCCGCAGATTCAGACTATAACGTCCAACAAACTGTCTATAGAGTCACAGTATATACCTATCATTGCCAACTTGCACAAGACAAGAAGAAGCAACTTCCTTTCTGCAATACTTGCAGCCTTTAGCAACACGGCATGGTAAGTTGATTGAGTCCGCTAGCACCTACAGAATCCCAACTTCATTGTGTCAGATCTTTTGTAGACATCTCTAGTACATAAAAAAGGATACGTGTATCATTTTCTCAAGTACATAATATGCATAATGTTAATTATTAAGTAGGTATCTAAAACTTCATTAGTAAGAATAACTAAAGAGAACATAACAATAACCTTTAGGATCTGCATTTTCTTTTTAAAAGTACAGCATATATACATAGGGTGATAGGATCATAAACAGCCAAAGGTTGATTGAAGTAAACATTGATCAACCACTAAGTATTGAGGCGTACTTTAAACAGTAAGGCACGATGGACACAGAGGCCAACAGATAAGATCCCAATTGGGAGTATAATAGAGCCTAAGCGCTCTTTTAGAACTTCAGCAGATTCCATCCAGTGTTTTCCAAACGCTTCTCCTTCAGCCACTAGTAGACCTCTGTTACAAATAATCAAGAAAATAGATAAATAATTCATTTAGATACTAGCATGACAAGGCCCATGATATTAAGCGAGAAGAAAACTGGAACTAGGAAGGGAAGAACTAACCCCATATGGTTGACGACAAGCTTTGCAAGTTGACCAATTGCAGTCTCAGCATTGATCCAGCTATGGGAAAGATTACTAACCTTATTTATGAGCTCCTTTAGACTAGAATCCTTGAATCTGTCAATTAAAACCACTTTTACTGACATTTCGGTACGAGGATCAACAGCCTTTAAGGACTCAAAAGATGGGATCCAAGCAACGTCACTACTTAAAGTCCAGGCATAAGGATCCACACCATGAATTACATAGAATCCATCTGGAATCCTATCACAATAAGACAGAGAGCCATTCACCTGATAGATATGAACAGCAAACTCAGCACTACATATGTGACGAAACGACATCCAACCATGATTTGCAATTATCCAGGTAAATAAAAACAGCTACTACTCTGCTTACTCTACTTCCAAACACACACGCATGAATTTGCACGTGAAGTTCAAATTCCAATGTCAGAAACTAGCTACTAGGAAGTGAAGCGCTAGATTTTTAAACTCCAATTCAATTATTCCATAGGAAAAGAATCTCCTCAAACAACAAACCACAAACTTTGTCAAATTACGTGTAAAACTCAACTGTCATTAACAGCAGTAAAATTCAAATGTCATTCCCAGCTAAACAATACTTCATCGAGAAAGTGTAAACTAAAAAAACAATCGTCTGTTTGCGTACCCAAAACCGATAGATAACAGCCTCAGGCGAGTCAAAGCTGGAGGCGAACTTTCTCTGACCATCGGAATCAAAATCAAGACCATGCGGATCGTTAGCTGAAGCAGCGCGCGAGGACAGCCTTAGAGCGAGTGCTAGTTGCAGTTGGTAGCTCTCCTCCATCTGCTGCGCCCAGCTCTTGAAGGACACCGTAACTGTGTCGCGGTGCTCCATTTAGATTAATTAGATAACGAGCTCCCAACGCTCAGTGCACAACTAGTATGGATTGTTTCTGCACTTACACGTACTTAAAAATTGAGAACCAACTAATACACGCCTTTTCTTTTCTTTTCTTTTCTTCGTTTCTGTGGCGGATAGTGCAGCTTGCATACTACTGCTCTAATGACAGTTGAGTCCTGTTCCAAGAACGTGCCGAACACTGATGGGTTAGACCGTGGCAGGGACAAAGTTGTAATTTGAAGTAGATTCATTGAATGATGAGGCAAAGGCTAGGGAGAAGGAATTCTGGAATTGTTTAGTGTGGTCCACCATTAATGAATCGGAATATTAGCGAAACGGGGATATTATTCCCTGTAGCTGATCATTTTTTCGTTCGTGTGTTCCTGTAGATTTATGGTTACGAGGCACGTCTACATCTATGGCAAAACAATCACAAATTTGTTTCAACTTTTCAAAAGTACGATTCTGATAAGAAACCATCAAAACCATTTGTTTATATTTCGTTTACTTGCTAAGTTAATTGAATGAATTTAGTAATATTTTTAATTTATGTATTTTAAATTCTGCAAGTTTAGAATTTTCTTTTTAGTTTTTACTGACACAACATTTTCGAGAGATATTGTGTCACGAGTGTAGTCATATAATAGAAGAGATAAAGATAGCAAATCACAAAAATATTTCAAACGTATTGATTTATTAGATTTATATATTATTATTTATATTAAAAAATAATAAATAAACTAAAAAATTTATTTTCATATTTTATAAATAATTAATTTATTTAAATTTTCAATTAATAAATGATATATAAAAATATTATATTTATTTAATCATATTTATATCTCGTTACTTATATTAAAAACTATATTCAAATTATTAATATATAATGTTAATTTATTTTTATTAATAATGAATTATTAATACATAACAACATTTTATTAATTATATTATGTGTTCTATTCTATTTTATCTATATAAAGCACAATATCCTTTTTATAAAAAATTTGGCCTCAAAGAGGGCATGTCGCACTCCAATCCAGCTCCAACGTTGGAGTAAGTAACTACCTTGACGTTCATTCAACAAATTCTAGTTCAGCAAAGTCCAGCACAACCCTTGATTTGTTTCTTACTTTAAGGGATATACCAAAGATTTAGAAGAAGAATAAGGTTGAAGATGAAAATTATGAACTGTATTTGTAGAAAGGAAAATTTTATTTCATAGTAGAGGAAATTATAGAGATGAAATAAATAGAGAATACTTGATGACCCTTCTACTAACCTAGGGGTTTTATTTATACAAGCAAACTTGAAGTCAAGATTTTAGCTTAACAAAAATTACATCATATCAAATTTCTAAGAAGTAGATTATATTTTTTATTAATAATGAATTTTTGTGCGTTAGGATTCGATCTTATCTTTCTTCTTTCAATCATGCTTATCTTCATTTTTACAAAATTTTCAACAACCGATGGTGTCTTCTTAGTTGGAGCTATCATTAAAGAAGAAAACTTACTTTTTCTTGCATTGGTTCAAAATTCTTTCTTAAATGCTGCCTCCATGCCAAAAATAACAATTCCTTGTCGATTCCTCTTATGTAATGGATATTATTTTCAATGTATTTAGAAAATTCTTTTCTTAAGTTAGTATCCACAGTGTTCTGCTTCCTAAAGTAACAAAGTGTTCTGCTTCCTAAAGTAATGAAATGATAGGTATTATATCGTTCCTCTTTATGAAAATCTAGATTAACAGATAATATCTTTAGTATTAAGGTATCTTTAGGGATCATTGTGAGGTTATTTAGGTAACAACCCTAAGCCCTTGAATTTATTTGGAAAGTAATGTTATCTTAGGAAACTCTAGATTGGTTAAGTAGACAGCATTTATTGTTCCAAAATCATATAGGATAAGCTCCTTATAAAAAGTTTAATCTAGGATATATCCTAGAAAGATTTAATATAATAAGTATCACTATTTTGTAGAGTGTATAAGTCTCTCATTATCTTATAATGTGCAGGAGTAGTAAGATGACTGTTTGGAAGATTATCAATTATGATATTTCGTTGTATTGTCAATTTACGCATAGTATCAGGGCTTAGAGAAATATTATTAAGGGTAACTTTATCTTGCTTAATTTGCTAACTAGTAGATTCCTTTATTGGGGGAATAAGATCTTATAGATGATTAATCTTCAACTATCTTAGCCTTGTTGACTAGGTTATAAAGGTTTTGTCTTGAATAACTATAATGGTTTATCTTGGCTTACCATTTATGGAAAAATGAAAGAAATAACTGATTGACAACAAGTCAGGACGACAAAAAAGTGTTTTAGGCAACAAATAAAATTACAGTTATAAGTATAATTATCGTTGCCTTTTTATTAAGCCAACATAATTCATATCATTATAAGAAGTGGCGCTGTAATAAGTATAAAGTAACAGAATTTTTTGAATAGGAAACAAAATAAAAATGTTACTTTAAGTTTTGTCTAAGGCAACACATTAGTTTCAAACTATAGTAATAATGTTAAATAGATATTGTAACAATTTTAAGTCTTTATAAAGTAACAAAGTGAATTTTTTTAGACAATAATTTGTAACAATAAAAGAAAAAATTTATTCTTTTGTTACCATTATTATTTAATGTAAAATCAAACTCTTATCATTATGTAGGCAACATTCATATATCTATCTATCTATCTATCTATCTATCTATCTATATATATATATATATATATATATAAAGAAATATATAGATATTAATGTACATCTTAATTGCGTACGTATTATCAAATGTAAACGAAAAGAAAACTACATTTATATATAACATATAGACCATAAGGACTTAAAATTCAACATTTAACATATTCAAAGTACAAAAGCAAATTAAATGTGCTTTTATTGTTACGAAATACAAAAACGAATTCTATAATCCTCATCAATTGCAAAGAAAATTACATATGCTTCAACAACTCTTCAACATTTGTAGAATTCAAAGTTAGTGTCAGGCTTCTTCACATTGGCTTTGTAACTTTTCTCAAAGTCTTTTATAAGTATAATGTATCTATTCTTTCGTACTACATGCATTCCAACTTCTTGACAGATACTGCAATCTGTAAGCAGATATTCAGTTATGATGAGAACGAGATTTTATTCAATATGAGATATTATGGTGGAAACTTGCACATTATTTCATATGGAAGAACTTTTAAAAATACGTGTCGATTACATTTAACACAAGTATGTAAGGACTTCTTATAGAAAACATGTAAGAATGTATCATTTGAACCGCAAATAGAAGCAATTTGGATTTCCATATGTAATAAACTCGTGCAAATAAGAGAGGAATGAAGGGGCAGTACCTTTAGACTTCATCACTTCACGGGGCCAGAGGCAGAGTGTTGAGAAAAAACCAATCAAGGGGAATATCTATATTGTAGCGACTAAAGGCCTTAACCAAAAATGGCATATCAAAAGCATGTGCATTGTGAGCCACAAACAGAACATAGCCATTGTTTTTGACAACTTCTAACGAACTGCAATAATATTGATATCAAGTCTTCCATTCCACAAAAGTTCTTAAATAACAGTTGAAACATAGTAAGAATAATTAATTTGATCATCATCTATGAACAAAATGTAGCTATAATAACTTTGTTAGTAATTCTCTTATAGATGTTAGTGGAGGCGAGTTAACTCTTAGTGGGGGACAAGAAGGTTTCATTTAAAGTGTCTGATGGTAAAAGAAATCCTTTCAAATCTATGGATGCTATCAAGAGAAACAAATCTTATAAAAAAGTTTAGCAAAGTTATACTCACAAGGACCCACCAGAAAAGCCATAAATTTGAAAGAATAATCGAAAAAAGAAGAAGAGGAAGAAAGGTGGTAGAAAGCACAATTAGGTAGCTCATTTACAGATTATGAAACCTATAGTAATGCTACAATTACATGATTCGTTTGAACCACCGTGAACAAAAGAAGTACGTCGAGCTAGCAACGGTAAATGAAGAACTACCTGGGAGGCAACCCATGATTTTAAATTTTTGTTGTTTTATCGTTTATTTTATATTAGGTTTTCAACTTTGTTTTTGCAAGTTTTTTTATACAAGTTAAACATCTTGGAGAAATCGAAAATAAGTATGACTTAGGTCTTCTTTGTCTCTCTCTCTCTCTTTTTCATAATGGATTGGAAGGGTGTGGATGGTAAGACAATGAAGTGTTGATGAAAATATAAGTTAGGGAAGGAATTCAGGAATGACACGAAGAAAAGAATCAAAAATGGGAAAGGAGCCTCAAAATTTGTAGTGTTATGATCATGATCCAATTTTGAAGTCTCTATCATGATTGTGACATCCTTGGCCACGATTGTGACTTGAGAATTTACTCTCTGTCACGTCGGGACCTGCAATAGGGAAAACTTGGAGCATACAATTTTCAAGCTTTCTTTCTTAATTTTATCCCTCTTTTCTTCTCCTTAACCTATATATTCACCCCTACCCTCATTTTTCTTACCCATGACACTCTCTCCACTCCCTCTTTAGAATCAAGACTCTCAAAGCCTCTCACTTATCTTTACAACCCTCCTCAAAGTTCTTTCTCTCTCTAAATTCTTCATACATCTCTCATTCCAAATGTGTATGTGAATTACGCAGATGGCCAAATGCGTTCAACCAAAAGGGCAAGGCACAAGTGTCAGGGCATGGACAACAAAACTGAGTAGCAGATTATAGAGCACCTTTTTCGATTTACTCAGAAGAGGACGGTAACTGTTTCTAAACCCTTCATTCTAAATTGTTGTTATGCCTAGATATTTAGGTTTTGAGATATTGGAAAGAATTGGATTAAGAGAAAATGTTGAAAACTTAATTCAATGGGAGAAATTTATGAATTTTAACTTTGTCATCTATAAAAAAATCACCCTTGAATTTTTCACATCCCTTCAATTTGAGCAAGATAATCCTAAATAATTATGGTTTCAGTTGTAGGGTCGACCGTACGAGTTAAATTATGAAACTTTGTGTGAAATCGGTGGATTCCTGGAATCAACCAATGTGGATCAACATGATGACTTCTGTGCCACATAATAACATAATTCGTAGTCCTGATTACTTTTTGTGGCACAAATTCATGTGTCAAACCATGTTTGACAAATGTAAAAGCAACAAGTGATCGATAAATGAGTTATTTATTTTGTGGTGCATGGATAATAGCGTCCAAGTTTATACATCCACCCATATTTTTAACATTATTATTGCTGCTCTGAAAAACAAATGCAATAATCTTGGCATGAGATACTTGGTTATTGCTGTTGCGGATTATTATGGTGTTAACTGTGATAGACTAACTGTGCATTTTCCTGAGTTTGTTAACACCTGTCATTTGACTAGAGCTGAGATTTTGAAGTCCCACAATATGGAACTACGAGACATCAATGTGAAATCATATGCCAAGAATAGGGGAGGAGAGACCAGTTCCAGCTTGACACCACCACAATAACAAATTGAGGACTCAACCAATGAAGAATCCTAAGAAAAAGAGATAGCCATATATGAAAAGTTGCTTAACACAATTTTAGACAATGCCAAGGTGTTGAAGGAGATAGCAAAGGAGTGAAGATGAAAATTCCTAGACATTCGAGGAATTTACAAATACTTAGAGGCTCAAGGTATTCAAATATCGCCTTTAACACCATCACCACCTCAATCACCATGACGAGTTTATGCTCTAACACTTATCTTTTTTTTTTCTTTTTTTTATGTATTTCTGTTATTTTGTTTTATTCCCACCTTACGTGTTATTTGTTCTCTTGACATTGAGGACAATGTGTTGTCCAAATTTGGGAAGGTTAGCTTTGTTGTTTTTATATTGAGTGTGAATTTTGCATAGTGTTTGCAGAAAAAGATATTATTGATTTCTAAAGTTATTTTTTGAAGCTAAAAGAATATAACCTTCTTATATAGCCAATATAGAAGTCCTAGAAGAAGATTTTTCATTAGATTTGCAATAGAAACCCTTACTAACTTCTCACAATAAAGTATTGTATCTTATAAGAAACTGATGATTTGAGTAGTCAACGATATGCTAATACCTTGATAAGAGCAGATTGAAGAACAAGTTCTAATTGTGAAATTAAAGGAGAATATTGATGGTACAAATTATGTTCCCTATAATATCTTAATTGAAGCCGGAGCTAGTAAAAGATACATTATTCATAATCTAATACATAATTTGATAAGTTTCCACCTACATGAACTTTATAAATATGTAAATTTCAATGGTGAAATACATTAGATAGTCACTGCCATAGAAACTGTCATTTTACTTTCATGATACTGGAACTAATATTTTTTTAGGAAATAACTCTCTCCAATTATTTCATAAAATATTATTTGATAATATTAAACAAAAAATACATTTCAAAACTCCTTATGTTCATTGAATCATAGTTAATAGAATTAAAAATGCTTATGTTTGATCTAGACCGATCAAATTTAAACCTAACATAACCCAACGTGGTGTGGGATATAAACAAAAACTGATCTTTCCAAAAGGAAAACCTTTATTAAAAATATAATAACAAATAAAAACGATTAAAGATGGACTTGAATTAGTAAAACATAAGATAAAGAAAAATTACTTTGATAACCCATTACAATTTTGGGATAAAAATAGGGAACACACAAACTTAAAAATGAAAGATAAACAAAAGATTATTAGAGTTACCGCTATGAGATAGAATTTAGAAGATCAAGAAGAATTTAAAAAATATCTTCTTGGACCAGAAAATCTAAAGATAATTAGGCTTAGTAAATCCCGTCATTCTTCCTCAGCTTTTATGGTTGGAAACCATGCATAACTAATTAGAAATAAAGCTAGAATGGTAGTAAATTATAAAAAATTAAATGATAATACAGTTTTTTATGGATACATCTTACATTGTAAAGAAACATTAATAAATTTGATAAGAGGAAAAAATTTTTGTTCTAAATTTGATTGAAAGAGTATAATTTTGCAGATAAAAATGAATAAAGATATTATTCCATATAATACTTTCTCTACTCCACACGGTCATTATGAATGGTTAGTTATGCCTTTTGGTTTAAAAAATTCCCCACAAATATTTCAAAGAAAAATGGATAATATCTTTAAGTATCATAATTTCATACATTGTTATGTGGAGATATTTTTAATAGCTAGTGATAATATTGCTCAACATATTATACATCTTAATAAATTTGCAAATGTACGTGAACAATATGGTTTAACTCTTTCTAAGAAAAAAAAAAGATATGTCAGACTAAAATAGAATTTCTTGGCATGGAAATAGATGGTATAAGAGTTCAACTTTAACCTTATATCCCCGAAAAAACCTCACAATTTCTTAATAAGTTACTAAAAATAAATTTAAAGTTTTTTAGGAGTATTAAACTATACTTCAGATTTTATTCAAAACCTAGCCAAAATAAAAAAACCTTTTCAAATGTTTTTAAAGAAAAATTAAATATTTGAATTTTTCACCCTATTTGATTGAACATGTAAAGAAAATTAAGATTTTGTGTATTACACTACCAAAGCTTTCGTTAACATCTGATGAGGATGACTTGATTCTTAAAACTGATGCTTCTGATCATGTCTAGAGTAGAGCATTGAAAAAGATAGATTATGATGATTCTAATAATAAGATGAATGAGTCTCTTTACAAGTCTACTTTGGGATCCTTTACAGGTACTCAATAGCAATATCATATAAATGAAAAAAAATTATTAGTGGTAGTGAAAAGCTTTAAAAAATTTATATTTTATATTACCTAATTTTTTTTAATAATAACTGATAATACTCAAATCAAGGCTTTTATTCAAAATAATTTAACTTCTAAACCTGAATATAAAATGACATACTTTATTTACAGAATATACCTTTGATATTGAGATTATCAAATCTAATAATAATTTTCTTGTAGATTTTTTAACTAAAGATGGTCAACCTCAAAGAAGAGATGTTTGATTTATTACAACAAATGTCCAAAGATATCAATGCTTGCTAGGCTTCAATTAAATATTAAGTAGATATTACGAACTTCTGTTAAGTCAAAATGACTTTACGTATATTGAATTTTGATGACAACCAAAAAAGGAGAAAAGCAGACGAAATATATACTTAACAAAAATCAGACAAAGCAAAAAGACAGACGGAAGACGTTGTAC
>JAOQMQ010000196.1:16138820-16149489 GCA_027563845.1 Erythroxylum subrotundum
AATCTTCAAGTACAAAAGTTTTCTGAATCGAATAATTTTTAAGAAGGGTTTAACGAAAAAGATAACACAATTCAACCGCCCTTCTTGTGTATTGATTATTATATTACTAACGTGTGATTCAACTTCAACTTCAACTTGATGCCAAAAGAAGTTGCAAAGCTACTTCTTTCATTTTACCATATATGTCAAGCAAGGATAAACCATTACAACTATTCAAAACAAAAAATTTATGGCCTAGTCAACAAGGCTTAGATGGTTGAAGATGCATCTTCTATAGGTTGTTCCTCCCCAATAAAGGAATGTATTAGTTAGCAAAGTTAGCCAAAAGAAGCTACTCTTGATAATATCTCTCTAAAACTTGATATTACACACAAATTAAGGATATAGAGAAATATTATGATTGATAGCCTTCCAAAAGGTCATCCTGTTTTTCAAGCACATTATGAGTTAATGAGAGATTTATACTCTCTACAAAATAGTGATACCTGCTATATTGATTTTTTAGGACATATCCTAGACTAAAATTTTTACAAGGCACTCATCCTTAAACTATTTGAGATTAGTATGATTTTGGCATGATAAATGTTGTATACTTGACTAATCTAGAGTTTCTTGAGATATCTTACTTCCTAGATTGATTCAAGAATAGATTAAGGATTATTATCTAAATAATCCTACATTGACTATAATATCTTGGTATTAAAGATATTGTTTGCTGGTCCAAATTTTTATAAAGATGAATGATATGATGCTTATCACTTCATTACTTTGGGAAAGGAAAAACATTTTACCATTATTGTGGATCATAAGTTAAGTAAAGAATTTTCTAAATACACTAAAAGTGATATCCGTTACAGAGTAGGAATCAGGATGAGAATTATTATTTCTAGCATAGAGGCAACATTTGAAAAGGGATTTTAAACCTATACCAAAAAGTGATTTTTCTTCTTTAATGATAGCCCTAATTAAAAGGACATCATTGTCTATTGAAAATTTTGTAAAAATGAAGATAAGCGTGATTGAGAAAGGCGTGATTGAGAAAGTCCTAAAGCACAAAAAATGTTTCGTCATCTCTGTAGACATACAGAAAATATTTGTCCTTCTTGTATAAGTGGTTGGAAGATGTTTAAAGGAAAAAGATAAGGTTGAAGCATCTAACGTGTCACGATCCAGTACTACATCGAGCTCATGCCAACTGCCGCATAACCGGGCTAAGGACACTTACGGTATCCTTAATTCGAATATGCAAGCTAACTGAATATATATTCTTCTTTTTCTTTTTTTTTTTGAAAAATTTGATATACAACCATGTATATATCAATATACAGTAGTATCTCCAAATATAGAACAATACCAAAGGGCTCAGAAAGTTCGGTGTTACATGACGTCTATACATACAATGATGATTCTGAATCAGAAAGATAAGATAGCATGGAAATTTCTCTAACCACTCAAATAAAAGAGAAGCCACTGTCAATAAAGATATAATTTACTATCAGAAAGATAAGATAGCATGGAAATTTCTCTAACCACTCAAATAAAATCATTAATAATGCTTTAAAGTGGGAGATGAATTGAGGTCGTGTTGGAATTTGTTAAAGGATCATCTACAAAAAAAAAATGGTTTACCAAGTTTTTCAGCTCTAACCTTATAGTAAAGTAACTACCCTTGAGGCTCCTTCAGCAAAGTCCAGTACAACCTTAATTTGTTTCCTACCTTAAGGAGTATACTAAAGATTTTAGGTTAAGAATTTGGTTTTAAAATGGAAGTTGTAAAATGTATATGTTAGAAAGGAAATTTTTTATTTCATAGTAGAAGATATTATAAAGATAAGATACATGAAGATTAATTAATGCCTTAGCATCAAGTATTCGGCTATATGATCTTATAAGTTATTCCAATTGGAATAGAAATACTAGTAGGACTAATCATTATCTTGGAATATATATTAAATTGTTGTTATATAATGGTTGTATTCCACATTGATTTATCTTATAAGGTTGAATTTGTTCAAGAAAACTAGTTCCTATCATTATCTCTAAATCAAATCATTTATGTTCAACTAATAATCTTATAGGTATTTTTTTATCTGTTATCTTAATAGTGGTTTCTATGGTGGTATCTATTTGATGTATTTCACCATTGAAATTTGTATATTGATAAGGTTCATTTAAGTGAAAACTTATTAAATTATGTATTAAATTATGATTAATGTAACTTCCACTAGCTTCGGTGTCAATTAATATATTAACCATTGCTTCGCTTTTCCCCTTAATGAAAATGGGAATAATTTTAGTCTTATCACATAATCCTTAGCTCCGTTGATCTTAAAAATGTCACAAATCTCCAAAAATTTTAAGATATGCGCGTTCAGATCCTCATCTCGTAGTCCATCAAATTGGACAGACTGTTACACCATCCGAATAATTCTCAGCTTGATCTCAAAGTTATTGGCATTCACATTTAGTTTAACAATATTGGACTCCACTCCTGTTAAGTCTGGTCTAGCATAATCGAATATAGTTCTTGGGTGGTTTGCCTTGGTTCGTGATTCCCCAGTATCAATTTAACCTCCCAAGCCCTTTATTTGCTGATCTAGCTCAAACTCTCTCAGTTATGCTCTGCGAAGATTTTGACAAGCTGTTCTTTCTATTTCTGGATCTCCATTAACTAAGCTCGTTAGATCACTTCGGGTCATAAACTGACCAAAGAGTCAATATCTGTGAAAAAAAGAAAATTAAAGAATCAATAAAATAAAATAAACTAGAAACAAAATTAAGATAAAATAAAGTAAAAATGGTTAGAGTAATAAAAGCTAGGTTTTTCCTAATATTGCTTATCCCCCGTAATGATGCAAAAAACTTGATTGACCTATTCTACACTCATAAGAATTTTATCAATTTTAAACCACAAATACATGGATTAATTGTAGCTAGGATAAACAAGTATGAGTTAATCCCACAAGGATTGCAAGTACTAGTATTGACCTTTTTTCTATTATCTAACCGTTGAATCAGATTGTGGATTTAATTAAAAATTAAACTAAGATTGAAATAATAATGAAATTAGACAAAGGAAAACACCTAAAAAAGTTGATATCAAATAAATAGTACCTAGGAGATGAATTCCCCCAGGATTTCTTAAATATTAGCCCTTTATCATGCAATTATATTTTTTATTATTGAATCGTAGAAATTCCTATCTTATGTTAATATCTTTTCAAAACTATTAACAAATAATCCCTCATCTGATTAACCGAAATCTCTTTCTAGTTGACATTAATCTAGATGATTTACGTCAACCATCTCTAGGTTTACATGCAACTCCTTCTAGTTATGATAGATCTATTTACATAAAAGGATTTCTCAATCTGAAATCAAATCATGAACAAATATTTCGGATATATTAGAACAAGAACATAACACATAATTGAATATCAATAAATCAATAAGTAAAACTGCGTTAAATAAAATATTGATTCATATTTATATCATAATTTAGGATTTATGATGCCTAGGCATTAAACAAATTTAATTCCTACTCATAGAGAACAAAACCAAAGAAATATTTAGAAAAAATATAAATAAAAGAAATCATATTATAAATCTTCCTTTTTTTTGCCTAATGAATCTCCTTGCAATTTAGATTGAATGAGGTTATCTATCGGATCTTGTTACGTATTCTTCATATTTTCCTTGCCTTCTATTTAGAATCATCACTTCTCTATGTTTCTTACGACTCAAAATGCTTTAAAACCTACCTCTTCTTATTTTGACTCTTATCACGTCCTTTTATAGTAAAAACTAGAAATTATAAGCTATACATGATCAACATACATAATCGTGTAGGTGAATATGTATCTCTAAAATTACCTGAATTCACAATTTTACAAGGCCATAAAGACTTACATGGATAAAATACACATCAACATACATGGGTGTGTAATTTCACACGACCATAAACAATATTCTTTAAGTTTTCACATGTTTACAGAGACTTACACAATCATTATACATGGTCGTGTAGGTCCTAGTTGCTTCAAATCTTCATTCCATGCTATGATTTCATCCAAATTCTTCTCTTTTTGGTCCAAGAAGGAAATTATCACCTACAAATACACTTGAAGCAACTTAAATACCAAATCAATACATAACAGAATTCTTAACTATAAGCTTGCAATATTATCATATCTCCACCACTTATAAGTAAACTAGAAACAAAAATCAAAAGGTCTTGTCACTAGGTTTTAATGAGTCTTATGTAAGGTATGATTGGGATAATGAAAAAGGTGATAAAATTGATGGCAAATTACAAAAACAAGATTTCGAGAAACTTAGTTCTTCATAATATAGGTCCCTCACATTTTAAATCCATCGGCACCATAACTTTAACATTTTTGAAACATTTTTTATTTTTTAAAAATAGTATGAGCATTCATCATATACCAACAATTAAAGAAATATTATACCTTTTCAAATTTTAAGTTTCAAACAATCAAAAAATGTAAATAGCCTTCAGGGTTTAAATTAATAATAAGGCTTCAAGAAAGATAAGGTAAAGGTTAATAATATGGTTATAATCAATGAAAAAGGCTAAGGCTTAAAATTAGTTACTCGTTAGAGGTAAATATGATAGGGTAATTATCAATAAAATAGGCTAAACAAATGTTGAACCTAAATACCTTTATCATTTCAATGCTTCTAACTTAACAAATGTGGTCTCAATATGAATAACAAAATCAAGTTCTAGAATTATCGAACTATGCATGATAACAAATATGAAATAATAAAAGAGCTTAAATTTTGTTTTGTTAACAAGCACCCGGGCGCTGCTCCAACAAGATTGGGAGATCATAATTCAGCACGTGCTACGCGAAGGAAACCAGTGTGCAGACTACCTAGTTTCTCTTGCTGCCCTTACTGACCCAGGGTTGCATTACCTACAAGAGCCACCGATGTCGATCGTGGAGTTCCTCCACCGAGATCAACACAGAGCTGTGTACCGCAGATCGCTGCGTTAGCTTCGCTTTTGTGTTTTTTGTTTTGGTCCTTTGTATATAAAAAAAAGAGCTTAAATTTTGTCTTTTTTGCTCTTAGCCTTAAAAGATCACAAAAATGGTCCTATACGTGCAAATGATATACAATTTTCATTCAAATTAACTATTTCAATGACTACAAAAATATCACCTAGAAAAGCAAGTTTATTCTCTAATTTTCACCCTTTTGCATATTAATTCAATTCAATAGTCAATAATTATTTCAAGTATTTTAGAAAAATTCTAACTAATTCAAGATATTAGTTAATAAAATGTAAAAAAAGATTATAATAAGCTTAAGAAATCCTTCCCCACACTTAAAATTGTACATTGTCCCTAATGTACATAACATAAGTGTATATAAATAAAAATTAAGAAAGGGTAAGAAATTAGTACTTCCTTGAGTAATAAGAATTCAGAATTCTGATTATGATGAGGTTCCCATTCGATATTAGATACAATAATCCTTATAAGATATAGATAAAAGGGGTAAAAGATCAAAGAAAACAAAAATGATGAAAATAACTAAGAAACATGGAAATAAAAATGACATAAATGGAAATAGCATTGCATTAATGTTTAGACAAGATAAAATAATAAAGGAAAGAAAATAAGAAAGTACATAAATAATGAGAAAAAGAAAAGAGAAAACCAAAATTAAGCATCTCAATCTTATTGTGACTCTAACATGTCCATTGATGGAGGGTCCTTGCATTATAAATCCTCAAAATAGGAGGAGCTGAATATAATGTACCTGCTTTAGATGGTGGAGGTTAAAAAGTCATCCCTTGATGGCTTACCATCTACATTAAGAAGTCACCCATCCATCTAGTATAAGCCTCTAGCTACCCTATCCACTCCACAATCTTCACTTGTTATACTCATATAGTACGTTAAGTACCTATGAGTTGCCCCATGTGTCTCCTCAGTCGAGTTATTTTCAACTGGTCCAGGTGTGGTGTTCACATCCTGGGTAATTCTGTACTATCCTCCTTTTATGTGACCCATCCCATTCGGGATAGCAATGGATACAGCTGCGATAGTTGCTCAACTATACGTGGCTCCTCTCGAGCTCCTCCCAATGCGGCTAGCTCGTCGGGAACTTTAATTAGGTGGTAAATGTAAGCCTTAAGATTCAGTGCATGTGTTTCATCACCTCAAGATTCATATGCATGTGTTTCATCACCTTAAGATTTAGTGTTGCCATGGTATCCACTAGTCACATCGCTAGTAATCTGTTGAAGACCCTTTTTCATCAAGTAAGCCTCGTCACGTAAGGTCCAATGCAAATCATCCCAACCTTCTTCTTTTTGCTCTGATGCCAAATAAATTGGGCTAAAGCATGCCCTAAGTGTATTTACATCCTTTCACTCATGCTCCAAATGTAGAACACACCTAGCTATTCAATGACGTCATGACTGTCACCCTGTCCACTCAACGTGTGACTAAGAACTCCATATATATACCGAAGCGTTGGGTATCTCCTTTGCGCATTGTGGTCCCATCATTATACTTGTAACTTTACATAAGTGCGAGAACATAACGATAAAGTATGAAAAATAACTATCTTACCACACTTGTTTCTCATGCTCACCAATTTGTTAAACGTGAAAACAAAATAGAAAAAGGAAAATTAAACGCGTAGTATGAAATTTAATGCAAATCAATAGATAAACTAACAAATAATAAAATAAGACAAAATAATTGGAAATCAACTAATTACCTAATTAATGACAAAAATGAAAATAAAAATATTGTAACTAACAAATAAAATTAATCTAATTATTTAATTATGAAATTAACCCTAAAATTGAAATTAACGATCCTACTATAACAATTACGCAAAATCAATAAAATTAAGCATTGTATTTATCTAAAATAAAAATTAAATTAAATTAAAAAACAACTTTAATTAACTATAAAAACAACCAATTAATCCTAATTTCATGCAAACACATCATAATTTAACAATTAGTGAGCAAAATCGCATAATTCGCAAATCCAATTAAAATTGCATCAATACATATGCAATTTATCAAATTGAATCAATAAATCATATGGGTAAAGATAAAATGCAATTATTAAACCACAATTAACCACAAAATCACAAACCCTAACCCTAACAATTTTGGGGGTGAAAATCCCTTAAAATTGCAAAACACCCATTTTCTTAGGTTTCACAAATTTGCAAGAAAAACGCTGAAAATAAGTTAATGAGTGAGAGTGGCAACGACGGGAGAGTTAGAGAGAGAAGAGAGAATGAGAAAAATGAAGGAGGTTGGGCAAATTTAAAGTTATCTTGGAATTACATAGTTTGTTACATGGCTGTATAGCTGACCGTGTAAGTCATAAACTTGCAACTTGTTAAGGACTTACACGATCTGTTACACAGGCATGTATCTAACCGTGTAAGTCTACACAAGTGTGTTTAGAGAGCATGTAGCTAATATGTATCTAACTGTATAAATCTACATGAGCGTGTCTAAAGAGCATGTAACTCTCTGTAAATGTGTGCAACATGAAAAATAGTTGAAAAAACATAGAAACTTTTGCACCTAAAGTTACAAAACTTTAACAAGCATACCCTAACATTAGAACCTTTACTACATTTTTCCTTTTGCTTACTTCCTTTAACTTGCAAGGTTTTGGTAAACCTTTAAAGGTAGTCCTACAAAATATCTAAAAAAGAATCATAATGTGACTCACTAGGTTTATTAACATCAAGTTCAAGATTAAAATTCATGACATTAGGCATTTTAAATTCAACCTCTTCGTCTCCCACCCTTAACATTAACTTGCCTTCCCCAACATCGATAATTGACTTAGTAGTCTCCAAAAAGGGTCTACCAAGGACTTCTACATCTTCCATTATGTCAAGAATCACAAAATATACTAGGAAGATAAAATTGTCAACCTTAATAAGAATATCCTCTATAACTCCCTTAGGATATTTTACTGATCTATCTGTTGGTTACACACTTATCCAGTAGGTTTTAATTCACCTAATCCCATTTTCTTAAAAAATAAATAAAACATCATGTTAATTTTGACCCCTAGGTCGGCTAAAGCCTTATCTATTTATAAACTACCAATTTCACAAGGAATAGTAAAACTCCTTGGATCTATAAGCTTCTCTGGTAGTTTGCTTTTTGGAATTTCTGAGCCCCTTCCGCTCAACATTACAGTCAAGATCCCCTCCAAATTTGCATTATTCTATAGTAGATCGTTCAAAATTTTCATATGTTGGTGCATCTACATAGGAGCTTCAACAAGAGTTAAGTTAACTTAGAGTTACTTAGACATTTCAGGGAACTTACCAAATTGTGAATCTAGTAGATATTTCTTCTTTTTAGCAGGTAAGGGTTGACAAGTTGATATTCCTTGACTTTTCTAAAGTGACCTTTACCTTTAGCTTTTACTTGACTCATTGTAGTCTCCTTTTTTTTTTTCTCCTCCTTCTTTTAGAAGCTTTTTCCCACTCTTAGGGGTGATTACCATTACACGTTCTTTAACACTTGTTTCAATTATACTGGGCAAATTCCCCTATGGTCTTTTAGACATTAATTTTTTTATTTGACTGATTTGAACCTCTAAGTTACATATAGAAGCCTCATTTTATTGATGTCTCACATTAGAATATTGATTAATCTTTATTATCATCACTTTTAGAGTTGGCTTCTTAGCTTGAGGTGGTTGTTGAAATCTTGGTTGAGGGTTGTTCCTTACTTGCCCTTGATTTTTCCAAGAGAAATTAAGGTGATTCCTCCATCTCAGATTGTAAGTATCGCCATATGCATTGTTTTTGGGTCTAGGAGCATTTCCTATATGATCCCTATGCTTTAGCTATAATGTTTGACAGTTTTGAGCTGTATGTTTTAGCCTGCACACCTCAAACTGCATAACTTGGCATTGTGGATTCATTGTTAGTTTATCATTTTTTTTCAAATCTTCCACCTGGTTTGCCAATCGTGCCACTGCGTCCACTTCATAGACCCCTATTAGCTTGTTAAGTCTGACTCAAGAAGAGCACCATTGATA
Organism: Erythroxylum subrotundum; assembly: GCA_027563845.1. Taxonomy (NCBI): domain Eukaryota; kingdom Viridiplantae; phylum Streptophyta; class Magnoliopsida; order Malpighiales; family Erythroxylaceae; genus Erythroxylum; species Erythroxylum subrotundum. The sequence goes on from JAOQMQ010000196.1 coordinate 16,147,895, forward strand.
ATTGTTTATCGCTATGTCTTTAATAAGGTCATGGGCTACTTCTGGTGTCTTATTATTAAGAGTACCCCCAGCTGCTGCATTTACTGACTGCTTTGTGTTTTGGTTTAGCTCATTATAAAAGTTTTGGATCTACAACCAAAGAGGTAGACCATGATGTGGGAATTTTCTCATTACCTCTTTGAACCTCTCCCATGTATCATATAAATATTCTGAATCGGCATGGGATTAGGAGGAGATATCATTCCTCAACTTTGCGTTCTTCACCAGTGGAAAGTACTTCAATACAAATTTCTCTACCACTTGATCCCATATAGTGAATGATGATCTTGGCATTGAGTTTAACCATTGCTTCGCCTTCCCCTTAATAAAAACGGGAATAATCGCAATCTTTTCGCATAATCAGTAGCTCTATTGATCTTAATGGTGTCACAAAACTCCAAAAGATTTGAGATATCTGGGTTTGCGTCCTTATCTCGTAGTCCATCAAATTGGACAGACTGTTTCACCATTTGAATAATACTCAGCTTGATTTCAAAGTTATTGGCATTCAAAGTTGATCTGACGATGCTAGACTCTGCTCATATTAAGTCTGGTCTAACGTAATTGAATATAGTTCTTAATTGGTCTACCATAGTTTGTGATTCCTCAGTATCAATTTGACCTCCCAAGCCCTTTATTTTTCGATTTAGCTTGAACTCTCTCATTTATATTCTGCGAAGATTTCTACAAGCTGTTCTTTTAATTTTTGGATCTTTGTTCACTAAGCTCGTTGGATCACTTCAAGTCATAAACTGACCAAAGAGTTAATATCTACGAAAATAAGAAATAAGAAAATCAATAAAATAAACTAAACTAGAAACAAAATTAAGATAAAATAAAATAAAAATGGCTAGATTAATAAAAGCTAGGTTTTCCCAATATTATTAATCCTTGGCAACAATGTCAAAAACTTGATTAACGTATTCTATACTTATAAGAATTTTATTAATTTTAAACTACAAATGCACGATATAGCTGTAGCTAACATAGGCAAGTACGGGTCGATCCCACGAGAATTGTAAGTACTAGTATTTACCCTTTCTTTATTATCTAACTACCGAATTAGATTTTGGATTTAATTAAAAATTAAACTAAACTAATTAAACTAATAATGAAATCAAACAAAGAAAAATACTTGAAAAGTCGATATCAAATAAATATTACCTAGATGATGATGAATCATAAGAATTCTTAAATATTAACCATTTATCATGTAATTTTATTTTTGATTATTGGACCTTGTAAATTCCTATCTTATATAAATATCTTTCTTCAGACTAATAACTACTAATCCCTCAGTTGATTAACAAAAATCTCATTCGAGTTAAAACCCTTTGAATTGCATTATTGATTCTTGAATTTTACTAATAGGTTTGACCTCAATGTAAAGGATTTACTCAACCTATCTGTAACATCCCGGAACTTAGGAAAATGGTAAATTGGTAAATTTGAGTGTTTCGTGAGAGATAGATAGAAATGGTAATTTCATGCATTATGGAATATATTCATATTGTGAAAATTTAATTGGTTGCACATGAAATATTTGTACCTGCATA
>JAOQMQ010000196.1:16166460-16184260 GCA_027563845.1 Erythroxylum subrotundum
TAAAATATTATAATTAATTAATTAATTAGTTATAATATAATTAATTAAAATATAATATAATTAATTAATTAATTAAAATATAATTAATTAATTTTAATTTCTTAATATTTTTACAAACAATCACTGTATAATAATAATCATTCTTTCCTGTTAACCAACCGCAATAATAATAATAATAATATCCATTATTTTTCCTCACTATATTTATTCTCATTCTTATTACTATTTCTTTCACGCCAAAAGTACGTTACCATTTACCTTTTAGCCCTGTTCACAGGAAAATAGGCTCTTTAGATAATTCATAATATCCTTTCACTTTCCTTTTTACTCGATACGAGCCAATAGAGCCAGGCATGTAAACTTATGAAGCCATGTCTCAAGTACTTACAATTGAAGCTTAGCTGGAGATCCATTACCAGTTATATCGTTCATTCAAAGATCTCTCGAACGCAAGCTAGAACATTTAGTAATGACAGTAGATAAGGACCGTCAGAATCCAAGTGATTCAGGAAAATCATCTTGCGCTTCATCACGCAATCAGATGAAGACTTGGAAGTGCATTTATTGTTACTGGGGGTCCTATGTTATGGTCAGAAGCATAAAATCATGATAGGACACAGAACGTGCAGTTATTTCACTTGACAAAATCAATCTCCATGTACATTGATGTTAAACAGCGCACAAACAATACAGACATGGGTACTCGAGGGGTATGAAGTCCGCTACAAAATGACTGCCTCTTAATCCTTCTTGGTGAAACCTAATTCTTAATAAGAGCAAACAGACATTTCGGATGGAAGTCACTCCCTGTACATATTCTGTCTAACATGATCGTCAGGGAACAGGAAGTCATTTGCAGGACCTATCCCAACATTTGTAATAGGAAGGGATGTTGAAAGACTTTGTTGACTGGACATCTGTGGCGTGAGGAGATGATAAGGGGGGCTGATGGAATAAGTGGGATAAACGTAGTCACTGAAAGAAAGTAGAGCTGGATCCAAGCCAGAAACGCAATTAGACTTCTGACCAGAAATTCTTGACCCACCTTTTACATATCTACTAGTGAGAAGTTGATCCCCTGAAGAAATGCCTGATCTAGTTTCCAAGTAAGAACTAGAAAGAAGTAGGTTGGCAGTAGCTGATGGGAACCTCGTGTCAGGGCAATACTTTCCCAAACTCAATCCCGTGGTTGAATTAAGGAAGTCCTGCCTAGTGTTAGCTTCAACTGAGAAATCAGTTGGTAGTCTGAAAAGTCCTGCACACCCAACAGGACTACCTTCTTTAGACCCAGGTATCATCAAAGGAACTGAAAGCTCACAGCGACGTGTGTCAAAACCTCCACCCACTGAAGGGAACCCATTGATTCTCTGTTGCAGTGAGAGCCTTGCTTTTCTAAGTGACTCCAGTACACAATCCACTTCATTGGCAGCTTTGTGAGGAATTAGTGCATAACAATCCTCATGGCTTTCAGAACCATTTGCTTTACAGACACTAATACCTGAGCTTGATGTACATGAAAGATTAGAAACAGTCCTGGAGGGATCATGTAAGCCAAGTGAATTCGAATGATTTTGGTGTTTGAGCGATGGTCTATCCTGACTGTTTCCAAGGATCTCCTGATTTTGCCTCTCCCAGGCCATAGAGAATGCAAAGTCTTGAGTTGCAGTCCTAGGACCAGCTGTACTAATTGTATTTCTTTGCTGCAAATACCCAGTGGCCACATTTGAAGGAGAAAAGAAACCACTAGGATGAATATTGGACAATTCTTGCACTGCTGAATTTTCACCATGATTTTGCGAGGGAATTGTCTCAGCAGGGCGTGGAGTCCATGCCTTCATCTCATATCTCTCCTCAGTAACATCAGAGCGGTTCCCTGGATCACAGAAGTCCTGCAAAAGTAATAATGGAAAGACTCTGTTGTAAAAAGCATGAAATTGAACAGGCATATATAATATACTGAAAATGATATTTTCTGTTAATGCATGTTTAAAGTACTTTTACTGATTCCAATTGTAACAAAAATGAGATGGGCATTGAGACTGCAGATTGAAAATGTTTCCCTTTAACAAATGCTACCAACTTGATTTCAAAGAAATTGACAGATTTTTCAGTTACAGTGATCTGGAGTATGCATACCAGTGTACTGTTATGATCTCTGAATTTCTCCTCCCATTCTCTTTGATCCTTTTCCATCTCTTCATATTTACCAATCAGTTCAGCTTGGTGCTCAAGTGCTTTCTCCATGTCTCTGTCTCTGTCTTTGTCTCTATCTCTATTGTAAGCATTACAATCATGGTTATTACCACTTGAATTTTGTTCATTTTCCAAGTAGCCAGAGAGTTGGGCCTGTTTATCTTTCCGTATTTCAACAACTCCTCCCAACATCTCAGGTTCAATGCCACACTCATCTACTGTAGGAGAGATCACATTTTCTACAGTCTCAAATTTGATAGAATTGGTTTTATGTTCCATAGGTAAAGATCTGTCAGCACAAAAAATAACATAGACAAGTGTCTTGACCTTGGAAAAAATAGTAAAATAAAAGATAATCAATAGTGAATATGTAAGAAATGTTTGATATCCAAAAAATTTCTATATTTTATTCTTCATTCTCTATAATTCCCTTTCCATTTAGAGTACCATTCTATTTTGTGGTTGTAAAGTAAAAGTGTTACAACTACAAAACAAACTTTGCATGATGAAAACGGGTATTCAATTCAACTAACTTCTCGACTACCTTGGAATTGGATATGAAAAACAGGATAAGATACATGATGGTTCCCTGATGATTAAATCTAGAACAAGAAAACAAAGTAGAAAATTTTACCTAGAGTCTTTTCGTTTTATCTGGCGGCATGACTTTCCTGTTCGATGTTTTGGTGAAGAATAAATAGATGCGAAACTGTTTCGTCTTCTCAGGGACAGTTCCTTGTACTTTTCAAGAGAACGCGGGCTATCTTTGCATCCTTTCCAAGACAAGCTTCTACCAGGTACTGGAGAAAAGTCAAGATCAGAAACCAAACCTCCTTCCAACTCATCTTTTCTCATTTTTGAATTGACATAATGATCCTCTTCTCTAAAGGAGTTATTACCAGCTGCAGATTCACAATGGGTATCCTGATCAGAGCTTGAATCATACGTATCAGAAACATCACTTATCCCATTGCTCTCCAAAATCGCAAGAACATCTGCTGTTGCTCTCTCAGCTTTCATTCTTTGAAGAGAAACAATCCTTAACTGTTCCTCCAATTCTGATACCTAATGCCCAAAGAAAACAAATACCAAACCAATCTAAGAGATACAAGAAAGAGGGAGAAGGGGAAGATGCTTAGAGAAAGTCTATATTGAAGTACCCTTTTGCTTAGTTCATCAGCTCTCTGTCTAGCACTTTTGGAGACTGATCTTTCAGAGAGCAACCGTGCCCGAAGGAATTCAACAGTCATCGCATTATTATCAACATTGGAACTTGTCCTGATGAATGAGCAAAACAATTACACATTCATAAAGAAGGGCGAAATTTTCATTTAAGTGAGTATTAGTTTATTCAAATTGGACAGCAGATTCACGTATTTATCTTGTGCGTATTAAAAACTGAATATATTTTCTGCCTTGGAACTTATTTAAGCCACACAAAACATCCAAAGATTATGGCTTTGATTCAACCTCCCATAATAAACCTTTCTAGTTCATTTTATCTAAATCATTAGGAACCACACATTCCTGGGAAAGCAAATACAAATAAATGAAGCCGTTAATAGTAGCAACCCCCAGATCTTAGTCGAGAGACTAAGAATCAACGACTTATCAAGGCAAAACCAGTAAAAATATTTTAAACCCACCTCAGTGACCAAAAACGGGAAAAAAAAAAATACCCAGATGAAATTTACCTCTGATCTTGCTTCCCCTGATCAGAATTGCTCATAGCTGCTGTATACAGCACACAAGAAAAAGCACAAAATAATACGCACTTAAAAGTCCAACTTCGAAAGCCCGTTCCTGTGAACGAACGAAAAAGAACTAAATGGACAGAGAAATATAAGATAACGTGGTAATCACAGCCATTGAAATTATGTTACAGAAAGATAACAAATGACTTGAAAGAAAAGAATCATATGGGTCCTATACCTCATGGTCTGAGAGAGAGTGAACTGCATCATTAAATTATTAAACCCTAAAAGCGTGACTTTTACTTTCACCAACTACTAAGAGATATGGAACGGAAGATGAGTGTTCAGGTCCATCGAGAATGTACACAGAAGTTTCTTTTTTGAGAAGATTGATGTTAAGACCATGGCCCATCATCATTCTTTCCCCATCTCTTTACCTTTTTCCGTTTTTTTTTTTGGGTTTTATTTCCCTCTTTTGTCTGCTTCAACGAAGTTAAATTTAAATACAGTATTAAACAAGTAGGGTTGATTATTTAACGCTTCACAAACGAACCAAAGATTGTTTTAAGAGCTGGAGAGTACATTATTATGAATTTAGTAATAAATGAACACATCTCAAGTCGATTGTTTTAAGAGCTGTAGAGTACATTATTATGAATTTAGTAGTAAATGAACACATTATTTATCAAAAATAAATAAATAAATGAACACATCTTAAGTTCTATTTTAATATTCGTTCAATACAAATATTAAGTTCTGATAGCATTGAGTTTCACTCCATGGAATGAGTTGAGTTTTGTATTGTAATTTCATTGATATATATCTTTTATAAAATTAAAGTTATATCATTGACATTTAAGTTTATACCTAAAAGCTAAACTATTTTTATTTTTTTAGATTTGATGCCACGCATACATTTGTTTTACCTTTTCTAATTTCACTTTTATTCAAGTTTTTAATTTAAACACTTATATTTTTATATTTTATTTGAGTTTTAAAAAAAGTTTAGACTAATTAAATTTACATCGCATTGTGGAACATGTAACCTAACATGTATCTTAAAGAGAGAAGCTCTTTCTTCTCTCTAAGATCTTCATTCTTATGTTCATGCTTATGCAACGTATGTTTTCTTCTCATCAGCTAATTGGTTCTCTATTGACCTCTTCCTGATTTTGGTTCTTCTGTTGTTCTTGGGGATTGCTTCTCCAACTCTATCTCTTCTTTTTTTTTTTGTTAAATCAGAAAATTTTATACAGATCTAAATGAATGTACAACGTTAGAAACTACTCAATCAGTGATCTCTTAAGGCATTGGTAACAAACTATCCTATCCATATGCACTTGTTGAATAAAGGGGCTTGGTTTCACAAGGGGACGTACGAAAATAAAAACGTGGAGGCTCCAAAACCCCTTACATCTCACCCTCACTTCCTGAACAATTCATCACACCAATGTTCCAACCTTAGCCACATTAGAACCCAACAGTGACCAGACATATGTTAACCTCCAATAACTAGAATCATAATCCAAATGAGACAACACAAGATAAGAAAACAGAAGCTATCTCCTGATCCTTTTGCTTGTAGAAAGAGGAAATATAACTTGAATCTTGGGAGATCTCCATGGATACTGCCACTTTGTTGCTATGAACTCTGGAGGAAATTGGAACCTCCAACTCTCCTCATGTATGCTCTTATGACGGTGACTCACATGCTGTTTGGCAAATGAAGGTCCTGCGCTATCAAACCTGCAGAAGATAAATGTTAGTAAAATTGTCACTTTCTATTTGAGTTACCTCCTCTAGGTGTTTGAGCTTTGAATGTCTATAACTTGGGAGATTACTCTGAGGCTCACACTCCCAATATCCTTGGCTTCATCTTCGAAGGTTCTAGCATTCCTTTCAGCCCATATATGGTAAACAATAGTAGAAAGAAGGATTGGGAAATTATGTGTGTCTGAAGGTCTTAACTGGGAGGAAATATTAAACCAAGAGAGAATAGGAAGGGTTGGCTGAATAGGAATATGTAAGTGAAAATGTGAGATGCATCGGTCCCAAACCAATTTAGAGAATGGACATGCAAAAAACAAGTGGTCATTGGTTTTATTTGCCGATAAACACAAGGAACAGTGGTTAGGAGTTTGGAGGTATGAGAGTTTATCACGGGTTTGTAACTTTTGAAGGAGAGCAAGCCAGAGGATAAAGATGCACCTCGATCTACTTCTTTTGAACCGTACTAGCTTGTGCCAAGGTACTTCCTATAAAGGAGGTCTTAAGAATTTATAGGCTGAGTCATTGGTATACTATCTTGTGGGGCTAGCTAACCATTCCAGACAATCAGATTGGGTACTATTGGGTTGGTATGAAGGTGTCTCAAGGTTCCTTATGATCTCAATGGATGTCTCATGCCACCGCCACTCATCATGGTTGATTACTTCAGCGATTCTGGCTGTCATTGGAAGCTCCGAGCCATTAATCTCCCTTGGAGAAGAGAAATTCTGCAGTATTCCTCTCGGGTGTTATGGGTCCTGTCATAAAAGAGTAGATATACCATTGCTTATCCTAAATCTGAATTGGTTCAACAGTTTGTCCCGCACATATAAAATTTTCCTCCAACTCCAAGAACTATTAGAGATAGGTTGAGCATTCCAGAAGTTTTGTCATCTCAAAATGATAGTATTCACCCATTTAACCCACAGTGCCTCCTTATCAACAAAAGAATCCAGATCTATTTTCCTAATAGGACATGGTTCCAGGATAGTCAAATGTTTCACTCCTAAACCTCCCTCCTTTTTCACTCTACAAATATCACTCCACTTAACCTTGGCATGAGATTTCGAATCTGTCGTCCCAGACCATAAAAAATTCTTGAGCTTAGACTCTATCTTTTTAAGGATGGAAGAAGGGAGTACAAAGTGGGTAGACCAATAAACTTGAAAAGAAGAAAGAACTGATATAACCAATTGGATTTTACCTGCATAAGAGAGACTTTTGTGAGTCTATCTATTGATCCTCTTATCTATTTTGTCCAAAAGAGGAAGGCAATCTCTCCTAGATAACCGGCCTGGAATGAGGGAAACCCCTAAGTACCGTATAGGAAGAGTACCTTGCTGGAGACCAGAAAGAAGTTTCATTTGATGAGTCAGATAATTCACATCTGGAGATAAAAAACTGACTCTTGGAAGTATTCATATCCTTGCTAGAAAAAATAGAGAAAGTACACAAGGAATCTAGCAAGGTCTGAGCAGATAACAAATCCACATGGCAAAACATCAGAAGATCGTCAGCAAACAGAAGATGAGTGAGTTTAAGGCTTTGACATCTCTAATGATATTTAAAAGAAGGGGTATTCTCTGTACAAGCTTTCAAATTTATGGAGAAAACTTCCATATATAGAATAAAGAGGAAAGGTGATAAGGGATCGCCCTGTCTTAGACCTGACTTGCATTTAAAATTTTTTGAGGGGGATCCATTGATAAGGACTTAATAGGAGGGAGTGGTTATGCATTCTGTGACCCAACTTAAGAACTTCAAAGGAAGGCCAACTACTTTTAGAACATTAAGAAGGAAATCCCATTAAATTGAGTCATAGGCTTTTTGAAGGTCCACTTTAAAAGCACACCTCCTCTGATTATTAGAAAGGTGATAGTTCTTGAAGATCTCTTGGGCCAACAGGATATTATCCCATATTCGACGGTTCTTAATGAAAGCACTCTGATTAGGGCTAACAATGAGAGGAAGGATTTCTCGGAGTCTATTGGCTAAGATTTTAGCTATCACCTTATAGATCATGTTGCAACAAGGGATAAGTCAGTGGTCTAAAACTATGGAAGGGTAAGCTTTTTTGGGAATGAGAGAGATGAATGTGGAGTTGAGCTCTTTGAGGAGTTTCCTATGATGAAAATTTTTTTAAATGGCTAATGTGACTTCTTCTCCGATAATAGGCTAGGTTTGTTTGAAGAAGAACCTGCTAAACCCGTCTGAGCCTGGGGCCTTGTTGGGATGTAGAGAGTTGAAAGCCTCCCTAATCTCTTGAGCTGAAACTTCAGTAATAAGAGAACTAGAAAGGTTTTCAGACAAGGGGATAGGAAAAAGATTTCCCACAAACTCTTTAGAAGAGTGGAGAAACTTATTAGCTCCTATAGTACCTTGAAAATATGCAAGGAAGTGATCTTGAATTTCTGGGAGCCCTACAATTCTATTCCCATTCCCCACGTCTAGTGAGTGTATGGAATTCCTATTTCTGGTGTCGAGGAGTGAATTATGAAAGAATTTGGTGTTTTTATCCCCTTCTCGAAGCCATTGGACCCTAGAAGATTGTCTATAGAAAGATTCATGATCCTCTAAGGCTCTAAATAGCTCACTAATAGCTGCGGATTCCTGATCGATCAGATGAGAGTATCCAGGTAAAAGCCTCATTTGATCCTGAAGGAGATTAAGATTTGCTTGGCATCTCTCTACTCTAGTGTTCACATCCCCTACCTACCTAGAATTCATGACTTTGAGATAGTGTTCACATCCCCTATCTCTTTTTGTTCTTCCTTTATTCCTTTCTTCACATATCCTCAAAGAGACTACTGCATTACAGGTTAGGTCTCTTCACTCCCTTTTTCACATTCCTTAGACCTTAAGCAACTTTCTTCAGTAATCAGCTCTTCAATATTGCTTATTATCTCTTATGCCCATCTAAACTTTACCTATTCCATCCTTACTTTTAACAAAAATGTCCTCCCAAATTTAGCTCCAAAAAACTTCCCTCCTCTTTGTTTTTCCACATAAAAGACTACGATATACTCCTAGTGCTCAACTTCCAAGACTCCTTTCCCTTCTACACTTCATACACCAGGTCCCTATGAACCTGCTCAACACAGGGGACCTACTTTCAACAACTTTAAGCTAGGAAACCCTTACCCACAGGTGTAAGAGCTAATAAATATGATCTCCTTAGTAGGAAAACCTAGTCTCAGGCTTTAGGGGATTCTTCCCCAAATTAGGTCTTCAATATTATCGTCCAATATCTGTTAAAGGTAGGATGGTAGTTGTATCCCCTCCCTAAGTGCTATAGGAAGGAGCTCAGAAGTGGAATGCTACCCTTATTGGATACTTCATCGATAGGAGACTAGCATTCCCAACCCTCAATACATAATTTAGAGCTCAGTGGAAGGATTATGGTCATCAAAAAGTCTTAATCACTTAGGAGATATCTTCTTATTCATATTTGAATCCCCAAACCAAGCTTAAATTTTTTTACAAGAAGGACTTTGGCATTATAATTTCAGACTTTTATTCTAGCAAAAGTGGAAACTTGGATTACAATTTGAGATCTTGAAGCAAAAGCACATTCTACTATGGATAAACATATATAATTTCCCTCTTAAATGTTGAACTACAAAGGGTTTAAGCTACCTTTCGAGTTATATAGGGAGACCCTTATGTTTGGATCTGGTCATTACCTTTATGTCTAGAGTTTAATACAATAGAGTACGTATCTTGGTCAAGTTAGAGAGAAAATTTCCAATTGTCATTCCAAATAATGAGACTAGATGAAAATGGTAAGATGTTTCAGGGTTAGGTAAGGGTTTCCTATACTTGGAGACCAGAAGTTAGTACCATAAGAAAGAAAATTGGAAGCCAATTGGTCACAGGTTTTATGATGATCTATTGTAGATTAATTTGAATAAGAATGGTGTTATCTAAGAAACACTAGAAGAAGGTCAGTATAATGACCATATAATATCAATAGAGGAAAGAAACAAGACAATGGGTGAAAAGGAACCAAATCAGGGCAATTGTGTAGAACCAATTTCTAATTCTAAAACTTAAGAATAACAAACTATCAAATACATTCACTTATCTAGAAGCTATGCGGGTGGTGAAGGCAAATGCTCTGATTGCTGCGATGAGGTCCTGTCCTTACCCTTCAACTCACCTACCTCATTACAGAGCTGGGTTGTGCACTTCATTAGCCTCTCTGCTGTGCTCTCATGCTGAAGGACTCTCTTATTTGATGTAGACCGCCCATTAGATCCATTAGTAGTGAATGTGGACAATTGTGAATAACATGTATTTACAAATGAACTTAACCAGAAAATTCTTCCACGACGGTCCTTACCATCCATTGAATCAAGATATGCTTGAATCTCATCAACAGTTTCAGAATTCTGAGACTGTCGTTCAATGCTTTCTTGTATTTGGTCCTATCATTATAATTGTTTATGTTAATAAATGATACTTTTTAAGAATTAATATTAAATTATAGATTTTACATACATGAAGTTGTCTATATCAGGTGTTGATGAAGATCACACCATCATGCTTCTTGATGTGAGTGTGCAAAAAGAGCTGGTATGGTATAGGCTTCCTGCCCATAGACTGACATGTGCGTAATTGATTATATAATTATTCTATAACATTTAGCGATTAATGACTTGAATTTGCATAAGATACTCATTTTGACTCATATATGGTTTTAGGTGCGATTCGAAATCAAAGAACTTAAAGTGAGTCGAAAGCACTACATTTGGGCCGTTTTCCAAAGATTCATATCCAGTTGTCTTCATGAAACAAGAATGAGGAAGATTAGAGCAAACAAAGACAAGAATAAGACAAGAAACTGAAAACACAAAGAAGAAGAACTAAGGTAGTCAAGGCCAAGGTTGGATAGTCACTCACTCAAGGCATCCATGCAAGATATGAATTTAATGGACAACAAAATTATGGGATGTGATGGATGCAAGCCAGCTACCAAGGTATAAGGCAAAGGTTTGTTAGGTAGATAGCAAACCGAAGTAGGAGGTTGCAGCAAGTGAAGAACTGAGAGGAGTGTTAATAAAACAAATGAACTTGGAGGGCCAGAGCATTACCCACGGCTGCAAGAAAAACTGTACAGTTGTGAGTGCATGGATTTGCACCTATGCAAGGTGACTAGTTGCCATTCCACTTAGTGTTTAAGGTGTAAAGAAGACTTGTGTGTGACGTGAAAGAGGGACAGTTGTTAAAACGAGAATAAAAGAGAGTGTGTGACCAATCCAAAGTGACAAGAGCTTCATTCACAGCCTTCTTAGGTGTGCATGGGCATGAGACATGTTCTCACACCCATTTAGGTGCTCTCACAATCGTGAGTGATAACTCATGGGCGTGAGGCTTAAGTGCCACCTCACCCAATTTTTTAACCTAGCATTTTAATATATATCGAGGGTGTGACAACATAAGGTTTTGCTGGAGAGTTGTTTTTCAATGGAGGCATTTTTTGGGGGCTTAAGCAATTTATTCTTGGGAGCTCTTGGTTCTAATGAAGATGAGGGGCAAAGCTCTCAACTGTGAGAGACTCATGGAAAGGTAGCTTCCTGATGTTGGTTCGGAAGTTACATTAACATAGACGACCCAGTTAAGTGTATTTCTCCCTGCATTTATTGTTTCTTTCTCTCTTTAGAAATTGATTATGTTATCTTGCGTTTATTGATTTGGGTATTGTAAAAAGATGATTTTAATGCATTCATTGGATCTTTTTATTACAAACCTATTGCCATAATATTCAATATAATCTCTAATTGTTATGTTAAAATTCATTTGTAGCGACTAATGGTTCGTAATCAATAGGGATAAAATAACTAAATGACACATCGCATGTGATTGTTGCCTTGATTAATCGATTTTTCTAATTCGTAATGCTACTACCCAATTGAATCTAAAGATCGTATCCTAGGTTATTCGGTGATTAGGTTTAATTAACAATCATATCTTGATTAAACATAACCTAAGGGAAAACTCAGGTTAATAGATTAACCTACGATTAATAGTTTCTAAGAAAGGTTTGAGAACAAAAATCATCAAAATATGTTTAATTAGGGTGTAAGTCGAGATAGAACCAAAGAGAACAAAAATCATCAAAATATGTTTAATTAGGGTGTAAGTCGAGATAGAACCAAAGAACTGGATTCCTAACGAATTCACCATTTTCATCACTTTGCATGTTTTCTTTAATTTGTTTTTCTTAGTTTAATTTCATTTTATTTTCTTATTTTAAACCAACCAAACCCCTTAAACCTAAACACCAATTGATTTTATTTCAAAAGCTAACTAAACACTCTTTATGGGATCGACCTACACTCGTCACTATAGTAGTAATAGGTCTAGTTTATTTGACTAGCGTGACGACGCGTTGTCAAATTTGGCGTCATTGCTAGGGAGTGCGGTGTTTTAGTTTTTGTTATTGATTTTAATTGGTGTTTTTTACATAATTTTTTAATTAGTTTCTTTTCAATTATTTTTCGATCTTTTCATCTTTTGTTTAGTGATTATTGTGTTAAAATTTTTGTTGGCATGGACGGAAGTAATTTCTTTTATAACTCTTATTCTCGATCCTATAACCAAGGCTGGATTGGTCGAACTAACTTTAGTTATGGATGGGATAGTCAACAAAGTTACTTTCATGATAGTTTGCAAGATGCACAACAATTCTCGTATCAACTGGAAGTTTCTTATCACAATTTAGGTATATCTCTGGAAGAGTTGATTAATATTGTGAATGTTAATACTTTGCAATTACAACAGGGTATGCAGCAATTTCAACATAATACCCTACAATTCTAGCAGGATGGATGCCAATTTTGGCTTAATACAAGGTCTAGCCTCCAACAGGTGGAGAGCCAACAAGATTTAGGTATATCTTTGGAAGATTTTATCAAGATCTCTACTAGTTGTATTATTGAGAAAATTTTTTGGTTTAACAAAGGGTAAATATCATAAAAGTAGAGGAAACTTTGCTGAAATTTTTGTAAATAATAGTTCACTTATAACACTTTGTTTTGATGTAGGAAAAGTCTATAGGTAGGAAGCCTACACTATGTTAGCTCATTTTGCACATCCAGACTAAGAAGCATGATAGTGTGACCTTTGTCAACACCCAATGCAAACAACTTAATGTATGTAAAATTTATACTTTAATATTAACTTGATAAATAATATTAGTTAAAAATTATCACTTATTAATATAAACAATTATAATGATAAGATCAAATACAAGAACGCATTGAATGACAGTCTCAAAACTCTAAAACTATTGATGAGAGTTAGGCATATCTTGATGCAATTGGTGGTAGGGACCACTGTGAAAATATTTTCGGCTTAGGTTCATTTGCAAACACATGTTATTCGCAATCCTCCACATTCAGTACAGTTGGATCTAGTAGGCGGTCCGCATCCAATGAGAGAGTTGTTCAGCTTAAGAGCAAAGTGGAGGTGCGGAAACTCAATTAGGACAGTCGATGGAGTACATAGTTCAGCTCCGTAATGAAATAGATGAGTTGGAGGAGAGGAGCAACACCTCATCGCAGCAGTCAGATCATCTGCCTTCACCAATTGTATAACCTAGATTTATAATATTTCGGTACTTAAGTGAATGTATTCGATGTTTTGCTACTCTTACGTTTTTTTGTGAATTTTTAATTTACAGTTATTTTCAAGATACTTATTGCTGCACATTATAATTTTTATATTATATTACCAATCATGATAATTTTTACATTATATTATCAATCTAGATTATATTATTTAGATAAATTAATGTAAAAAAAATCAATAGATTATCAACAGAAAATTTGAATGTAAATTGAGAAATGGTAGCTAAAATTTCCATAGTAAATTTCCCGTAAATTACCAATAGAATGTTATATTTTGTAGGTAAATTTAGCGTTATCTGTTACTAAAATTACCTACAGATATTGTAATTCCATTAGTCAATTTAGAGACAAATATTGTAATTTCGTCAGTAAATTTAGCAATGGAAATTTTAATTCTGTCGGTAATCATAGCGATGGAAATTGTAATTCTATCAGTAAATTTACCTACGAAAATTATGATTAAGTCGATAAATTTATTTACGGATTTAAAAGTGGGATCCATTTCTTTTCTAAATTAAAAAAGTCACATCACCTAAAGTGAATTGTACTCTTATACAATTTTAAAAATAATTTTCACGTCAGGGAGAAAATGTCACATTGCATTTAATTGACGAAGGCCTAATTAACTTCGTCACATTTTCCATCCAGGTATTGTCTAATTTGAACGTTTTGTAAACGTTAGGATTTAAGTTGAATACTCCGAAATATTAAGATTCAAATTATATTTTCATATAAATGTTAGGGTTTAAAATACCTTTTTTTTTTTCCTTTTTCTTAAAGCAAACCCATTTATAGCGGCCACTAACTAACGTCAACCATAAGAACTGCGGAAGCTTTTTTTCTTTTATCATTGCTTTGAAGGCCAAGTTAGGAAATGTAGCTCCTGCCTGTAAATCTCTGAAGAAAAATCTCCAGTACTTGAGTGATCCATGTATTTATGGTCGTATTAGTTGTGAAATTTGAACTAGGCGTTATGAACAAGCTAGCTTTACCAAGTTTTGACCCAATTAATATATTAATATTATCAAATTTTCTTTTATCACTAAGCTTTGTTATTAAAAGCCTATGTACTTGATATGACAAAAAAATTTGTTAACAAAAATTCAATTAGTTAGTGTCTTACTTAATATTGTCACAACAACCGAACTATCACTATGCTCACTACTATTTGTAATTTTAGTGATAAAAATTTTTGTTGTCACTTGATCAACTTTTTGTTACAAAAGTTATTGTCAATATAAACGTAACAAATTAAGGATAAATATTTTTTTATAATAAAATATTAAAATTAACTACTACAAAGATAAATTTTGTCATTATTGTAAAAATTTTAGAGACCAGAAACTACTTGTCATGATTTTTTCTTTAATATGATTATTTGCAAACAAATTTAAATATTTTTTTATAAAATATTCAAACTACATATACTGGTAATCCAAAAGTAATATTTTACATATCAGGTATACATAACTTTGAAATTTCATTAAAATATTGCTGCAGCATTTAGATCAAATCTATCCAAAGATATTGTATTAGTATCATCCTCTAAAGTAGATTTGTGAAGTGTAAAGCCAAAATTTTCATTTTTTTGGTATGACTCATCTCCTATATCATCATCAGAAAGATCATACAAATCACGAGGCTTTGTCTTGACAACAACTGCCAATTGAGCTCCTTAATATCTCTTACATTGTAAACTTGTTAAGCTTGAGAATCTAAAACATATGGTTCGTCAACTTGTGTGTGACATTTACCATAGGAAACCCAAACTTGTCACCTTATATCCATCTTTATGATAAACATCTCACCAATCAGCCTTAAATAAAATGATTGGCTAAGTCATTAAAAAAATTGGAAAGTCTATAAGCTATCAATTTCGATAAAATGCAGCCAAATTTAGAATTGGGATAATTGTAACATTATTGCATCTAAAAATTTGTGTATTGACTGTTATTTTTAGTTATGTCGATTATATCGAGTTATTGTTAATTGATGAAGTGCTCTACGAAAGTGTTTAGAAAGTGTTTGACAAAATTATTAACTGAAATGCACCTAAATTATTTGTTTCGTCTTTACTGAAAACTAAGTTATATGAAATAAGTTGCAAAAAGGGAATTACTCTCGAATAGCCTCGTAATATCCCTTTAACACTAATATTCAATTACATTGTTTTTTAAGAATTTAAAAATTCATAATAAATAAGAAAATTACACAAAAGAAGTTCTCCATCTTCTCGACTACTTGGGTGTTTGAGTAAGCCTGGGCAAATAAACGACGACGTATACATGTAAAAACACAAAGCATTACATTTTGGGTATAACAACTTGCTCCTTTCTCGACACTTCTAAGTTCTACCTCTTACTCGATTAGGTTAGAAGCTTTCACTCTCTCTGCCGGCGATTCAACCGAGTGCCCCATGGATCATCAGTCCTCGGGTTCATCACTCAGAAAACAACTCAGGTAGCTAAATCATGTTTTGTATCTATCGTAGACTACTTGATTAGGGATTGATTTTGTCCTTCAACTTTCCAGATCTTGCGATGTCACGATGTCGAAGGAAGGGGATCTCTCTAGGTAGCCACCTCTCTCCTCGCACGTTTCTCTTTCGATTTCTGGGTAATGCTCTCTTCTTCTACCTCTCTCTTTCTATTTCGTTTTCTTTTTCTGCTTCCTGATCTTTTTTCTTTATCTTCTTAGGGTTATCTCTAGTTTTGTTAGTTATGTTATATGGTCTCAGTTGAGTATGCGTTATTTTTTGACCTGTGCGTCCTTAGGGTTTTAGGGGGTTTTTATGTTTGGATTCTGATTCTCGACGTGGGTGCGGAGGTATCTTTCAAGAGTAGGGCTTCTTTCATCATTTCGTTTTGTTTTTGTCAGTGGGAATATGAGGTTGCTCTCAAAAGAGCCTTTGGGTCATTTTCAGCCAAGTGAAAATTTGTTTCTTGTTCGTTGTATCCATAACAAAACATATCTTCGTGTTTTGCTCAAGCATATCACTTTCAGCGGTTTTAATTTGAAGCTGTTGTTCTTCAGTTATTAATTTTCAAGTCTTATCTTGCTTCTGGGCGGTAAAAATTAGTGTCAAATTCCAATTTTAGAATATCAGGAATTGACAAGTGAGTTGCTGCATCGAGCAAGTGATGCATGCTGCCACTCTGATTCTGTTTTCAATGCTTAATAAGAATTCTCTAACTGGATAGGACCTTAATTTCTTGTTTTTAATGGTGGGTGATCAACCTCTCAACTAGACTCTTGGCTTTTTTTCACAATTGTATTGTAATTTGGAGAAGAAAACCAACTGTTTGTTTATTATTGAATTGAAGTTTTTATGAAATGGTTTGAAGAGCCAGAGGCACTTAGTCTTTATTTTGCTTTTCCTGAAAAATGTTCATACATAGGTCCTGCGTAAGATCAGGATCTACCTACTTGTCTATGAATTGACCTATACAATTCTTTGTATGGGTTGTGAGGTCTCCTCTTTGTTCATCAGGTTCTTAACATCTGTATAATGGCTTTCTTTTTGTGTTTGACGTAAAGAGTGTGCATTTTACATCTCCATCATGTTCAATTGACTTACAGTTCTTTACTTTCTGCATCTCGCAAGAGTAAGAAGCTTTATCTTGGTTTATTATGATTCGTGTTTTTAAGCTGGAGCCTAAAATCAGCTTGCTTCTTCTCATTATGCTTTGTAAAGTCATTGCATGCCTTCTTTCTAGAAATGGATGCTATGTGTGCATTTTCCTATTAACTTGAGTAAGGTGTAACCTTGTCGGCTTTAGATATTTGATGCCCCATACTTGGGACGTAATGAAAAAGAGCCATAACTTGTTAGCTCGTCAGGACTATTATGATTCCGCAATAAGCAGTGTGAATTCACTGACAAAAGGCCCACTACACCTGTGAAACTTATATGTGATTGTGAATTTGCAAAACTGATTGCTAACTCCTCCTTACATGATCTTATAAGAATTATAATAGGGTAATCCCCTCACATCTCCATTGTTTTTGTACACTTTTTAATATTTATTATCAATACCATTTCTCAGTCTCGTTGTTTCTTCTCTCCCACTACTACAACAAGCACCAGTTCTTCGTCTTCTAATCATGGGGATGGCTGTTGGACCAAGATCGTCTTGTCATTATTATTCTCGATGCTCTCAGGTAAGTTAACTTTGTTAGTCAAGTTAACTTTGATTTTGTTGCTTTTAGCACATTTTTTTCAAGGTACATATCCCTACCTATCCCATTTTCTCTCATTGATTATGAAAGATTTGATTTCTGACTTAAAGAATTGATTTTTGACATGAATTAACACATACGGGTTGCTAATTTTTTTGGTTCATAGAAAAGAAACCGTGGATGGATAGACTAACTGTGCTGCAGAACCTGACATTTACAAATGGGTCTTCAGCCAGAATTTTCAAAGCTATTGCAGACTCCCCTACAACTAGTCTTCAAGGTCTGAAGGTCTTCACTAGTGTTTTAACTTTTCCAGTTTTTATTCTTTAATTACTC
>JAOQMQ010000196.1:16232542-16249932 GCA_027563845.1 Erythroxylum subrotundum
TAACCTTCTTCTCTCCTTCTTCTTCCTCTCTCACTTAGCCGAACATCACTCTCTCTTCTTCTCCTTTGGAATTTTCGTAACCCTCTCTCTCTAAGGCTTAACAAAAGTTTGTTTTAAACTAAAGAAAGTACTAACCTCCATGAGAATCACCTTCTCTTTTCTTCCTTGGACATGGCCGAAACCCATCTTCTAGCTTCTCTTCTTGATGAGTTTCGAAAGTCTTCTTGGAAGACTTAACAAAATGGTGTCTTAAACTTTAAAAACTTAAGGTATAAAACGTTGTAGTTTCCTCTCCATGTTCATGAATTTCGTCCACCTCATCAACCCATACGACTACTCCTTCTTTTCTAAAGCCTTACTTGATTTTTAACATGTTATAACCTAAGCCTTTACCTTACACACACGACACTTCACTCTTTCCTTAAAAAAAATCATAAGCTTCCCTTACAAGCTTCCTTTACAAGCTTCTTTTACAAGCCTTCCAATGGACCCAAGCCCAAATCCTTTCTTTCTTTATTTAACATGTAATGCAAGGGCTAAAAGCCCAAGCTACCTTTCCCTCCTTAAACCTTAACAATTTCGTGGGCTTCCTAGCTACAAAGCCCAATTTGCTTCCTTTATTCATTTCAAGGATATGTAAAAGGACTAAAAGCCCACTTTATTTATTTAAGCCTTAATACCATATACAAATCTCCTTATTTGCCCTTTTAATTCAACTTATTCTTGAAATTCTAACAATTAAAATTATCAAACTAAAACCTCAAAGTAATGCTTCAACTAATTTAAACATGCTTATTACGAATCGGGGTCCAACATGCTCGATCTGCCCTGATCCCCTTTAAACCTCGCACAGCCTAGCGTGGTTTAAGATATAAAATGAAAATCGATCTTTCCAAAAGGAAAATCTTTATTAAAAATAAAAATATTATAGAAAACAAGTATCAATAGATAAAAATCATTAAAGATGGTCTAAAATTAACAAAACAGAAGACAAAGAAAAGTTTCTCCAATAATCCATTACAATTTTAGGATAAAAACGAAGGAGTAAGCTTAGAAATGATAAATAAACAAAAGATTATTAAAGTTACTACTGTAAGATATAATTTGAAAGATCAAGAAAAATATAGTTTATACCCTCGTGCGCCTGGTCCCCGCCTCTTTTTAACATGATAAATCTATATAACAATACCCACCTCATTAACAAAGGGATCGAAGTTGTGGATAGCAAGTGATGTCATTCTGCAGATTTTCCCCCAACTGCGGCCTTGTAATTTTCTAAACCACATGAACTAATTTTCATCAGAAACTACTTACAATACTAAACATATTACTCTTTTCTTACGGTTAGTTTTTCCTTTTTCTCCAATCCTTTTTTTGGGTGATTGGAAAGATATAAAACTCACTTGACACTGCTTCGATGTCTCTCTCAAAATAGGTGGATCTTTGCCTGGGATGGGTACCTAGGCTCCTGGATCTACGACCAGAAACTGCTAGTTGGAGCCACACATATTGAAGTTAATATCACATACAGTTGGCATTTGGAACCTCAGCGCCGTCCACTTGCCCCCACAAAATTCAGCCAAGTAACGAACCTGTGTAGTTCCACAGTAATCAAAGTAATATCTGAATTGACTTGTGCATTTGTTTAGTTAAGACAAAATTAAAGGATTCAAACTTAGATGTAAAAAAATTCTCAACTCCCTCTTAACATTTAATCTTCTCATAATGGTTGGTACTGACTACTGAGAGCATATTCAAACTCGTTTAAACAGAGGGACCGACTCTGGGTGTCTAAAAACATCACTCCAAGGATATTCAAACACGTGAAGTAAGGGACCACCAACCTATTATTGATTTAGGTATTGTTGCTTGCTGTTAATAATGCGGCTTCATAGGATTCTACCTGGCCTCTTTCTGTAAAACTAATAATGATAATACAGTAGTCCATTAAAGTAATTTATTTGTCGTCTAGGCTAAACTTTAGCAGAAATTAATATTTCTGCAAACCATGAGAGTATTATGGATTTAATTTTATATTAATTGTATTATCGTCGTAACAACCAAAAATGATGGCTAACCAACGTCTTGTCAGTTGTCACCCATGACCCACCTGCTCTTTTTGACTTGTAAAAAGTATTGCAAAAGCGAACAGGCAATGAGAGGCAATCAAAGCACAAGCCACACATAAGTTAAGCGTGTAAGCATCAGCCACGGCGCAGGAGCACATCGGTTACCTCTCATTGGTGGTGGACCTCTCCACCGACAACATATCCTCCAAATTATGATAGTTTTAACGTAAAACAAAAAAAGCAATTATTGAGAATCAAACACATTTTTAAACAAAAGAGTTTATAAAGAATGTAAAATCTCATATTACAATGTATCTGTACTCACGAAAGCATAAACCCCACTATCATACAAAAAAAAATGATATTGAACGGTGGATTAAAATAACCCAGAAAAAAAAAAAAAAAAAGAAGATGAAGAAGAAATTATTTAGTAAACTACAAATTAACAAATAAGAGGGGGGAAAAGAAAAAAAAAATCTATTTTTCATGTCATTGCCGGGTTTGCTGTAACCTGTTCCCAATCATCTTGAGCTCAAATTTCTTTACATTCCAGGCAATATCACGCATTGTTGTGTCAAGAAGATAAGGGGTATTCTCAAAGTAGGTCTCAGTCACATTGAGCAGTTTACGGCACGGTTCGCGACGTTGTGCAATAGTTCCATGGTAATGGAAATACATGATTCGACCCTCTGTCTTGTGGGTTGTCTTGCCTACCAGGTTCTGGGACATGTGCACACCAGTTGCGAAGACATTACGCGGTTGGATTGCGTATTTACGGTCCCTCCTTATTCCTTTTTTCACATCCTTGTACACCAGTTTCTCAAATCCCCATTTCCTATTCCATTAAACAATCAAACTTATTACTCCCACTTTCATTGGAAACCAGTTATCAACAATAAGAACAGGGATATCATGTTAGTCAAATACGCGTCATTGTCAAAATTGTAGACAATTTAGGTTAGGAAGCAAAACGCCATATCAATATAAGTTTCCAATAGAAGGAGCCTACATCACAAGCTTGTTCTAAATTCTCGTTTTCCCTTAAACTTGAAACTTTCCATCCCCAAATCAGCATCCAATTGATCATTATGCTTTTCCATCTTTCTTCTTGAAGAAGAAGATGCTGGCTATTTGAGTATCCGTGTCACATTTCTTCGTCAGAAATAAGGATTCTTGAACAAACAAAGGTGTGAAAATGAGAACGAGTGACAAGGTCTTTATCTTGTATATGTATAATCAACTTTTGGACATTGTTCAAACCAATCCCACTTCTACGGATGCTAAAACAATAATACCAAACAAGTAGCAGCCACTTGATCTTAGGTTTAATTCCCATATATTCATCAGTTACCAAATCAACCGACCAACCATCATAATTAAGATTACTATTATCAACAAAACAGTCCCACTAATCTAACAAAATCCAATAATGAAATGTACTGCTAAATTTGCTGAAACTGCCTATAGGCTATCCTTCTTTCATTGAGGCTTTGCCTAATATAATTACACACAACACTCAATGAATGAGTAAGTTGAACAAGCTGTGACTCTGTATCTATATACGAAAGTGAAGAAGAATCCAAGAAGAAGATAATGAAACATTAATTAATTCAAGCACAGCAGAATATCCACAGCAAGAACATTTTGTCAGATCACTCTTTATACCAACATCAAGTTCATCCTGCCCACCTAGAAAGTTACCAGCAGTTTTTACGAGCAATTAGCATCAATCCTATAGATAAAGAATATCGTACCTGTAATATCTTCCATAATCAGCGGAGAGACAAAGCTTGCCATTCATGGGCATCTGCTCAATCGTGAACTGATTATACTCGGACAGCGAATCCAACACAGACTTAATAGTATTCTTGGGAGGCACATAAATGTACTCGTCCACATCAAAAAAGAACATCCACTTAGCCATAAACTTGTACCTATGCAAGCAATCATTAACCACCATGAACTGATTATGATAGTACCCATCAAACCTCTCTTGCTCCCTTATATCATGCAATGTCACATACCCCAACTCCATCCATGGCCTCAAAACCTCCATAACCTCCTCATGCACACCACCAGCGTCGTGTATCACAAAATGAGATCTTTCACCAAAAAGCTTCACATGAAAAGCAATCCACTCCCTCACTCTCTGTGGACTCAAATTACCATACAACGAAGACCCACAATACAAATAATCGTACTTGGGCTTTGCCGTAAACACGCTAAAGTTTACACTACCAGGATTTTCCGTTAAAACCTCGAACCTATCAGTAACATTAAACTTCGTGTCTCCACCACCCGACGTTGAGGCGTGTAAGAACAATTTACCTCCAGAGTTGTCGACGTTAATGGGCTGTGCAAACGAACAGTTCACTATAACAACTGTGTATACACGGCCGTAGCCCCAATCTGGGAGGATCTTGTAAGCAACGGAGCTGTTGATGGGTGTCGTGGAGGTGTTGGGCGATGAAGACTCCTGTACCCACTCACATTGATATGTTGGTTTGGAATAGAGGTGTAGAGGCTTCGAAGATAGGCCCATAATGGCAAACGTGTCAACCCCTCCTCTGTACGCGCTCATTACGATGAAGTTGTAGGCAGCAGCACCAAATGGATGGAACAGGCGTTTGACAACTCCATTGTCAAGAACCTGTTCCTGTTCTTGCTCTTGTTTTTCAGAGATCGGTGTCAAATTGTGGGCAGGAGGAATTGCAGAGGAATTCAGCAAGATGGTGGGGATGGCAGCTGCAGAGGAGCTGACACCGTCGGCGGTGGCGGTGGCGGTGGTGATTCGGGAGATGCAGACCCGTAGATCAGAGGTAGAGATAGTGAAACGAGAAGGCAAGAACTGTAAAAGAGTGGCTACACTACATAAGATCAAAAGAGCCGTTACGAGAAGCTTGAGCTCTGTAGCGCAGTTCACTACAACACCCATAAGCATCCTCTTTTC
This sequence comes from Erythroxylum subrotundum, assembly GCA_027563845.1. Taxonomy (NCBI): domain Eukaryota; kingdom Viridiplantae; phylum Streptophyta; class Magnoliopsida; order Malpighiales; family Erythroxylaceae; genus Erythroxylum; species Erythroxylum subrotundum. Next base: position 16,237,562 of record JAOQMQ010000196.1, read on the forward strand.
AGCTCTATCTTTTTCTCTCTCCGTACCCATTTTGCTTGAAACAAAAACCAGAGAGTACTAAGAAGAGCACGTTGATGAAGAAAGAGAAGGAAAAAAAAGGAGAGAAAAAGAAGAAAGAAGCCGTAGGCCTGTAAGACCGGAGCAAAATTCTCTCTCTCCCCCCTACGTCTTTCTGAGACAGGGCCTCTCTTTCACACTCTTATAATAATGTGGCCCCTCTTTCTCACGTAGCTGTTATTTATTTTATATATTTACATGCCAAGAACTAAGTGCTTCCCAGCCATCCCGGGACTGTAAAATTTTTATGCTGGCATTTGGTTGAATTACAACGATAACGGTGTCAGCAAAGTGATGAATTTAAACGCATATATCTAAATTCTCAGTTAATTTTATCTTTTTATATTTAAATTTTAATAAATACATTATTTTTTCAATCCCATTACATTTGTATTTAAGTCCCAATTTCATCGAATACGGTTTTTTTTAAGGAAACCTCGTAGGTGGATAAAGCGAGCATACTTTTTCGAGGATTCAATTAGTGCACTACCCTATAGGCGAGCCAGGCGAGCGCACCTCATTATTGAGGGTACAACTAGTTCTTCACTTACAGGTAAAACTCCGGCTGCTTCATGCTCTTACAAGAGAGGCTAGCATGAAATCGAACCTGAGACCTAATCGAAGCTAAGTCCTGCTCTCAACCATCGAGCTACATCCCTTGAGAGCCACCAAATACGTACATTTGGCTAAGAAAGCAAGCTTGTTAAGGTCTACAATATTGCCCACATTACAACATTGATTAACCAGTCTTTATTTAATGAAAGGCAATTGAAGGTTTATATTTTGGCTCGGTAATTTCCTGCTGAACAAATAAGAACAGTACAGACAATGGATAATAATAACAGGTGATCAGGACCCTTATAAACGGAATTGGCGTTTCTACAGCCCTCCCCCCATTGTTTCACCTATTTACAGCTTTTACTGGCAATGTAGGGTCCCAATCTATATCTGGATGATGATGAACGCCTTTTTTTTTTTTCCCTCGGCTTCTTGGGTTTCTAACCTTTTTAGCTTACCTTGGAACTTGGCCGGGATTGATTATTAGTCGTTACAAATTCTCCAAGAATGGAAAACAAAATACAATGATAAATAAGAGATGGTTTCGGCGTTTTTACTATTATTGATCAAATTGAGTAAAGCACATAAATCTCTTCTTTACTTTAAGAAGTATTAGCAAAATTCATAATCTTCAAAAAAAAATTTAAAAAATCTCTTTCTAGTTTTCAATTTCTCAAAACAAAAATAACGACAAAACACGTAATGAATGAACATCAGACATAGATTAATCAAATATTATTTATATGACAATTTAACACAACTCTTAAACTCGAAATTAAATAATTAAATTTGATATAAACAAATAATTTATTATAACTATCTTTAATTATTAATTTAAGTTGAATTTAACTTGTTCATGTCGGGTTTAAAAGCTAAGTTAGGCTACATATTAGCGATATTTATTTAGTTTACATTTGATATTCATACTTATGTCTGTTTCTTCTCTATTTTTTCGGTTGAAGTCTAAGAAAACGTGTTTTTTCTGAAAAATATATAATAGAAGATTTTTTTAAGAATTTTAAAGATTGGAGGGTTTAAAAAAATTGTAAAAACTATAGAGGAGTTCTATATCTTTTAGGGTTAATTACACAACAAATATCAAACTTTGCTTAATTTTGCAATTATAGCTCGAACTCTAAAAAATGGCAATTAAATGCTCAATTTTTAATTTTTTTTAATTCTAGCTCAAGATTAGTGTTTCCGTTAAGTTTGTAGATATAGCTTGCTACGTGTTCCAGAAATCCTAACTAATAATACACGTCAGCTAAAATTAACACATTTAATCAAGATTAATGAAACGATGTCATTTAATCACACAACTAAAACAATGTCGTTAAAAAATAATGTAGTTTAATCCATAAATCAGTTTACACGGCCACGACACCATCACCATTTGTTTTCAATTTGTTCTCCTAACATCCTCATCCTTCGTTTTCTGATGCGCTGCGATGCGAGACTAGCTTGGGGTGTTGGTAGAACAAACTGAAAATGAAGGACTGAGGGCGTTAGGAGAATAAACAACAAGGAAAGGTGGGGGCATCGAGAAAACAAACAGAAGACAATTGGAACAAACTGAAAACAAAGGATGAAGGTGTCGAGGCTACGTAAACTGATTTAGGAATTAAACTGTGTCATTTTTTAACGACAATGCCATTTTAATTATGTGATTAAACGACGTCGTTTCATTAATCTTCATTAGTTGTATTAATTTTGGCTGACGTGTATTATTAGTTAGGGTTTCTGGAACACGTGTTAAGTCACGTCAGCAAACTTAACAAAGACATTAACGTCGGGCTAAAATTGGAAAAAATTGAAAGTTTGAACATTTAATTACTACTTTTTAAAATTCGCCTATAATTACAAAATTGAATAAATTTTGATATTTTTTATAATTAACCTATCGTTTACCCTGTAAAATATAATATATCTATCTTCAAATGCAGTGTGCGATTCACACTCTACCTAACTTGTAACGGAAATATTTTTCTTAAATGGGAATTGGACTTTCTTTCATTAATTAGTTACTTACCAAATTAAATTACTTAGAAGTTTTTAATATGTTCAGTATTGTTGATTTTGTTTGGGTTTCTAATAAATAAATTTATGAATAAATGAATCCTTTCCATAATTGATCTTCTTTTTGTGTTTATAGAAGTACTTCCTATCATCGTAACAGAAGAAGGCGAGTCATTATTATTGCCAATGGAATATGCCTTCTTAAATTATCGAGTGACTTTGTAATAGTTCTCTATCATTTTCTACAAAAATGACTTTAGAAAGGAATAAGATTGATTAATTTTTTATTTTATAGGATATTTCACTAGAATTTAAAACTTGCTAAGCTTATTGAAGCAGTAGGTTCAATCATGAAAACTAGTAATTATTTAAAATTAATCTAAATTAATATTTTAAGATCGACTAGATTATACAATTATATGCTTAATAATTTTGATATTTAAAATTAATCTAAATTAATATTTTAAGATCGACTAGATTATACAATTATATGCTTAATAATTTTGATAAAAATATTGTTTTCATTTTTAAACTATGTGAAAATATCTAAATATGTGAGAAATTACAACTGTAGTGTTTGCCGTAGGTCCAACTCATATTTTAAAGATGTTTATTTATCTAATTCCATTAAGTTTGGATCCTAAAAGTATTAGTTATCTTCATAGATTAAAAGGAATGAAGCTTAGGCAAATTTTAGGCAGACATTGATGAATTGAAGTTAGTTTTAAAGAACATACCCATGTATGGGGTTGCACACGCCTGTGTTAATAGTAGACATGGCCTTATGGATGAACATATAAAATATATAACTGTGTACAAGTTGAAAGACAACGCGTGAGGACAAACACTTAAGTGTTAAGTCAAACACTCCTATGTTATTGATAGACACGATTATATCTTGATTGAAAATTTCTGAATTAATTAATATTGAATTAATCGCAAGTACACGACGTAGCTGTAGCTAGTACTGGCAACTACGGGTCGATCCCACGAAGACAGTAAGTACTAGTAATTACTATTATCCTATTATCTAGTATACGAAATTAATTTTTGATTTTTAATTGAAGAAAACAAAGCCTAAAAAATAAAATAAATAGGCAACGATATTGAATAGAGAAGAAGAAATCACTTAGAAAATAATTGATATTAGAAATTAATGTCTAGGTTACGAATCCCCTTAAGATCTCTTAAATAATTAAATTTTTATTATGCAATTGTTTTATTGATTTATTAGACCATAGAGATTCTTATAGTATGCTAATAGCTAATCTCGAGACTATTAACAACTAATCCTAAGGTTTTCAACCAAATTACTCAAGTTCAAGCTTATAGGATTGCTTTAACGATTTGTGAATCCCATTATTAAATTTGACCATAATCTGAAGGATTTATATCATCTTATCTCCAGCATTGCAAACTCCTTCCAATTACAGTAGATCTATTCATACGAGGATTTCTCAATCTCCATATTATGAAATCAGATTATGATCTATTATTCCCGATATATGAGGACATATGTTAAACATGTAATCGACTCACAATATATCAATTAAAGCAATTGCATTAATAAAAGAATCAAAACATATTAAAGCGTAAACATAGGGATTATTTAACCTAGACACTAAAGGAATTTAGTTACACATGATCATAAACGATTAGAAAAACGATTAGAAAACAACGAGTTCATAATTTTAAGTCTCACTATTTGTCTTTTATCGAATGATCTTTGAAAGGTAGAGGTTTGATCTTGTATTCCAATGGGTCTTTCAAGGATTTCTTCATATTTCTCACATCTCTGAACCAAAATCGCACCTTGAGTCGCCTTTAAGAATTTTAGAATGCCTACTAATGTCTACTCCCCTCAATTGCCTCCGAATACATCCTTTTATAGTAAATTTTAGGATTTTTAGGAGATGCATGGGCTAATGCATAGTTGTGCATAACCTAAAATCTCCAAAATTTGTCAATCTACACGACCTGAGAGAAGTGCACAAGTTGTTACAAGCTTGTACATCACTTTTGTGCTTCAAATGTTCGATTTACACTTTGTTTTCGTCCGAATTCTTCTCCTTTAATTCCATGAGGGCAATTATAGTCTATAAACACACTTGGAGCAAATTAAGTACCAAATATACAATAAAACTACAAAATATCAACCAAAAATACATCAAATATAGGGTATAAATATGGTAAATTATGCATCTATAAAAAATTCTCACACTTAAGCTTTTGTTTGTCCTCAAGTAAACTATAGTCAAAATTATAAATCTTACAAAATCAATCCACCATCAATCTAGATTTGTCCATTCATACTATACATCATCATATCATATTGAATCAAATTAACATACAATTAGAATTAAATTATCCTAAAACTAACTTTCTAAGTCGATATTAATAATAATCGCATTAATAATTGAATTGAACTCAAATTCATAAATCTTTACACCCTCACTAAGATTTCACTCAATACACTTAAGTGTTTGGGGTTAAAAGCATCAAAACTCTCAATCAATGCATAGTAGAACTCTCACTATAAGCTTGCAATAATATCACATCTCCACTTCTTATGTATAAATTAGAAACAAAATCAAAATTTCTTTATAAGGTTGTAATGAGGCTTAGGTATAGTATGGTTCAGATATAAAAAATGGTTAAATTGAAGGAAATTTACTAAAAAGAAATTACAAGACTTGTTTACAAAAAACACTGGTCCTTTTATTAAAACTCCATTGTACCATATATTTTTCTTTTCTTTTTTATATGCTCTTTTTTTAATCAAATCATTCAAAACAATTCAAACATTTAGTACCACAATAATAATAAAATATTGGACCTTTCAAGAATTTTAAGTCTCAAACAAATAAATAATGTAAATAACCTTTAATGTTCAAAATAATAAAAGGGCTTCAAAGAAAAATAGGATTAATATGTGGTTTTAATCAATGAAAAAGACTACGGCTCAACCTGGTTATCCCTAAAGGATAAAATTATGGGTATGGTAATAATTAAAGAAATAGGCTAACACAAATTGTTGAATCTAAATGTCTTTATCACTTCAATGATTCCAATTCCACAAATATGATCTCAATATGTATAATGAAAGCAAGTTTTAGAAGTGTTCAACTATGCATAATAACATAAATAAAAGGAACAAAAAGGCTTTAAAATTTTGAAATTTTCGTTGTTAGGCTCAAAAGCTCGTAAAAAAGAAAGGTATATAATATGCAATTTTCATTCAATTTGACAATTTCAATGAATACTAAAAATACGACTTATAAAAGTAATTTTATCTAACTATCATCTTTTTACATATCAATTTAAATCAATATTCAACAATGAAATACAATATTAATAGACAGATTTCAACCAACTAAGGATATCAATTTATAAAATTTAATAAATAAGAATATAATATGCTTAAAGAAAATTGTTAAAAATCATAAATCCCTTCCCCACATTTAAAGTTGTACATTGTCTCCAATGTACACAATATAAGTTTATAAAATAAGTGAGAAGGGCTAGTGTTACTTTCCTTAATAAGATGATTTTTTTGAATTCTGATCCATCCAATATTAGACTACATCCTTGCAAAATATGAAGAAAAAGGGATAAAAAGATAAAAGAAAATAAAATAACTAAATAACTAAGTAAATAAATATGAAATATGAAAATAACAATGACACAAAATTCAAAATAAAACCTATCCTGATTCATTGGTTACCTCCCATGTAACTCTTGTTTAACATCATTAGCTCGACGTAACTTACACATTGACTCTCTTCCTGGGCCTTTAATCAATGGCTTGCTTCCACCCTTTTCTCCACAAAGTATTTTCATAGCTGTAAACAAGCCACATCTTGAAAGATAATAGCAAAGACATCATTTATAAAAATTATTACTCCAATCATGTGTATTAATGCCCATTGTAATGATAAACTATTAATAAAAAAGGGAATAACAAAACTCCATGAATCGTCAATTGTCTTAAACAATTTGTCTTAGAGGAAGTGGAAACCCTTTATACTTAAAGTCACTACCAATGCCTCTTCAGCAGTTTCCTTACTTGGTTCCTCCACCAATTCTTCCATAACCATCACTGTCCACTCTTCTTCTTCTTCACTGGACAAAGGTTTCTAGCTTATCTTCTTCTATTTTCTCCTGCCACTCCTCTACCTTTTCTTCTTGGATAGAAACTTCCTCTTCTTCTATGTTTGTTGCCTCTGTCATATCTTCGTCCTCCTCTACAATAACAACAATTACCTCATCATTTTCTTACTTCATCTATGAAGACAATCGTCTTTTTTTCTTCACTCTGCTGCGTTAATAAGCTCAAATAGTATTCTGCGTTATGCTCAACATATTCATGTGAAGAAACTCTTTCTTCTAATTCGCATCGGCTAGCTTTATGTTCAGCAAGGTATTCCATTATTTTATTTGTAATGCTTCCTTTTTCTTCTTCTTCTTCTTCTTCTTCTTCTTCTTTTGGGCTATTCCTAAGGGTGATTATCATTCCACATTATGTAGGGTCTGCTTTAATAAAACTGGGCAAACTCCCCCCCAGCTTACCAGATATTATCTCCACCAACTGGTCAATCATATTCACCAAATTTTGTATATGAGCCTCTGTTTCCTAATGCTTCATGATTGATTCTTGAATGAAATCAACCAACATATCTTTCAGAGTTATCTCGTTAACTAAAGGTGATTGGTGCTGCAAATATTTAGTTGCTTCCACATATAGGTTAGTTCTTGACATTCATGATTGTAGTAAGTACCCCTACAAATGTCAAAACATGGCATAGACATCGATTGAGCCTCCGAAGCCATGTGAGGAAACCTCTCTCTCCCATATGGTGATGTTATAGATTGCGAAGACATATTCTAGCTCTCATAAAAGTACTGTCCACTCCATCTTTCCATTGTGAGTTGTGACTATGACAATAAATTGTAACTCCTACAATAAACCATAAACTCGAGATCAAGTAAAGAATTTCAAAAGATAACTAAATGAATAAGCCGCAAATACAACAAGTACAATAAAATACAATAAAAATAAAATAAAACTAAATGCAAAAGATAATGATTAAAGTAATAGCATTCAAGTGTTCCTAATATCATCATCCCCAGCAAAGACGTCAAAACGTGATTGACTTTTTCTGAATTAGTCAATGTTGAATTAATCGCAAGTGCATGATGTAACTATAACTAGTACCAGCAGTACTAGTAAATCCTATAAGGCAATGAATACTAATAATTACCATTATCCTATTATCTAGTCTACGAAATTGATTTTTGATTTTTAGTTTAAGAAAATAAAACCTAATAAAAAAGGCAATAATATTGAACAGGTAATAAGAAATCACATAAAAAATGGATCAATATCATAAATTAATGTCTAGGTTATGAATCCCCCTAAAATCTCTTAAATAATTACCCTTTCATTATATAATTGTTTTATTGATTTATTAGACCATGGAGATTCCTATAGTATGCTAATAGTTGACCTCGAGCCTAATAACAACTAATTCTAAGGTTTTCAACCAAATTACTCAAGTTAAAGTGTATAAGATTGCTTTACTGATTTGTAAATCCCATGATTAGATTTGGCCATAATCTAGAGGATTTATGTCATCGTATCTTTACGGTTGTAATCAACTCATTCCAATTACGGTAAATTTATTCATACAAGAATTTCTCAATCTCTATGTTATGAAATCATATTATGATCTAATATTCCAGATCTATTAGAACATATATTAAATACGTAATTAAATCACAATATATCAATAAAAGCAATTGCATTAATAAAAGTATCAAAACATATTCAAGTATAAACATAGGGTTCATCTAATCTAGACACTAAAGGAATTCAGTTACACATGATCGAAAATGAAATCAAACATAAACAGAAAGAAAAACGACTAGAAAACAACAAGTTCACAATTCTAAATCTTCGTGTTTGTCTTATGTCCAATATTCTTACAAGGTAAATGTTTGATCTTATATTTTGATGGATCTTTCAAGGATTTCTTCGTGTTTCTCACTTCTATAAACCAAAATTGCCTCTTGAGTCACCTCTGAGAATTTTAGGACAACTGCTAATGTTTGCTCCCCTCAATTGCCTCCGAATATGTCTTTTTTATATTAAATTTTAGGGTTTTAGGGATATGCATAGGCTGATGCATAACCATCGATCAATCTTGCATAACCTAAAATCTCTAAAATTTGCAAATCTTCACAGCCTAAGAGAAGTGCTCGGGATGTTGCACGCCCATGCATCCCTTATGTGCTTTGAATCTTCGTTTTATGCCATGTTTTCATTCAAATTCTTCTCCATTAAGTCTATGAAGGCAATTATATTTTGTAAACATACTTAAAGCAAATTAAGTACCAAATATACATTAAAAATTATATAATATCAAGAAAAAATACATCAAATATAGGGTATAAATATAGTTTATTATGCATCCATCATGTCTACTAATCGTGTAAGTCTCTAGACCATATATTTTCTTGACATTGAGTTTTTTTAAGGATACAATAACCATATAAGGTCATGTGGGTGACCATATACAGTATAAAATCTTATCTTTTTGAAATTAAAAAGGCTTGATAAGAGGCAAAAGTTGCATGAGATAGAAATATATTATAGAAGAAGAGTTTTGGAGACCAAATAACATTATTCAACAATAGTTTTATTGAAGTTTGATTTCTATGATTAGCTAGAATATTATTGTTATACATATATATTTGTACTCAATCATTGAAGTTTTGTTTGAGAATGTTTCTAAGAGTGCTAGTAAAAGATAGAGCTAGAGAGATCAAATGTATTGCTTTGTGATGTATTTTTTTAGTGAAATAGTTCGAAACCTTTATACTTGTATCGTGTTATTTGATTTAGTAGATTTATTGTCGGTTTGTCCTATGGTTTTTAACTTTACATTGAAGATTTTTCCTTGTTAAATACTATATGCAACTTATCTTTTAGTCATCTTTATCATTTGAGTAGTTTGTTATTGGTTGAATAATCAATCTTGTGGGTGTTATTGCTTAGAGTCTAACAAATGGCATAAGAGTCTCGGTTATGGAGAATATCAATAGCTTTATTGTGAAGTTGACGTCGACCAACTACTTAATATGGAAATCTATGATGGAAGATCTCCTTTATTGCAAAGATTTCTATGATCCAATTGATGTAGATAAAAGTGTAAAAGATGATGTCCTATGTAAGTCAGAGAAGATGAAATAATGAGTGGGAAAAGATGAAGCGGAAAACCTTGGAAACTATTAGATAGTGAATTAATATCATCATATTAAATCATATATCTAAAAAGACAGATCCTTTTGAGCTGTAGAAGAAATTAGAGGGTTTTTTATGAGAGTAAGAATGCTCACAATAAGGTCTCCTTCATTAAAAGGCTTGTGAACCTAAATTTGAAGGCGGAAAGATCAATGTCAGAGCATCTTAGCAATTTTCAGTATATCTTCAACAAGCTAACTACAATAACGATCATCCTTGATAAAGAGCTACAAGTTTTATCCCTATTGATTTAGGAAACTTTAGTTGTGAATATTGGCAACCTTTTTTTGGATAGTGTGCTTTCATTAGAGGTGATCAAAGAAAGCACGTATAATGAAGAGATTAGGAGGAAGAAGATTAGTGTCGACAACATACAAGCTTTTATGGTAGAGAACAAAGGAAGAAGCAATAGTAGAGGATCCAAAGGATAAGATAATTTTAAGAACATATCCAAATTCAAAGATGGCAAAGAGACTAGGACATGTCATTATCACACTAAACCTGGTCATATAAAGAAGTTCTGCTACAAGTAGAAGAGAGACTAGAAGAAACAAGATAATCAGAAAGATGGAGATGACAATAACACAATGGCAATAACCTTAAGTGTAGATGATGAAGTGTAATTGATTTGTGTAACCAATGAGTACCTCTATATTAGTTATTCAGATTTTGAGTGGTTTACCGATAAAAGGGCTTCTTATCATTGTGTTCCGAAGATGGAATACTCTACTAGTTACAAAAGTGGTGATTTTGAAAGTGTGAAGATATAAAATCATAGTTATGCTAACAACGTCAACATAAGTGACATATAAGATCAAACCGACATCAGGTGCATATTCAACTTGAGAGGTATATGACACATCCCTCACTTGAGCTTTAACTTATTATCTGCGAATGTGCTTTGCCAAGAAGGATATCAACACACATTTAAGGATGGAAAGTGAAAGTTGTCTAAAGGAGCATTAACAATTGCTTTTGGTGGATTGTGCTACACCTTATATAAGACATGCTTGATAGTGTGTGCTAGATAACTACAAGCAGTTAAAGGGAACAATTTTTCATATTTGTGGCAACAGAGATTAGGACACGTTAGTGAGAAAAGGATCAAGTTACTAGTTGTCTAATCATTTAACCCTACGAAGACTACTGTTTCCTTTAACCCTTATTATCATTGTGTAGCTGGAAAACAAAATCAAGTTTCATTTCATAAAAGTTCTACCAAAAGGAAGGCTAAGTTAGGGCTAGTGAACTTCGACATGTGTGGTCCTATAGAGCTAGAGTCCTTAGGTGGTAACAAGTATTTTGTTACTTTTATTGATGATGCTACACGTAAGACATAGGTCTTTATGCTGAAAATTAAAAGCTATGGGTTTGAAACCTTAGGAGATTTCATGTCATAATAAAAAGGGAGATGAAGAGAAAGCTGAAGTATCTATGAACTGATAATGGAGGCAAGTACACCTCTAACTAGCTTGGGGAGTCTTGTGCAAGACATGTGAAGACAAATCCCATAACATATTGGTGTCGTCGAGAGGATGAATTAGCAGCATTGACTCATTTTTTTGATAGGAGAGGGCTTGATGGAATTATCAATAGAGTATCTTTCTATGTGAGGGTATAAAATATATAATGGGAGGGCGTATTTCTTTAAATGATACAAATTGACATACAACTTCTTCTACCTATCTTGTATACTGTCATTTTCTTTCATTCCGTGTTGGAATAAAAACTTATTAATAGACAAAAAGATCCGACTTATATGCATCTAAGGGTGTTTGGATGCAAAGTGTTTAAGCATGTGCTAAAAGAGCAAAGATCGAAGCTAGATTCAAAGACTACTCCTTGTATATTTGTTAGATACGGTGATGAGGAGTTTACTACAGGCATTATGACTAAAAAAAGAAGAAAGTTATATGAAGTAAGGATATAGTCTTTTATGAACATGGGATGGGTGCAAATCTCATCAAAAAAGAGAAGACTACTTCCATTGATTTATCTTTTAGCACTACAGATATTACCCATGTTTCTACTTCCATTGATCAACCTATAAGTGAAGAAGGCAAAGGACATGAGCTGACACAGGATGGTAATGATCAGGTACAACTGAATGGAGATGAGTCATATGAGCCACATCATGTGGGTGATGTAGAAGAGACCTATAAGCATCATGAGCATAGGGAGCAAGCTGTTTAAGTGTTAAAACATGTCTAACTTTGGAAAGTCAACTAGAGTGAAGAAGCCTTCGATGAGATACTCAAGTTCAAAATATCTCTTAATCACTATAGAGGGAGAGTTAGAGAATTTCCAAAAAGTGCATTCACTCAAAGACAAGAACCCTTGACTTAAGGTAATACAATAGGAGTTGAATTTGTTAGGCAAGAATGGTGCTAAAGTTGAATTTGTTAGGCAAGAATGGTGCTAACATGTTGAGGAAATT
>JAOQMQ010000196.1:16352956-16366450 GCA_027563845.1 Erythroxylum subrotundum
AGAAACATAAGAAAGAAAGGAGCAACAAATAGAGATCATAAGGCTTGCCCAAATAATTTTAAAAGTTATCAAATATAGTAGGATTTAATTTACATAAAAGGAGATCTATAGTTGAATAATAAATAAGGGACTGAGAAGGTTTTTATAAGCATAAGTTGATTTGAAAAAGAAATACAAAAATTTTCTAGGTTTGTAACTCTGGTGAATATTCAACTAGAATCTATAAAATAGGCAACAATCTATTGTGGAGTTGGGGATTTGTTGACACTAATTATGGTATTTAATGAAGAGGCTGAAATTTTAGAGAGAAGAAAGAGAAAATATTTTTAAAGAAAGGCGAGAAGCTATAATATTTCCTATTAAGGGAAACAAAAAATTATGTGCTGATCGGGTGTTCACAAAATTTAACAAATTTTCTAAACAATGTACTTAATTAAAAACAATCAATATAAATAAGTACGAGGAAATTGCTTAATATCAATTAATCAAACCATTGAATAATAATTTCAAGAAGATAGGGAGAAGATAATGCAAACTGATTTATAGTGGTTCGACAAACAACCATTTCCTATGTTCACTCCTAAGACTCTTTCTAGAATTTTATTATAATTCTTCTTTCAAAGAGAATAATTACCTTTGTATAATCTTTCTCAATAAATAGGAACCCTTCTTACACGATAAATAGGAACCCTTCTTACATTCTTCTTCCAAGATGAAGAAGAACCTTAATCTTACTTGTATCGCACTTAAATATGATAATATATTGCCCCAACCAAATATGACAACTCAAAATATCTCACTCACTTTATCATTTGACTCTAAAATCCACTCGCCTAAATATGACACAATGATGTTCAACTGATTGAAAAACTCTTTGTAATGTGTGTATATAACACCTAAACCTTTTTTTTATGCTAAAATCAATGAGAAAACACCTATTTATAGCGTTTTAGGACCCAAAATAACAATTCAAGCTAAGAACTAGCCGTTATAATGACTATATATTGTGTCAAATAGTATGTATTTACAGCATCAGATTCACTAGCTATTGGAACACTAGTCAACTAACACACATATTTTTTGACTAATACACCAACTGATAATTGCTATAAACTTACAGTACATCAATTTTGACAATTTTAACTTATATTGGTTAACCATTCATCCTAAAAACATGATTTTAACTACTTCAAATGCTCAAAACCAATTTGTTTAATCTAAATATGATTAAAACACTTCCTAAAATATCCCCTAAAGATTGTTTGAAAAAGGATTTTATATTAAAATTAAAAGCTTCAATGTCTTTTGAATGAATGTAAAGACTTATGCAATGAAGTAAGATGAATGATTATATGGTGAGCCTTTTTAATCATCAAATTAACAATTTAAGATTATAAATAATAATAGAAAATGTAAAATGACCTTGATAAGCCTCGGTCTTCTTTTATTCTTATTTTAATCTTCATTTCATTGGTTGCAAACTTCAACTTTTGTTTCTTAACTTCATGTCATATCTTCTTGAGTTTATGACTTCATTTTGTTCTAATATTGTTTTTAATCAATATAGTAAACATGTTAGTAGTAATTATGTTTTGATATCTCAAAACATCAATTGAAACCTCCTTTGATTGAACAATCTCTCTTTTTTAATGATGAAAAAATATTTGTGATATTAGAGAACAATAATAAAATTAAGCACACAAAACATAATAATTAGCTCTCCATTGATTCATATGTAAAACATTATTCAATATGAAGACCATAATTCAATAACAAGAACAAAAGATCAAATAAATATTAATAAATGAATATGACATAAATTTACTCAAGCATATCATATAAATTATAAGAATATAAAAATGACAAAAAATCACTCTCCCTAAATTTCATCACTCCTCCTGAATGTTATCACTCCCCCTAAATCTAATATCACCAAACTTTTCTCCCACTTTTTTGAATCATAAAAAAATCTAAAAATGCACAATGCAATGTCTTATGCTTCAAGCTAACTTGGTTAAAAAGATGAATTTGATCAAGATTGCCAATCTGTCTCACTAGAGTGTTAATAAATTGTAAGGAGTCAAAACAAAAGGTCAATTTTCACAGAGACATCCCAAATTGTGTCTAATTAAAAAATCCATAATTTTGATATGATGCCTAAGTTGAAAATTTCAATTAAGCACTAAAGGTAAGTTTTCACAAAATTACTCGTTAGAATTGTAACAAATAAAACATAATTGCAGTTTCCAACAAAAATGTATAATTTATTAAGTCCTAATTTTGATATGTATAAGCATCATGCTGCGGTTGGTTCGATTTATGAGGAACAATTTTTGTAAAGTTCCTTAGGTTCTTAGGTTAGGATGCTCTTTTGGTTTTTGGGAAGGGATTGCTTCTGGGGCAATCTCGTGGCTTGTACATAACTTCCTTTGATTTATTTAAATTTCTGATTTACTAAAAAAATCAAAAATAATGATGAAATAATGTAGTCAAATTTGAAATTCTAGAATGACAAATACGATGCAATCACACTTAAAAAAACCATGTAATTTATAGAAAAGGCATAAGCAATATCAAGTAATCCTAAAGTTAGGGGTTTATCCAAAGAGAATATGAATTATAAAGATCTTTAACAAAAAGAGGACAAAATTGCAGGAGGTAACTATTTGCAATGGGGTATGGTGTTTTTCAAAGATACAAGTGACTTATTTAGGTTTTAAGGAGCCTTAAACAAGAAAAAGAGAAAACAAATTCAAGGAAAAAGAGAAGAGGCATTAAATCATTTGTACAGATCAATTACTTAGGGAAACTGTTCGACTATGGTTGACCTTTATATATCGACCAAATATGTCATAAGTTAATTGTCTTCCATGAAAGAGATATTGGGCAATCATTGAAGGACATTGGTCAACCAATGAGAGGTTATGGTTGACCTTTATATATCGACCAAATGTTGGCCCCCGAATTTTTCTTAATGAATAAGCATGATTTAAATAATTTTTGAGATTTTGATAGATTAATTATTTTGGATTTATTTAATTATGTCAAAGTTAGTAGGATTTATTGCATAGGTTAATGGAATTAAAGTGTTAAGGTTATAAGAATGTTCAAGGGTATTTTTGGAAGATCACTTAAGGATGAAAGATCATAAGCATATAAGGAAGGGCAAAAATGGACTTTGCACACTCATTAAGGGTAGAAATGGAAGAAGAAATGTTGTCTTGTTCTTTTAAGAAGGGAAAAACGTGATTTGAGGGGGGAAAAGAAGAGAAATACGAAAATAAGAAAGAAAGAGAAAGAGATTTCGGGTGTTTGAGAGAAAAGAAAAGAGTTGAGCTAGGGTTTCATTATTTCTTAGTTTTTAAGAGAGATTTTGAGGTCGTTCAAGAAGGGAAAAAGGCAAAGGAAGAGAAGAGCAAAGATCTCTTCATTTTGTGAAGAATCAAGGTAAGATCATTTTGAATCTTTTGAACTTTTAGAAGGATTTTAGTTCATGGAGTTTAGAAAATGCATGGGTTTAAGTATTCAAGAATCAAATTTAGTGATTTTGCATTGTGAGATTTTCAATTGGATTCCTATTGAATGGGGTTTTGCCATTGTTGAAGGAAATCAAGAAAGGCAAGAGGAACAAGAGGAGAGTCATTTTGAGCAAGTCTTTTAAGCAAGGAAATCAAGGTGGATACATGTTTATAATAGAGTAAATAAGCCACTAATGTTTTCTTTGAATCAAGGAAGTTTAATGATTTCAATTGCATCATGAATGTTGCATTCATTGCTTCTTGAATGAATTGAGAAATTGCTACATGTTTGATATATGAATTGTGCGAATGATTTATGAAATGAAAAATGAAAATGATTTTGAAAGGATATCAAGTTTATGAAATAAAGTTTCAAAAAAATGTCATTTTGGGCAACATGTTTACACGTTATGAAACGCATGATTATGTGGGTTTGTGGTGGTCCCCTAAGTTAAGTCAAGTGCACTTTGACTAAAGGCTTCTCTCGCCTGTCCGCTAGTGGCATGGAGCTCCTTCATGGACTCCTCTAAGTTCACGACTACGCAAAACCATTATATGAGATTGCGATAGTACGTTCTGTTCACGACTACACAGGACCCTTATGGGAAATGTGTAACACGTTCTGTTTTGGATCCACCCAAACCATTCTGATGTGCTTATGTGCTTATGTTATGTTAACAAGTTTGATGCATTTGTGTTTTGTAATGTGTGAATTTGATTGAGAATTTGAGAACGATATGTTTTATAAATTCAATTAGAACTTTGTATTGACAAATGAACATTTCAAAGGTTTTGCTTATTTTTCTGTTATAAACTGTTACCCACGAGTTTTCAAGCTTACCCCCTTTTTGTCCCATCTTCAGGTGAAGAGAATGAGATTGAGTGACTAAGAGTCAAGGCATCACTCCAATTATGCATATTTTGTATTTGAAGTTAGTTCATGTAAAACAAGACTTTAATCACATTTCAAGAATTATTGGGTTTTGTATCTTTCGAATTTTGGATTTTGATACCAATGATGTAATGTGGCTTGGAATGCCATTAAAGCGTTGTAAACTCTTATTTTTGTTATTAATGAAATATGAATTGTGTATGGATGATGTTGAGTTGGAATTAGATATATTTGAAGAAGTTGTTAACTTGAGATGAGGATGATGATTTTGAACATGAATTGTTTATATATATATACACACACATATTACGTGAGATGTTATGAACAAGAAAAATAGGAATTATGGATGATGAGAATTGGATGTAGGTGATGAATCAAATGAGTAGAGATCACAATGAAATAAAAATTGGTAGTTAAATTGTTATGAATGATGTTGCATTAGAGAAAGTGAAGTTGGGACAAATTTTCCAGTCTTTCGTAAGGGTACAATTTGTGTACTAATTTCAAGGGAAAAAATAGATTAATCTAGGCTAAATTAGACAAAGTTGCCTTCTAGAAAGTTGTAGCTTATCCTCTTAGCTTTCTAACGGTGTAAAGAATGAAATTTTTACGAAGCTGAGAGATATGACCATTATAAGGTGGAGATGATTTGGAGAGTGTAGTTAGTGATTTAGAACTTTTAGGTGATGTGAGGGAGACTTTATAGAAATCCCATCGTCTGATTCTTTGACTGAACCCTTTAGTCTGATTCAGCTTTGACAGAATCTCTTTGCCTGACTCTTTGATTGAACCCTTTAGTCTGATTCAGCTTTGACTGAATCACTTCATCTGAGTCTTTGATTGAATCCCTTAGTCTGATTCAGCTTTGATTGAATCACTTTGTCTGATTCTTTGATTGAATCCCTTAGTTTGATTCAGCTTTGACTGAATCACTTCGTTTAATTCTTTGATTAAATCCCTTAGTCTGATTCATCTTTGACTGAATCCCTTCTTCTGACTCTTTGATTGAATCTCTTAGTCTGATTCAGCTTTGACTGAATCACTTCGTCTGCTTCTTTAATTGAACCCCTTAGTTTGATTAAGCTTTGACTGAACCCTTTAGTTTAATTCAGCTTTGACTGAATTCCTTCGTCTGATTCTTTGACTGAACCCTTTAGTCTGCTTCAGCGTTGACTGAATCCCTTCGTTTGGTTCTTTGACTAAACCCTTTAGTCTGATTCAGCTTTGACTGAATCCCTTCGTCTGATTCTTTAACTAAACCCTTTAGTCTGATTCATCTTTGTCTGAATCCCTTTGTATGATTCTTTGACTGAACCCCTTCGTCTGATCCATCTGTGACTTAAGCACTTCGTCTGACCCATCTGTGACTTAAGCACTTCGTCTGATCTATTTGTAACTTAAGTAATTCATCTGATCCATCTGTGACTTAAGCCCTTCGTCTGATCCATCTGAGACTGAGAATAAGACCATGTTTGATTCTTTTGGCAATAACTTTGTCATCCAACCTCCAAGTGAAGTGATTCTTGAACCAAGAGATTTAACACATTTTCCTATCTGCCCATAAAAATTGGTAGCCTTTGGTGTTGAGTTGAAAAATATTGGTGGAAAGAAAGTGAGGGATCGGTTAGGAGAGCATGACTAGGTTATGAACATACTTCGGTATTTAAATCATATCTTGATTGGTAGAACTTCGAATGAGATGATTCTTGTTCCTAAATGAAATAGAAACATGGAGCTACAATTATTCAAAAAAAATTTCAAATGGTGATTTGGGTGTCTGACTGATGTGAGCTCGCTCCTGGTGGTTTGAGATGTTATAAGAATGAAGATGAACTGATAATGGCTAATGAAGGTTCATTAAAATGACCTAACGCTTTAGGGTAATAGGTTCACGTCTTAAGACTCCGAATGTTGGGCTTCGAAAGCGGGATCTAATACCAAATATATCATAAGTTAATTGTCTTCCATGAAAGATATATTGGTCAAGCATTGAAGGACATTGGTTGACCAATGAGATTATTTGGGTGATTAGATAAGCAACCAAGAAACCAACAAACTCATTGAAAAGGAAAAAGGAGAGAATTTTGATGATACTGGTCTACCATACTAAGATATTGTTCAACTAGTTAGCTAGATATAACTAGATAACTTAAGGATCTGTCTTTAAAACTCAAATTAAAGCATCAAAACTTTAATAAAATAATATTACAACACATATGAAACAAGTAAATATCAATAAATAAAACATGTGATCATATAAAGCGCCTTGTAAAAAATAATTTTCCGCTAATTAAGAAAGATTTATCCTTATTCAAAAACTTGGAGAAATAATAACTCAATTGATGTAAATTCTAACTAGTGACCTTATTTTGTATATAATCTCTAATTATAGGTACTAAGGTTCACACTTAAAAAAAATACCTTATTCATAATTCAAACTTATAAACATAAGTAATCACATATTTTAAACTATAAATTAATAATTGCCTTATGTTGAAGATTACTTATAACAGATTTAGATGGAGATTCTTTTTGAATTCTCTATCTATTAGTGGCATCTCATCCTTCTCATCATCCTCACTTAGTTTAACAATTTAAGAAGTCTTGATGGTTAATTTTAAGAGTTAAATTCTTCATATCCTACAACATTATCTTCAAGACTTTTTTGGAGGCAAGAATATATTCATCAAGATAAAAAAGATATAAATTCCAAAAATAATGCTCAATCTCTACTACATACCATTTGCTCTTTCTTTTATAATAGCCTTATAAAGCAAGGTAATTAATGTGTTTTAGGAACCTAAATAAGCTTGGTTGCTTGATTGTTTGGTTCCTTCTTCTTTTCAACCGACACTTTAAAAGGTTTGTTTAACATTGGTTTGCTTAACATCCTTTGTTTGATAAAGTAAAATATATCAATATGTCCAAACTTACCACAAAAATGATATACCATATTATATGACTAATGATGATGCATATATGCATTGCTTGGAATTCTCTGTGTATATGAATATTGAGGAAGTTTTCTTTAGACATTAAATTAATGAGTTGATTGGTCCCTTAGGATGGTGAAAAGTCCTACTATAATTATATGTATGATGTCTACTATGAGTGAAGACATGATGCATGCTTCTATTGGGGTATGAGTGGGTTTGCATGTTATCATAAAAATTATGTATATTCTTCCCTTTAGAGTATTGAACTCTATGCCTAGGTTATTAGTCATATATGAAAGCATGATGTTTGCTCTTAGGTTGTACCTTAGTGAATGTTTCATGTGCATGTGTATGTTTGGATGTGAATGCTCCATGCTTATTTTCTCATTCTAGGCAATGGTTCTTCACCTATGTCAATGTTTTCCTTTGACAAAGGTAATTTTAGTGTTGGAAACACTTTCACATTTATGTAAAAGTCTATGCTTATCATTAAAACTCTGTTGAGCTCCTAATGTGTATTTAAGTTTCTCACTTCTTTTGTAAATTTAGATAAAAATTCCTTAAAAGCATCAATTTTCTTTTTCAATGTTTCATTCTCACACCTTAATGCATCTAAGCATGATTGTCATCAATAATCATATTTTTGGATGTTTTAATTCTATGTAATTCACTTTTCATCTTTTCATTCTCACTTATGCATACACATCTAACTCTTTTTTAAGTTCCTTGAGTTTGGAAGACAATTTCTTCCTTTTGTTACTCATGATTTCTAAAATTTCTACTAATTCATCATATATCAAATCAACATCACTTCATTGTAAGAATTAGGATTAAATGTTACCTCATAATTATCCATAGTCGTAAAGCATATATGAGCTATCTCTTATTATGAATGCTCGTTATCAAATTCATTTGTGTCATCCAAGTTGATGCTTTTAGTGCTTTTAAAAGATTTATGTTTTAAATCATTTTACATTTCTTGAGGTCCTTTCTTTTGGATAATTTCTTCTTTAAGAACTTCTTGAATTTTCTAATGAGCATGCTAATGTCTTCTTCTTCGCTGTCACTAGTTGATGTCTCTTCATCTTCGCTTGAATCTTCTTTTGAGGCTTTAAATGCTAAATTATTTTTCTCTGAAAGCATCATCTCTTCTTGTGTCTTTTGGAGCCTCATTTCGCATGTTAAAAGAGATCTAATAAGTTCCTCCATTGGTAGTATTGTTAGATCCTTGACTTGTTGTATAACTTTTAATTCATCTTCCAACATCTTTGGAAGTGACCTAGGCAACTTTCTTACTAATTCAACATTAGTATAGGTCTTTCCAAAATCTTTGAGATCATTAATAATAACAATTAATCTAACATATATGCTAAAGATGCTTTCAATTTATATTGATGTGTTAGCATGCTTAGATTTGTGCCATCGTTAATAATTTATAAGTTATGCCAAATTTCATAAGTCGTTTCACACACAAAGACTCTATTAAATTCATTTCTTCCTAAAGCACAAAATAGAAAATGTATGGCCTTATTATTCAAGGATCCTAATCTCCTACCTTACGGTTCCCATTCTTCGTTTAATTTGGGTACTGTTTTGTTATCTACAATTTTTGCAAGAATAAAAAGACCATTAGAAACTATTTCCTGTAAGTCAAACACTTTCAGATGTTAGAAAGAATGTTATCCTAGTTTTCTAATAAAGATGATCATTGCCATCAAAGAAAGGTGGTATACTAATGCTTTGTTTCTTTTGGTTGAATAATGATGATGATGCTCTTAAATATGTCGTTACAACCTTTGCTATACAATTTTGTAAAAAATCCTAGCCTAATAGGCCTGCTCTAATATCACTTATTAGTCCTTAATGACACCCAAAAACGGGGGTGACTTGGGTGTTCACAAAATTTAACAATTTTTCTAACAAATGTACTTAATTCAAAACATTCAATTTAAATAAATATGAGAAAATTGCTTAATATAAATTAATCGAACAGCTGAACAAAAATTTAAAAAAAGATAGGAAGAAAAGAATGTAGAACTATTTATAGTAGTTCAAAAAACAATCATTGCCTATATTTAGACTCTTTATAGAATTCCATTATAATTCTTCTTTCAAGACAAAGAATATCCTTTGTACACTATTTCTTGATTAAAAGAAACCCTTCTTATAATCTTCTTCCAAGATGATGAGGAACCTCAATCTCATTTGTATCACACCCAAATATGATAATATATTTCCCTAACTAAGTATTACAATTCAAAATACCTCACTTTATTACTTGATAACTCTAAAATGGCTCACTCAGACAAATATGATGCAATGATGCTCAAATGATTGAAAAATTCTTTGTAGCATATGTATACAACACTCAAAAATCGATAAGAAAACACTTATGTTATTCTGGGGTCCAAAAATAGTCATTGGAGCTAAGAACTAGCCATTAGAATGACTATATAGAGTGCACTGGTCGACCAGTATGCATTTACAATAATAGATTCACTAACAGCTAGAATATTGATCAACCAACATATATTGTTGACTAATATAGGATAATGGTCAACCAATACATCAACCAATGTTGCAAACTCATGGTACCACAATTTGGACAACTTTAACCTATATTAGTTAACCACTAACTCATATAGGTTGACAATCACCCTAAAAACATGATTTGACAACTTCAGATGCTCAAATCTAATTTGTTTAATCCAAATATGATTCATTCACTTCCCATAATTAATATTTCCTAAATATTATTTTAAAGATTAGGAGCCTTTTATATGAAAATTAAAAACTTTAATGCTTCTTGATGAATATAAAGACCCATGCAATGAAGAAAGATGAATAATTGTGCATGGTGAGCTTTTTGAATCGTCAAATTAATAAAGTGAGATTACAAATAATAATACAAAATGTGAAATGACCATGATGAGCCTTAATTTTCTTTTGTTCTTATTTTGATATTCATATCATTGATTATAAACTTCAACTTTTCTTTATTAACTTTATACCCTATCTTTTTAAGTTTATAACTTTATTTTGTTCTCATATTACTTTTCATCAAAATAATAAAATCGTTAGTGGTAACTATGTTTTGGTATCAACAAAACATCAATTAGAACCTCCTTTAGTTCAACAGTATGAATATTTATTAAAAGGAGGACTAAGATTGAAGCCTCAAAACATCAAGGATGAGATTACATACGAAGAATAAACAAAATGCATCAATTTTTCAAAATAACATTTAAGGAATTATCAATGTTTTTGTTAGGAATGATATTGTGTGAAGTAAAAACACAAGATAGAGATGAATTTCTTTATGGAATGACAACATTTGCTAATTTTTCGTTGTAGAAATTGAAGACATGTGATAACAGTTTATTGGCTAAAAGGAAGTCAAATGGAACACCAACTTAACCTCTCAAATAAAACACAAATTCAAAACATATTGGCCTCCCATTTAGGTTTTACGAACAGGTAAGAACTAAATCTACTTTAATAGTCAAGCTGTAATTGTATTATGGAGTTGATATGGAGTTGATTGTATGGTAAATAACCATGATTTCAAGGTCCTTTAGTATTATAAATTAACAATTAGGATGAATTCATGTTTACCACCATCAAAGACCTATATTTTTCAATATATATTACATCAATATTGACTAATAATATGGTCTAATAGTAAGACGGCATGTGCCAAGTGACAACAGAGACTAAAATTTGTCTATACCTTAAAACACAATTTGATTTATCTTTCAAATCTTATTCATCTAACCGAGTATGACTTATGATCATCTCTCTAAAGCAGGCAAACCCAAACATATTGGGAAAGTTTTCTTGCTTCTTCCTACTTTTACGAAACACTTTGTTTTTGAAAGATGTATGTAAAAGAATTGTGTTGTTTTTGTATCAATTCTGTAATTGATTTGTACAGCTATTTATACAAGAAATGAAAGTATAAACATGGAAATATAATTACAGTAGAAGATTCTAAGGCTAAAATTATGTTGCTAAAATCATGGAGTGGACTGTTATGACTGAATCAAAGGCATGCGTTATCATCCCCCCTCAAGCTCAAGGTTGACGCAACAATGAGCTTGTCTCGTAGTTGGCAAAAAGCTGTGGTAGGTAAGGGTTTGGTCATGACATCTGCAATTTGTTCCTTAGCTGAAATGTGTCGGACGAGGAGTGATTTTTTGGCAACCAAATCACGAACAAAATGTATATCTATTTCAATGTGTTTGGTGCGAGCATGAGCAACAGGATCAGCAGTGAGGAAAGTAGCACCAAGATTGTCACACCAAAGTGTTGGTGGTGGGATGGAAAGACCAATTTCACGGAGAAGTGAGGTAATCCAACATACTTCTGCTGAAGCAAAGGCAATACTCCGATATTCAGCTTCAGTACTGGAGCGAGCAACTGTAGGTTGTTTCTTGGCACTCTAAGAAATAAGATTAGGGCCCAGGTAAACACAATAACCAGATGTGGAGCAACGATCATCAGGACATCCGGCCCAGTCAGCATCAGAGTAGGCTGTGAGGGTAAGTGTTGGGGATTTGAGAAAGTGTAAACCGTGAGAGATAGTGGAACGGAGATACCGAAGGATTCTCTTAAAGGCTGTCCAGTGAGCATCAATAGGACAATGCAGGAATTGGGAGACCTTGTTGACGGCAAATTGAATATCAGGACGGGTAAGGCAAAGGTATTGGAGAGCACCAACGGTGCTTCTATATTCAGTTGGGTTAGAAAGTGGTGTTCCATGGTTTTTGGAGAGGGGTAAGGTAGGAGTCATTAGAGTTGGAGTAGGTTTAGATTGATCAAGATTTGTACGAGAAAGAAGGTCTTTGGTATATTTTATTTGGGTAAGGAGAAGGCCTTTTGATGTGGTAGTGGTTTCAAGTCCAAGAAAGTAGTAAAGTGGGCCTAGATCTTTGATAGAGAAGGTGGTATGGAGAGTATCTATGAGAGTGGTAATGAAAGATTGAGAAGAGCCAGTAACCAGGATATTATCAACATAAACCAACACAAAGGTAGTAGTAGTGGGAATAATGTGGATGAAGAGAGAGGTGCCAGATTTGGATTGAGTGAACTAGAGGTCAAGAAGTTGTTGGCTTAGACGTTGAAACCAAGCACGGGGTGCTTGTTTTAAACCATAAAGAGCTTTATGAAGATAACAAACATAATGAGCATATTGAGAATCGACAAATCCTGGAGGTTGAAGCATGTAAACTAGTTCATGAAGATTCCCATGAAGGAATGCATTGTTGACGTCTAATTGACAGATGGGCCAAGAATTTGAGAGTGCAATGGTGAGAATTATGCAAATTGTTGTTGGCTTGATGACGGGACTAAAAGTATCAGTATAGTCAATGCCGGGTGATTGGTGATAACCTTTGGCTACGAGACGGGCTTTGTAACGATCGAACACTTTTTTTACCAAAATTTCATTCGATCGCTTCTTTACTTGCAACGTTGGTCCTGTGTCTTTTTCCTTGTGTTTAACACAATTTATTGTATCGTTTCAGTGATAATCTTATAATACGTCATTTTTTAAACAGAATATGCAGTATGTGCTTTAGTTGATTTTGATATAAAAATCTGCTTCGATCAAATTAAGCACTAACTATCAATGATTATTTATAAATCACTTTATCATAAATAATAAAAAATAAAAATTTTCCGAGTTAATAAAATTGATCGTATCGTGTATCGCCCAGTGTTGTGATTATCGTTCCGTACCGGCTGGAAAACGGAACCGGTACGGTTGTTAAAAATTCGGTTGAAAATTCCGGTCGGTACCACTGATTCCGGTACCTGTCGAACTATTTCGGAAAATTTTGACTTCCTCAGGGACTAAATTGCAAAAAAAAAAATTTAAACCTAAAAAATCTACCCGCACCCCCCCAACCTACTGCTTCGGTCTTCTTCTCTCTTCTTCGATTTCTCCTTCTTCTCCTCGCCGCTGCTCCTCCGGTCCTCCTTCCTCGGATCTCGTCTCGCCGTCTCCTCGCCATCCCCTCCTCGCCGTCGACGTGGTCTCCAGTCGTCCTCCTTCGTCTTCCGCCGGTGGTTAGTTCTCCAGTTGTCGTCGCCTTCCCTCCTCGTCGCCGCCTTCCCTCCTCGTCACCGGCACGACCAGCTTCCCCGA
>JAOQMQ010000196.1:16366550-16380898 GCA_027563845.1 Erythroxylum subrotundum
TTTGGAGTCTATGCTTCCAAAGACGTGGAACCACTTCGCCGTGCCAGGGTCAGTTTCTTTTCGTCGAAAAAAAAAAATTGTGTACATGGCTGCAAAGTATGCCATAGTTTCATTTCAGTGAACCACTAGTTTGTACGATCTCTTCCAAAGAGTTGGAACGCATTAATAACTACTTGATTGCCTTATCTATACTGGATTGATTTGGAAAATGGTCCATTTGAGTGGCTCTCTGTTGTTTTGCACTTGAATGAGCAGTTGATTATGGAAATCCCGTTAGAGTTGATGCTCACTATTAGCAAGAAGCACCCCTGGATGTTTTTCCCAGACATAATACCAGTTGGTCATCCAATATTTGATATTATCAACTCTACCAATCCAGAGGTACTGCCTTTCTATATGTGACATAAAAGCTACTTTGGATGTCTATTGCTGCTTCACATGTTCCATATTATTATGCTTGTTGCTTTGATTTATCAATTCCAACTTGGTTGATGAATATATACATCTCTTATTTTATGATAGTCACAGACCTATTTTACTCCTTTCTCCTTCTGATTTTGTACTGTCGATCTGTATGCTAATGTACTGTATCTCTATGACACAGACAGATTGGGACCTGAGATTAGCATGCCTTCTCTTGTATGCATTTGATTGCAATGACAACTTTTGGCAATTATATTGTGACTTCTTACCCAGCTCAGATGAGTGTAGTAGCTTGCTTCTTGCCACAGAGGTGTGGAGAAAACGTTTAACAGTATTTTTTTACATACTATGTAGGTTTGGATTTTGTTTTCTGCGGATATTTTGTATTATCAAATTGCCTTTCACATATTATATTGAGTCTCATGTTGCTCCTTTTACCTACTCAATTTAAAATATTAACAGGTCCACAGAAAGCTGACTCTCATTAAAATGAATATTAAAGCTATTACCTCGAGTTTTTACATCAAATTAAGATGTTCATTTTATGCTTTAACTTGCATCAAACAAGTTGCTCTAGCTAGTGAATTTTGATGATTCTCGAGTTGTTCTGACTGCTTTATGCGTATTTGTGGGCACATTGTAAATCTCACCAACTGGGTTAACACAGACATGCTTGCATGCATATGATCCTATTTAGCCTTTTCTACAGGCTTGACCAGCGCAAATCTAGAATATCTTTTTTCATTAAATGAGTTTAATGTAGAACTTCATTATCAATGATTATTGATGAATGTTCAATTACTATACCTTGTTCCAATGTTGTTATTTTTTTTTCTCAGCTTTGTTAATCTAAAATATAGAAGACTTGTTTCAGTGTAACACCTTTGCTTCACATCTGTCTTGCGTTTTCTATCGTAATAGGGGGATCTTTTGGAGCTGCAGGATCAGAATCTTGCATTAACCATGAGAGAACAGCAGCATCGAGCCATGGAATTTTGGGAAAAGAATTGGGTATGAATTGCCTAGATTCATGCATAAATTGTTTCAAGAAATGACTCTAAATACAGTACCATCTTAGTAACAAACTATTCATCTTGGATCGCACAGCATTCTGGCGTTCCCCTGAAAATAAAGCGCCTAGCTCGTGATCCTGAGAGATTCATGTGGGCACTTAGTATGGCACAGTCACGGAGCATTAACATGCAAACGAGAATCGGTGCTTTAATTCAAGATGCAAATATGCTAGTGCCATATGCTGGTAAGCTTATATTCGATTGAATTCTTTTCGGCGATGGTTGTCCACTCTTTGAAGAGTGTGCTTCAGAAATCATCTCCTTGAAGAATATCTTTTGTAAACATGGATTGAATTTTCATGTAATTTATGGTCAATATGTGGCCCATTTGTATGATTGTTAACTCATAGCTACACAGTAGTAAGGTCGAAGTGTTAAGCATTTTTTTTCTTATGGCCCGTGCCTCTTTTATCATTAGTTATGGTTTTTCTCTTTTCTTGACTGTGACTGTTGATTGATAGATAGAGAGATTATTTCATTCACAGACAATTTTTGGGGGGATTAACAACCCTTTTGGTAATTTTGTCTAATTTTTCCAATATGTAAGGTAACTAAGTTATATGCTGCAGACATGCTGAACCATTCCTTTGAGCCAAACTGCTTTTTTCACTGGCGATTCAAGGATCGGATGCTTGAGGTGATGATAAATGCGGGGGAACATATTAAAAAGGGTGAAGAGGTAATGTTCAATATGCTTGTGATGAATTATGACTCCATTTCTATGTCAGTAGAAAGCCTGAGAATCTGTGAATAATATTTGTTAAGAATTGAAAAGTGGATTGGAACCTCCTTTTTTAGAATCTATTTATAGGAAAGCTCATAATTGAGGAACTTTTGACATTCCCCCTTTTCTAGATCAGCCCTTATGCTTTTTTTTTTTTGAAGAGTACGACAGCTGTGAAATAACTGAATGTTTGAATCTTCTATTTGCAGCTTTAGGAAGTCATTGTAAGTGTCCTAGCAATTGGCTGAGCATCAGTTTTCTCCAATTTCCAATTTAAATCTTCTGATTCTATAATTTCTTCTGTTGATTGATTAGAAGTTAGATAATTATATTATCAGGTCATCTTGACTTGTGATCTTAATATCCTGTTGGTTCCACGAATTTTCTACAGTTGACTGTCAATTACATGAATGGCCAGAAGAATGACGTAATCATGCAAAGATATGGTTTCTCATCATCTGTGGTAATCTCTCAGCTTTCTCCATTGGAAATGGAAATGATTTCAAATGCCTGTTCTCTGATTCTGCTTGATTGATAGTGAATTGTTCTATACTTGATCTCGCTCTTTCTTTTTCTTGGTTGGGAGCTTTATTTATCTGGTTATTGAACTGATAGTATTTTAAATATGGTTTTCTTGTATGTAGTCGTGGAATTAGACAAACAGTACTCTAATTTTTCCTTTGGCGCCTAATTGAAAATAAGATTTCACCTTCTGAAGAATAGAACTAGCTTCAAGATATTATGGACATTTGAAAACAATCAGTCGTTGCTTCTGTCTTGCTTATTCATTCTTAGCTTTGTTTCCATTCATTTGAATCATGATCTCTTTATGATAGATCTCTTCTTCCATAAACTTGACGCAAAGTTGTGTCTGACATGATGATATTGCAGAATCCTTGGGATGTAATCCAGTTCTCTGGCAATGCACAGATTCATTTGGATTCTTTCCTCTCAGTATTCAATATCTCTGGCCTCCCTGAGGAGTACTATCACAACAGTAGGGGACATTTAGATGATTAGAGAAACAGTAGTCCATATGACGATTTAGCATTTGTATGTGATGAAAACTCTGCAAATTTTGGGAACAGGTGAGCTGTCAGGCATCGGTGACATCTTTGTTGATGGGGCAGTCATAGCAGCAGCTAGAACATTGCCAACTTGGTCGGATGGAGATACACCTCCTCTCCCGAGCAGAGAAAGGAGAGCTGCCAAGGAGTTGCAAGAAGAATGCTATGAGATGCTTGCACAATTTCCTACCACCTCCCAGGAAGACCAGAAACTACTTGGTAGTCCTCCAACTTTTTACCTTGTCAGACATGGTTTTATGCAGTAGTTTATGACTATACCACCACTTCCCACCTTTTACAGATTCAATGCCAGAAGCAAGGACCCTTGAATCCGTCATCAAGTGTGTAGTACATCCCTAAGCATTGTTTTCTCCAATTAATTTCTTTAGCGTAAAATTGACAATCTGGATATTGACACAGATATAGGCTGAACCGGAAGCTGTTCATTCAGAAAGTCATCCAGGCATTGGAGATGTATCAGGAGAGGATATTGTTCTAAGCACCCACTTCTTCCGTTAAACCCTTTGATAAGAGAAATGGAATGATATGGTGTCGATTAATTTTCAAAGTAATTACTTGTCATGTTCCAATTCAAATAATATCTTAAATGTAGGTTAGTTCCTTAACATCAACAGCTTTTATTTAAACAAAATTTTGTACTACTCTTTAAAGTCAGATAATCACTAATTTTAATTCTTGTATTTAAATAAATAAATATGGCTTGGTGAATGTCTATTAAGCCTAAAATTAATTTATAAACACTTCAGTGTATTTAACTTTTTATGTCAATCCGCACTTGTGACAATAATCAAATAAAGGGTTGGATTGGGACGGACGCGACTTGAGAACTAAAAATGCACAAGAAAAAAACCCTATAAAAGCATAAATTGTGACGTCAGCTTAAATCCATGTAGCTATTCAACAACTTGGGAAAAAACTCCGCCCTATTGGTGGCCTCTATTTTGTTCTGCAATTTGTGATCCGACCATTCTTTCAGGTGGTCACCGGAACTTTAATCTCTGTGGATAACCTCAGTTAGGTTATTTGCATTACGCTGCTTCTTCCTTCTCTTCGTGGTTCGTACGCCAGTTGTTTGTCAAAATGCCACCATTGTTGATGTCGTGCTCATTGTTTCTTTGACATTTTTTATATAATTATATATTATTTGTTTGTTTAAAGTGAAATTTGGTGTCCTGGTGTCGGAGAACTGAAGGTGGGTAGAGGATGAGTAGTGGCGGCCTGAAGAGTATGGTGGTTTCGGCGGTCACCCAAGGAGTGGCAGAGGCAAGGGCGAGGATATTCGGGCACGTACTTACCCAACAGGGAAGAAATCAGCCCACAAGATTTTGAGGAAGAAGATAATTGGCGACAAAGTCGCTCAGTGGTATCCCCATGACATAAGGAAGGACGATCCCCTAGTCATGGCCCGCTTGCAACAGGAGTAAGCCCCATGATTCCCTTTCTTTTATGCGCTTGTCCCTGATTCCCTAAAAACGTTTCATTTACCTTTTGGTGGTTTCAAACATCTGACTGTGGGTTACTCGGCTAATTTTGAAAAAGACGCTTGCTAGTGGAAGGCTTTTTAAACATTTGATTTTCCAGCAAGGAAGCAACACCCCTTAATTATTTGTACGGGAGATGGTCTTGCGTTTTCTCAATTGGATTACTAAGTATATCGTGTTGTGCCCCAGGAGACAGTAAAGCTGGAAATATGGAAACTAGGAAAGTTTTGGTGGTGGAAAGGATGTCCATAACTATAACCTCTCCCCCTTTGCAATGCAAGAAAATTTCCCCTGGTTTTTGTGGGGTTATTAGTCATCAGATACTTCAAATTGGATAGATTTCCACATATGTGCAACCATCAATTTCTGATAGAATTGCAGTTTTATTGAAAAAGCTCATGTAGAACCTCGGGTGTTTACTCCTTTTCTCTGGGCATGCTAAAGTATATATGTCCTTGAAATGTTGTTAGAAGGTAGAACATCCTAGGTCTTCTATTGGAGACCCCAATCTGTCAGGAGACTTGAAATAGTATTCAGCAGAAAAATAATTCCATTGCCGATAAAATTGAAAGCCTCTTGCTTTCTAGTTCAATCACTTTTTGCCAAGAAACTTCCTTGCCATTCATATTAATTCCTCTCTTCAAACATAAGCATGTATGTTTTTATGCATGTATATTTATGTTTTTGAGTGCCCATTCGTGTTCCATTAGTCCAGTTATATGCAGGGACGGAGCTAGAAATAAAAAGTAGGAGGGTCCAAATGTTTAATTTTTTTAAATTTTGAGGGGCCCAATATACTACTGACTCCCAAATAACATCATCCTTATATATATATATCTATGTATAATATTTATTTTTTAAAAATTTTGAAGGGCCCAATGCACCACTAAACTCCACCTAGCTACGTCAATGGTTATATGCCTATTTGAGCTTTGTATTTTTGGCCCTTGCTATGGTAACCCAAGAAGCCAACTTTGTTGTCGTAGTTTTAACAGACATCTTCTGCTTCATACTTCCTTTATGTCAGCACTTATTTCAGATTACTCTGTTCCATAGAAGATGCGTAGAAGTTTGTAGAGGATGAAATCTGTTAGCAGCTCTAGGCAAGGAACGTAATGAGAATCTATAATTGCTGACATAATTATCTTATTTTACTTTGGCAGGCGTTTATGTAAGCTTGAAATGTATAAACGTCGTGGAAAGGGACCACCGAAGAAGGGTCAAGGAAAGGGTGCCATGAAACGTAACAAAGGGAAATGATAGCAGGATTTGATTTGAACTTATTTTGTTATAATTAGTGCAAGTGCAGACTAAATGTAGATTGGATTTGCAGTAAGGAATGTTGAGTTTCATGTTTTCACTGTCTTGCCCACTAGTTAGGAATGCTACTTCCAAAGATACCAATGGGGAGTTATTTTTGAGGCAGAATTTTAATTTCTCTTTTGGGGTTAAGGAAGCAGAATATTAGTTGGTTCCTAAAGTAGTTACAACTTGCAAATAAGATTTGATGACTGTCATGGAGTCCACTTCTAGTCATTCAACAAGGTTTTCTCGTGCTGGATAAGATTGGGTGTTTTATAAGCCTATAAGCTATCGTTACCAATGAATTAAACTAGGCTTTGCGTCTTTCATTTTATTAAGTTAAAAAGAACAGAACTGTTATTATTAGGGGACGAATCAAACAAAAGGAGATGCCAAGGACAGGTTGGCTGACAATAGAAGACTTTAGGCATGATAATAAGTTATAAAATTGATAGGTTTAAGTTTGACTTTGAACTCATTCGGATGTTGAGTATACTTGAAATGGTCGAACATGTTTGATGGACTGGATTTTGAGCTTTTGAGACTCAAACTTGGACTGATCTGGCGTGAAACTATACATATGGGGATTAAAGAATAGTTATGTTGTAAATCATTGATGATGGAGTATTACGTTTGAAAGAACCAGGCTGTAGTTGGATGGATAGAAATTTAAGCGCTGCCAACCTCTGAAGTCAGACTAAATTTTCATGTACCCTGCACCCAACAGCTTCAAACAATACCAGAGATGATAAAATTCCAGTTCATCCCTGTCAAGGAGAAAATGGCATGTTGCCCAGAAACGCCGAGGGCTTTTTATCACCAATAGTCCCCACAGGAACATGTCCCGTTCTTGAAATGATGAAACCTCCTTACATCTCTCAGGACAATTTCTCTGTCCACTATCTTTGAGATAAACTTAGAAGCAGTATGGCAGTCGTTGCAAACTCTAAGGTTCTTGACAACTCTAATGGTTTTCCCCGGAGGAGTATTGAGGATACCAAAAGCTATTGCCAGTTTTTCGCTGTGCCCACATAATAAAGTTTCCTTCTCTTCGTCATCAACATTGTGAAGTACACAAGAAGTATCAGGCACGTATCCTTCCTTCTTCATTCTTTCTGACAGTGAGTCGAGGAACGTGTGGAGCTTCTCACTTTGGGGGTGTGATAGATCTCCAGCTAAAAACTTGTGTACTTCATCTCCATACTCGATCCAACTACAGCCTGGTTCTTTCTTTACTCCCAGATCTTTCATCCTTCTTCTCACCTTGAGTGCCTTGTCCCAAAACCCAGCAGAAGCATATATATTGGATAGTAGTACATAGTGGCTAGCCACAGTGGGTTGCAACTGAAGGAGATTTTCAGCTGCCATTTCCCCTATTTCCACATTTTGGTGAATCCGACATGCTCCAAGCAGGCTACTCCATGCCCCAACTTTGTCAAAATCGAAAGGCATGGTATTTATAAGTTCATAAGCTTCTTCCACTCGACCTGCCCTACCAAGTAGGTCCACAACACAAGCATAGTGATCTGGTGTTGGTTCCAACCCATACTCATCTTTCATTCTATGGAACAAGTTTAGGCCCTCGTTTACCATCCCCGAGTGACTGCATGCAGCAAATAATGCTATAAAAGTAACTTCATTAGGTTTTACTTCCCTAACCTTAGCTCCATCTGTAAATAATTTCAAGGCCTCCTCCCCTTTCCCATGCATCCCGTAAGCCATTATAATTACATTCCATGTGATAGCATTTCTAATGGGCATCCGATCAAATACTATACGAGATAAGATTAAGCAACCGCACTTTGCATACATGTCAACTAATGCACTTCCTACAGCAACATCTGATGCTAAAAAATTTCTAATGGCATAAGCATGGATCTCTTTCCCCTTTGCTAAAGCTGCCAAGGAAGCACAGGCAGGAAGGACTGTCATGAGTGTTATTGAGTTAGGTTTAAAAGGAACTTGTTTCTCAGTCTCACAAACCCCATCATGCTTGATCTGTTTTTCTGTTCTTTGCATCTCGCGGAGGATCAGAAATGCATCATCATAACGTCCACAACTAATATAACCAGTAATCATTGTGTTCCAGGAAACCACGTCTCTAACCTCCATGCTATCAAATATGATCTTTGAAATATCTATTTTCCCCATCCTAAAGTACAGATCCATAAGTGCATTTTGAACATATGTGTCCCTTTCCAAACCCCATTTCATGACATATCCATGTATAGCTTTCTTCTTGGAAAACAATTCAGAGTGCACACAAGCAGGTACGACACTTGCCATTGTGGTTGCATTAGGACAGAGCCCTGAATTAGCTTCCATTTCAATAAAGAGCACCAAGGCATCTTCATTACGCTCATTTTGTGCATAGCCAGTAAGCATAGCATTCCAAACCCCAATTTTCTTGTTCGAGATACTATCGAAAACTCGACGACCACTTTCAACCTGTTCACAATTGCAATACATGTCAACTAAAGCACTGCCAACAAAAGAATTCTCTATCAAACAACCACTTTTTAAAGCATAAGCATGAATTTCTTTCCCAGTTCGTAACATCTCAAAGTAAGAGCAAGCAGGAAGAGCACTTGCGAAAGTGAACCCATCAGGTGTAATTCCTTCAAGAACCATAAACTGCAAGAATGCCAAAGCTTCCATGAAGCGTTCATTTTGTGAAAGCGAGCTTATAATGGTATTCCAAGAAACCAAATCACGGTCACCAAACATTTGGAATAAGCTTTTTGCATCATCTATCCTATCTAGTTTTGCATACATAGTCATCAAAGCATTAGTCGTAAAGGTTCTCCAATGGCCATTCCTGAAACAGTAAGCATGTGCTTGCCTACCAAGCCACAAGCCCTTAGGCTTGCGCAAATTAGAACAAGCGAGAGCCACGCTGACCAGAGTAAACGAACTGGGCTCCGAATTATCTGACAACATCAATCTAACAGCCTCTAGTGCAAGCTCCCACTCTTCAAACCGACACAATGCAGAAATCATCGTATTCCAGGAAACTTGGTCTCTCTCAGTAATCCTATCAAACACCTTATACACATCACCCAGCTCACCACACTTAGCGTAGACATTTACAAGCGTATTAGCTACGGTCACAGGGGAGGATTCATATCCGAATTTAACAACATGGGCATGAATCTGTTTCCCCAAATTCAGGTCCTGAAGGCCTGTGGCAGCTTTCAAAATGGCAGGGAAAGCAAAGTTGTCGGGAGAAACA
Source organism: Erythroxylum subrotundum (assembly GCA_027563845.1). Classification (NCBI taxonomy): domain Eukaryota; kingdom Viridiplantae; phylum Streptophyta; class Magnoliopsida; order Malpighiales; family Erythroxylaceae; genus Erythroxylum; species Erythroxylum subrotundum. The sequence continues at coordinate 16,375,874 of JAOQMQ010000196.1, forward strand.
CCGGAAAGAAGCATTTGAACATAGGTAGAAAGGGCTTCGTGGAACAGTTCCAAGCGGGTCTGGGAGCGAATGGACTCAATCCATGAGGACTGTGATCGTGAAAGCGAAAGGGACGTTGGAGAAAATGTAAGGGTAAAAGGCTGAGGAGGTAAGGATTTATTAGGAAGTCTGGTCTGCTGATGAGCGTGGTGAGTGGAGGAGAGAGAATGCGAGTGTAAGGGGAGTGAGGCCGGGGAGATGGGGTGTTGGGTGTAAGAAGTCATTTTTGTTGGTTATACTGATTTGGGTAAGTTAAAGAGGGGCTTGACGTGAGCTCTGGGTCTGGGAACTTGGACACAGATGCTTATCATTTTTGTTATTACAAGATAAGACCGACAAGACAACAGTTGAAATGATTCCTCTTAATCAATTTTTATTTTTATTTATTAAATTTATTCACATATCTACACAAGAAAAACATGGTCCACGTCCAACCCAAAAACTTGAAAAAGAAAAAGAGAAAGGTATTCTGTACAATAATTGTCAGACTCAATTTTGGATTTCATGATCTTTTCAACAACCCACGTAAAGACTAAAGACAAAGAGAGGATGGATGGATTCCAATTTCAATCTTGTTGGTTAATAAATAGACATTAGACAGATACTTATCAAATTGATTGAATACGATTGAGTTCCATATTCAATCGTTGAAAGATAGAATATTTGTTTTTAATTAAGCAAGAACAATAGCTTTTCGCTTTTTTCTTTTTTCTTTTCTGTAGACTCTGACAGGCACCAATGGCGAAAACGAAAGGCGTCCCATATTCCTGATAAAAAAAACTTTGGGAATTAAAAATTGGGACCAGTAACCAGTTGGGGATCAGATTCATACCTTTATATGTATAATAATTCTAGCGGACAAGTAGAGAGAAAGAGAGAGCGAACATGGAGAAGGCAGCAGCTGCAGTATCATCCATCTTCATCTACCCATTGAAAAGCTGCCGTGGGATTTCTGTTCCTAAGGCTCCTCTCACTCCCTATGGTAGGTAACTCTATATCCCAAGTACATGTACGTCCCCCTTGACCCGGTACCATTTTTTTGCGTACCATGTAGTGTGTGTGTGAACCATTTTGTGTGTTGTGTTGAATTTTTTCAGTTTTGCCATTTGTGTTACTAGTATTAGGCTAAGATGTTTGGAGTTTTTACATAAGCCTCACAAATGACTCTGTTTAATTGTTCGACATGCAAACTTTAACTTTTGCTTCTTTTTCCTTTTTTGGTTGTGATTGAACATTCAGGATTTCGCTGGGATCGAAACTGGCTAATTGTGAATTACAAAGGAAGGGCATATACGCTAAGAGTTGAACCCAAGCTGGCTTTCGTAGAGGCAGAGCTGCCGCGTGAGGCTTTTTCGGAGGATTGGGTACCTACCAAGAGCTCGTTTATGGGTAATCTCTCTATCCTATTATACGTCCTTGTGACTTTGTCAGTCGAGAAAAGGAAGTATTCGATTGCTTCTTACCCTTCTATATCATATCACACATTCCATAGCATTTTTCTTTTAAGGCTGTCCAAATATTTATGTTGTGTTCTTTTCCTTTTCTCTTTTTGTGGGATACAGATCATTTTTTCAAAATTGTGAAGTTGCCATGGTTTTCATGCTCGTGTTTTCTCAAGTTTAGTAACATGGCAGAGTCTCTTATGTCACAAGGATGCCTTTTCTTGTAGAACAAATATCTACATGTTTTTTTTTGGAAAAGTCAAAATATCTAAATGTTATGTTGTGCTTAATGTATATTCCAATTTCCCAAGCCTTGGAGATGGTGTATTTGCATCACTGACAACTATGACTGTCCTCTCTGTCGTTCTCTTTCCAAATTACTTGTGAAATTGTTAGTTGTTGGTGTTCTCTGTGCTACTAACTTGGTTGTTTCTCCTTCTACAGTTATAAAGGCCCCTGGGATGAGTCCACTTAAAATCCCACTAACAAAGCCTAATAACGTAGCACAGGGTGTCTCATTGTGGGAATGGTCTGGTTCAGCATTGGATGAGGGAAATGAAGCAGCAGAATGGTTTTCAAACTACCTAGGGAAACCGAGTCGGCTAGTTCGTTTTAATACAGGTTGAGTTGATGTTAATTCCTTGGTTGTAATAGAATGTTCACTGCAATGTTTAGCGTAATTGCTCAAACATAATGAGAGAACTTGTATTTAAACTTTAAGCATTTGGATAGGATTGAGGATATATATCCTGAAATGAATTGGATGTTTGTTTCCAACAAACTCAAGTTAAAGGTGATCTCTTATTTCTGCTTCTTTATATTTTTTTTAATGAAAATACTTCAGAATCAGAGACTAGACCTGCAGATCCTGAAGAAACTTATTCGCATTACATTATGTTTAGTGATATCTTCCCGTATCTGCTTGTATCTCAGGTTAGTTGGGTTTAAATGCAATGTAACTTGTCATTGGTTTATATGATTTCTCAATTCTTGGTTGTCCTGGATTGCCACTATGTTTTGCAGGGATCTTTAGATGCCTTAAATGAACGTACCAAAGAGCCCATTCCACTCAACCGTTTTAGGGCCAAGTACTAATTTGTTCAGTTCCTATTAGTTCTGATGACTTTCTTTGATTGGCTTGTGAATCGCTCTTTATTAACTTTCAAATTGCAGCATTCTAGTTGATGGTTGTGAGCCATTTGCTGAGGACTTGTGGAAGGAATTCAGGATAAACAAGTTGAATTTTGAAGGTGTCAAGCTATGCGACCGCTGTAAGGTATCCTTTTATATCAAATATATCTTATGAAACTCATGCTTAACCTTCTCCTTGAACTTCATTTCTGAAAAATGATGATAATATGAGACGGTGATGAGGCCTTATGATAGTTAACTGTAATCCTTAAAATTGTTCAGAAATGATGTGTTTCTTAAAAACTCTTTTGCTTACAACTGCTGTGCTTCTTAAACTCTTTTGCTTACAATTGCTATGCTTCATAAATGCTTTTGCTTTGTAACTTTTGTCTCGGAATTATAAGGAATTCCAAAAGAGGATGGCGACTAAGCCTGGTTGGATATAACATCAGTTACTTTTTGGAGCTAAGTAGTGAAGAACCTTAAGTTTGCTGCTCAGGATCTTATTGTTACATGATGAGGACCAAAATTCTCAAAACTTTGGTCCACTTTCTTTCCTGATCTGCAGATAGATTTATTCAACATTAAGTAGCCTGACGATTGAGGATTTTGTATTTTCCATATTAGTGCCTTAGAGCCTCTTTATCATCTGGCAAAGATCTTAACTTGCAATTTGGACCGCAATACTGCTTGCAAGTTTGGGAGTAAAAAATCCCAGTTTTCCGCATAAATTTTTTTCACTCTAAATTGTCCAACGTTTTATTTTTTCTATCTTCTTAAGATTTTCCGTACTGCAAGATCTGATAGTTACGAGGCAACTTCGCTTGCAGGTACCTACAGTTGATATAAACACTGGGATTTCAGGGCCTGAACCAACCAAAACTCTATTGACTTTCAGATCAGACAAAATTTTGCGTCCGCATGTCAAACCACAAGGAAAAGTGAGACAAGATAATCCAATGGTTCTTGTAATCTCTATTGAGGAAGATATAAATAGCGAAATCCTTTTATTGCAGGTTTATTTTGGCCAGAACTTGGTCTGGAAGGACAATTCTAGCGTGGGGAAGGGGAAGGTTGTTAAAGTTGGAGATCCTGTTTTTGTTCTGAAGAAGTACTCCTCTGTAGCTGAAGTTCCTGCAACCTGAACTTTGCTTACGTTTTTAAGAGCATGTCAACTAGTTGTATCAATAAATGTGAGAAACCAATTCATAAAATAAACTATTGGGTGATGAATTTGAAGAATAATGATGATATGGTTTGCCTAATCTTGTATGCTGTTTTCTACTTTTCAGTGTCAGTTTCCCACTTTTTTCTTCTGTGGTGCAGTTGTCACAATAAGATCTCCAACGAGATTTGAAGTCAAGAGATAAAGATATATATATATATATATATATATATATATATATAAAATTTTAATATATGTCAACTCAGCTGAGTAATAAGGTAGTTTCTACATGAGCTGTATGCTCCTCCGTAAAAATCTCAGCGAGTTCCTTCCTCTGGTGCCTTGGTGGTTTGCATATTTTAGTCTTCTCTTTTATTCTTCTTTGCCTTTCTCTTATCTCAGGGCTATTGAACACAACTCGTGTTATTTATTACCTTGTCGCTTTTCAAGTCTTCCCTTTCTTCTAGAGTTTCTCCTTCTTGTACTTTTTTGCTTCTCCTTTTTATCCCCCTTTTTTTCATTCTCCTTCTCTTCTTAGCGGTTCTTAGCTGGGGCGTTCTTAACAGAACTTAGGCAAAGTAAAAAAAAATAAATTTCTATTTTTGCCTATTTTTGAGCATTCATATAGAATAAAAATAAACAAAATATGAACATTTTTTATTATTTTTTATGAAGTCAACAGTAGGTCTTATTTTGTTTCATTTTTTTATAAAGATAAAAATAAATCATATTTTATCATTTATAAGGATGCCGAGGGCCGGCCTGCTTTTTAGTTGAACATTGCTTGGTTCCATGGTAAATTTTCCTGTCTTCCTTCTTGGTCCTTGTTTGGAAGTGTTTTCTTAACTTTCGAGCTTGGGTTCTCTTTTTCCTTTTCTGGAAATATAGTGAACTCGTTAACCTTATCTTCTGAAGAACTTCTACTTTTAGTAGTGAGCCTTATCTTTTAAAGAATTCTACTTAACTTCTTATTGCCCCTAGTCCTTAGGCCATCAAGGACCTTTACCTCCTAATTCCCTTACTTTTGGCTCTATTAAGGCTACTAACACTCCTTCCTTAGAGACTCTAATGCTTTCTAGTGGAAAAAAGATATTGGCTGTAGGTTTTTGATGAGCCCCCTTTAACTCTGAAACTTCACTATTGCTCCCCTAACAACTTAAGAGGGCAAACCAGATATTGGCTGTAGGTTTTTGATGAGCCCCCTTTAACTCTGAAACTTCACTATTGCTCCCCTAACAACTTAAGAGG
>JAOQMQ010000196.1:16394888-16405475 GCA_027563845.1 Erythroxylum subrotundum
GATGCCTCTCCTTCTTGCAAAGTTACTCCCTTCAGTATGTACAGATTTGCAACAATCTTCTCTGCTTTCATAAATACTAGCGCTCCTTTAATCACTTTCATGATCATGTTTTGAATCTCAAATCTGAAACTGAGATCATCTAGTTGTCCTACAGACAACAAATTCTTCTTCAGGCCCTCCACATGTCGCATTTTTTCAATAGTCTGAGTTGTCCCATCATATATCTTTAACTTGATGGTGCCAGTTCCAACGATCTTTAGAGCTTAATCATTACAGCAATACACAGATCCCTCAGAGATAGATTCATACTGATGGAACCATTCTCTTCAAGAGGTCATATGAAAAGTAGCTGCTGAATCGAGAAGCCATACATCAACAAATCTTCTCTTACCTCCAATAGTCTTTTCTGCTTCACAGACCATTGCACCTCCATCATCTGAAGTATTTGCCACATTTCCTTGAGGAATAAAATCTTTCTTATTCAGATTCCAACAATCCTTCTTCAGGTGCTCTTTCTTGCCACAATTGTAGCACTTGAAATTCTTCTTACTCCTGAATTTTGATTTACCATGACTATGACTCCCACTTGGGCCACATTCTATTGATCTTCCTCTCGTCACCGCCAAAGCCTCCGCTTGTTGTGAATTTGTCAGCCTGTCTTTCTTACTTTTGCATTGACTCTCTTCTTCCAGAATAGCAGCTGCAATATTATCGAAGACTAGACTGTTTGTGTTGTTTGTTAAATTGATGACGAGTTGATCATACGAATCTAGTAGACTTTGAAGTAGAAGTTCTGCACGTTCACTTATCTCTATTGTGTGCCCCAATGATGTGAGTTGGAAAAATAGAGTATTTAAAGTATTTAAGTGCTCCGTCACCGAAGTGGATTCCGCCATGCATAAAGTTTATAGTTTCCTATTCAGAAAAATTTTGTTGTGGAGCGATTTGGCCTTGTACAATTTTGTGAGGTGATCTCATATTTCCTTCGCAGTCTTCTTTTCCTCTATGCTGGATAATACTCCATCGGCTAAAGCTAGGTGAAGATTAGCTACAACATTCCCGTCCATCTCGTTCTATTTTTCATTTGTGACTCTAGCTGGCCGTTCACTAATGGCCGCCAGACAATTATCTTTCCTCAAGATTGCCTTTATCTTCAACTTGCACGATGAGAAATTACTCCTATTGAACTTCTCAATCTCAAATTTTGCTGCTATTGCTTCAATCACGAATAGAATTTAGCTCTCACTATTTCAAGTGAATAGTACCCATATGTATGAATAGTACCCATACATATGAATAGTTTCATAAGTGAATAGTGTCGTATGCGTATGTATGAATAGTAACATATACGTGAATAGTATTGTATACTTGAATTACAGTAACTGCACAGTTTAATGCAAAAATAAATGACTGAACAGTTGTCACCTTTTGGTTACTATTCACCAACTTTCACTATGCTCACCAGAACTCCGAACGGATTACGTCAAAAAATTTGTCGTAATTTTCTCACCTCGCTCTGAAGGAATAGTAATGAATACACAGATTTTACGTAGAAAACCTCCAAATTAGGGTAAAAACTACGAACAAGGATAAAAGACTTTTACTAGTAAGAAAAACTGGAGAATTACAAGGAAAAATTAGACCTAAAAAATACACATAATATTTTTGGTCTCTCTTTCTCTTCTTTTCTCTCTCACCTCACGTCTCTCTTCTTTGATGCTTGCTGTTTTCATCTCTTCATCTCCTGCCTATAGGCAGGAGACGTGGGATAGCTGGTCAAATCTAGCTATCCTTTTACTTTTCTTGTCAACATGGTGCCTACCATTTTTGACATCAAGTAAGTTATGTTCTGAGTTTTATGGGTACCGTAAATGATTGTTTGATAATGGTTTAAGGTTTGTAAATGAATGCACACATGATATAGGTTCTGTTTAGGATTGTTCTTAAGCATTTAAAAAAACACTGTAGTGAGAGAAAGTAGAAAAAAAGGTGATGTCTGTAAATGAGTTTTGTTTTTTATGTTTGAATTTAATCTTGAATCTTGATTTGTTTTTAGAGTAAGTTGACTTGGAATGGGAGTAGAAAATGCAGAAGTTCATGAAAGCTGATGTATGAATATATATGCTTTGTTTTTGTTCACTTTTGATATGCGGGAATATTTATAGGTGTTTTTGAGATGATCCGAAGTGAGTTTAAAGATAAGGAAAATGAATTGGGTGAGGTCATGGTATAGAGATGATAAAATGATAAGTTTTTGAGGAAATGAAAGTGTAGAAGAAGATGGAAAAATGCATCAGATGAAAGTAAGAAAAAAAATGCTGAAATTGGAATTTGCGTGAATGAGTATACGGTTTTTGATGTTTATGATGAATCTTGGATTTTTGATTCATTGTGTTATGTTAAACTAAAAGAGAAGTAGAAAAGATGATTTATGTGTTAGTTGAATAAGTTAGGAGTGTGAAATCTGGAAAAAAAAAATAAAGGAAGAAGAGATAAGAAAACCTACGTTTTAGAGAGAGAAGTGAAGAGGAGTTGCGTCAAAGGTTTACTGTAGAGAGATTGTTTTGAACATCTTTCATTCATTTTGTTATAACTTTGTCTCCCGACCACCAAATGACTTGAAACTTGAACCAATAGATTTCTAAAACATTGTTCTTCCTTTCCACGAAAATTTAGAGCCATCTCAATTTGTTCGGGAAAGATTTGATTAATGGATTTAGGATGAAAAAGAGGAAATGTGCTGGAATGTTATGAATTGGAGAATTTCCATTGAACATGCTTCGGTATTTTAATTATATCTTGATCTATAGATTTCCAAATGTGTTGATTCTTAATTCAGATTAAATTATAGATATATGGCTACAACTTTCGTTAAGAAGTAGAATTTTAATTCTATCTCTAAGAATTTCAAATTTTGGCATGAAATTGAGTCTTGGCTTAGGCTATAGCACTACCAGGGACAGAAATCATGTCCTGTTGTTATTGAATAAACTGTATTGATGTAGATGGAATCAGACTAAGGTGTCTTCACAAAATTTGTAGCTTATTCTCTTAGTTTTCAATTGGTATAAATTTTGTAATTTTTGGATATTGGAATTAAGAAATATGGGTTGTACAACTTGAATGCATGATCATGCTCTAGCCAAAATTTCACATATACACAATCTGTGGTATTTTGAGCATAACTTGTAGAATAATGAACCAAATTGAATGATTTTAGTGTCATTAGAAACACAAAGACACAGAGGAGCAATTTTCTAGAAGAAAGTATTATAGAAATACATCATTTTCTTGATCTTATTGATTATGCAAAGTTGACCCAAATGAGGTGCTTTCAGCAAAAGCTAGAATAGTAAATGAGTGTGTGAATTTTGGCACAATTAGAGTACATCAATTTGTTACAGAAATATACCTGAGAATTTATCATTGCACATGCATGATACATGATACATTTATCAATTACATAAGCAGTACAATAATGTGAAATTGTTTTAATGTATATAGGAGAGCAAGTAGCGCGACCACTTCCTGATATTGCCAGAACGTCAAGGCAATAGGCTTAAAGGAGCAATAGTGAGTAATCTAAGATGGTCTCACTTTAATTTGATCTGATATTATTGAATTGAATTCGATATATGATGAATATGTACTGATTGTGTACTGAATTTCAGACAATACTTGTCTGAGGCATTTGATACATGTGAATATCATTGGAAGTGCTACTTGTATGTGAATGAGAATGACTAATTGAATTTGATATGTACTGATTATGTTCTGAATTCCGGACATGAATTGTCCAAGGAGTTTTGATGCATGATTAAAACATTGGAAGTGCTATGTGAATGTGAATGTGAATGAGATTGACTAATTGATTCTCGACTTTAATGTTGAATGCCAGACCTAGTCCGATGATTACTGTGACTGAAAAAGTGAATGTGAATGTGATACTTGAATTTGTGAATGCATTTCATTTCCAATGCATGAAATATAAAGACAGTTGTGACTGATGTCGCCAATGAACAAAAAGGAGCTTAAAGCTCAGACGCCTGTGAAAAGAGCCTAAGGCTCAACGTGTACAAAGAGCCATGTATCCCCAATAGATAAGGGACAGTATAAAGAGTCTGGTATCCACAATGGATACGGGACAGTAAAAAAGGCACACAGTCACAACAATGTAAAAACGAATGTGAGTCTCATACACATTGCATTCACATATGATTTGAATACAATGAATGATTTGCAAAGTTGTGAGAATATTTCAAATATGAATATATGATAGTAAATCGATGATTATGTACTACACAAGTGAAATGAAATGATATCTTGATTGATCTATGTGACTGAAATATGACAATTGTGAACAATGTGTTTTGTGTTATAACTTGATGATAATCAAAGTGATTTGAATTATGTGATAACATGCTATTGTGTGATACGTCGTGAGTGAACCATAGAGGATGGTTACTCTACTGAGTTCGCAAAACTCATCAAAATTGCAACGTTGATAATTTTAGGTTCAGTAGACTGAGACGACCTAGCTTCTAAGACTGCTTGAAGCAATTTTGTACAACTTTGAAGATCAAATATGGCTCAAAGGTCGGTCAGCTGGGGTTGAAGACATAATCTGTTAATATCTTTTGTTTATTCCTCATATTTGTAGCATACTGTGTAGACTGAGCTGTTATGCTCATAGGATGGTGTTATATAAACTTGGATGTTGAACTTAAAGCTACAATGTACATTATGGTTTATGATATAAAATGAGGAAATTTTGGATTTTAGCAAATGTGTGATTTATGATTTAGTTCATGATGTTGTGTTATAAAGTGAAGGTGATATAGGTAACACGCCAATTCTGTTGGGCATGTGTACGTGTGACCGTATGGCGCACGTGCATGCGTCGGGCAAGATTGGGGTGTTACATATGCACTCATAATTGATAGATAGAATTAGAATTATAAAAATATGTTATTCAAATGGATAAATTTTCAAGTATAGAAGTTAGAAACATAAATTTGATTCAACCATATGATACGTGAGTTAGAGATGTCAAGATTTAACAAGGGCAGAGTGTAGGTGAAATCATAGGATTTAATTTTAAATGAAGTTGTAATTCCATTAAATTAGGAACTTTACTATATGTTTTTTAAAACATTTTTTATGACTATTAGTGAAAGTAAGTAAGTGGTTAGGAGAGAATGAGATACTGTTATATGATTAATAATAGTAATTATATATAAATAACCTACAAGGAAACGTAGTTTTAACATGTAGTTACAAAGGAATTTAACGATTATTTCTATATAAATACTTATATAGAGTGGTCCTCGCTAAAATAATCCCCAAGTAATGTTGTCTTGCAGTTTATTTATGTTTATGTGAAAGTCAAAAAGAAAATCCCTTGCATGAATACTTCCCTTCCTTTATTCTTTTTGTTTAGGTCTCATTCCCCTAATTAAAATATTAGTATCTTGATCATCATCTACTTTTTAAGATTCTTTTCATGCTCATAAAAGGTATCAAGTGTACTGTTTTTTAAATTAGGTTTGATAGATTATCACATGCCTGGTCACTTGAATTTTCCTTATTGTTATTTTTAAAATCTCTACATAAATTTTAGTTATGTGTTTGTTGCCGAAAAGTACTTTAAATTCGTTTTTGTTGGTTGATTTCTTTCTTTAAACAATTGTTTAAGTCAGAGGTTTGTTTCATTTTCAACTCTTGAAATCTTTAAACAGCTCACTTTTCTGACTTAAGAAATTAATTCAATTATATCATCTATAATCATCAACGAACAGTATAAAAAACATGCTTCTATTTAGTGAAATCTCACTATAAATATCTAAATGAAATAGGTTCAACCCATCCAAGAAAGATCTCCACTGCTTTTGAAGAAATGATTAGAAAAGACATGACAACTTGCTTCGATAGGATGTTAACCCAGTGTTCGAACATACAAGTTCAAAGATGCATGGCCTTGGTGCTGCTGACTTATTGGAAGCGACTTTGAAACATTATCATGCCATAATTTTGTTGCGAATTAATTCAAAATTTTAGAGCTGTCAGAATTTCTTTTAAATAAGTCTTAGTTTGTTTTTAATAATAAACATGTTTACAGAGAAGCATGGAATTATTATAGACGAAACACATGAACGGGTTTTCATTTGGGAGGCCTGCTTAAGTGATTGGTTCTAGGACCAATCGCTAGAATGAAAGGAGGTTGAAGTTTTTTAGAATGGCTGTAAAGATTTTTCTAGACTTCAACACCTTTACATTCTAGTTGAAAGGAGGTTGAAGTTTTAGACCCATGAGGAGTCCTCAGATTCATTAGTTCCTCTTTATCCTATGTCAAGTTTTAGATGGTGGCTGGAATCAAAGGGGCTTTGTTCAATTACAAATCTTTTATTCATGACAGCATACTTGAGAATTATCGTAAAACAAAAGAGTTTTTAAGGAAACAGTAATATCAATCAAGCTTCTGTTTTACCTCCAACATTGTCATTGTTAGCTTCCATCCCTTCTGGATTTGGCTGTTGATGAGCCATATCATAAGTTGCGTGTAGGCCAAAGAAAACATAATAAAGTAGCATTACCACCGTGCAGATTCCGAATCGTATGAAAGCCTGAGAACCTAAAGATCCCATCAGAAAGATATTAATTGCAATGGACAAGGATGGAAGCCATGGAACAAGTGGAACTCCCCACACTTTTGGCGTTCTCTGTTGAGGGAGAGTCATGGATAACCCTGTAGTCCCCGAGAGCCAAAGAGGAATAGTTATTACATACCCAAGCCAACCGTTGGGCCTCAGTCCCCAGTAAGCTGAAGTGCCCATAGACGAAGCTATAATGATAAGCAAGAAGATGATGAGCTTGAACAGGTTCATTTTGGGTGTGACTTCTCTTACATAATATCTTCTGACAAGCAGAGCGACAGCCATCATCATGAAAATAAACAGGGTGCTCACTGACAACAAGCTTGACAAGACATTCAAACTTGAGAAGAACGCAATCGCAGAACTGAAGATGGTGATGAGAATTGTAGCATTTATTGGTGTTCCAGTCTTTGGATGGACAAGTGCAAAAAAGGGTGGAATCATATGCGCTCGTGCAATATGAGTAGTATAGCGTGCTTGTCCAAGTGCCCCTACCAAAAGAACAGTGGTCATTCCCTTGAGGGCACCAAGTGCTACAAGATACTTTGCCCATTTCATGCCCACACTCTGAAACGCGATAGAATAAGCTGCATTTGTGTCGATGGCTGTGTACTTCTGCATCATTGTCAGTGCGAGTGCCATTAAGCAGTATATCACAGTAATGATTGACATTGATCCGAGCAATCCGATTGGTATGTCTCTTGATGGGTTTTTGGTTTCTTCTGCCATGGTGGCTATATTATCAAATCCTCCATAGGCGAAGTAGACAATTGCAGCTGCTTGGAAGATACCCTTAGCCCCATAAGGCAAAAATGGTGTCATGTTAGATGTGTCGGCATGAGCAAAACCTGCTATTATTACAAACAAAATCACCAAAGTGTTGAGTGCGGTTGCCACCCAATTGAAGAATGAAGTTTTCTTCGTGCTGATCATTGCAATTGTTGCAGAAATTACTAGAACTGCAACAGCAATTGGGTCCAGCAAATTAAAATCTTCACTTAGATTCGTATGGAAGCGGAGAGAGTTTGAAGGGCGATTTAGTAGAGTAGTGAAGTAAGAAGTCCACGACCTCGCAACTGCAGCACTACCCACTATGCTTTCTAAAAGTATATTCGCAGCTGTTATGAAAGCAACAAAATCTCCTAATTCGATTCTCAAGTAAGCAAATGACCCACCTGCCACAGGGACTTCAATGGCAAATTCTGTGTAGCAGAAGACCGATAGCATTGCTGAGACCCCAGAAGCAACATAAGACAAGACAATGGCGGGTCCAGCATGGTTATGGGCTTCCTGACCAGTGAGAACAAAGATGCCAGCTCCAACCACTGAACCAAATCCAAACCAGGTCAAATCCCACCAGGTGAGGCAGCGTTTCATGTCATGTTCACTCTGTTTTCTCAGTTCTCCAATCTCTTTAGCATCATCTGATCGGCTTATGAGGCGGTCCTTAAACCTGGAACTTGTCTGTGATAGTGCATAACAATAGCTCCCCCAACTTTGGAATGACTCCTCTGGCAAGAAATCTTGTTTGCTGAACCTCCAATAACTCCTTTGTTCAACTTCTGTATCATGTTCACTAACTGATCCCATCGCTACCTCTTCTGGGATTCCCACAAGAACTCTTGTAGCTTAAAGTACTTTCAGTTTCCTCGGGACATCTTATATTATCTTAATTGTTGGTTTCTGTTTAATCATGGATTATTTAAGATATCCTTACCATGGCCGTATTAGATAGTGAATATGCAAACAAAATAGGGAACTTGTTTTCTATTGTCAAGTGGATCATTGGTTTGAATGTTGACTTTGGCCATTGTTGTTATGGATGTTGGACGTGCCAGCTAGTTTGACGTACTGTGAATGGGGAGATTTCCACACCTATAGCCCATATTTAAAACCAAGATTCCAATATTTTTCACCTCAGCAAGATTCTATCATTTTCTTCTATCCATCTAGTAGATTAAATGTCTTGTGGCGCAAAATTTTCCAATTGACTGTAATTGCAATCACTGTACGACTGGTTGTTTGTGGAATATTTCTCCATCTAGATAAGCTTGCTGCACTACATGGATGCTCGTGTCTTGTCTTTTATAATCCAAAAAACAGGAGATCAGACGTTGGAAGTCAAAGAACGGAGTTGAAATATGTTTTCTCACATCACATGCTGAATGTTATTACTCTGACAAGTACCGATTACGACCAATCAAAAATTTTATCAGAGATTTCCCAGATCTCCAAAGTCTTCAAGTAATATAGAATTGAGGAAGAGAAAAGAGCAGCATGGCATTGGTATGGGTATCATCTCCAAGCCCTGTGCAATTCTTTCTTGGCTACATATCTAGTGACGTTGCCATTAATACCGACCACCAGCAGCCACAAAACCTGAGACAGCCTTCTTCTAACTTTTTGTATGCATTTAGCCAGCCTCATCTCTAGAACCCATCTTTAGTGGAGTTATTTCGCCCACCATGAACAATGGCTCAGTTCCTCTCCTAGCTTCATTGCCATTATGCTTCTGACCATTTCAAGATAACATTTTCTTTTCAAAATATTGTAACGATAATATAACCATAACGAAGAATTAATGGTTTCTTATAATTGGAAACTATCTCTCAAACACCAGGGAAAAGAGTGAAACAAAACTACAAGAACATTTTCCAGGTTGACCACCTAGAGCTACAAAGAATGGAGGAAATTCAACCTATTAATGGGAATAAGGACAAATGAATGTAAAGACTAACTATCCTGATTCCACTTTGGTAATCAAAGCACAAGAGGAAGGGAATAAGGGATGAAGCATATTCATTCACTCTAAGAGTCCCTCTCAAGTTGCTAGGAAAGATAAGTAGTCTGATCCAAAAGGAGCGAGGGAATGTTAGCAGAAATGATGATGTTGCAAAGCTTAATTAAGGGAGTTATGATTGACATTAGAGATACATAGTGTTACTGTCATCTGTGATGGATATGGTCCCTCTCACATGAAGGGACTCCATTCCAAATTGGCAACACCACCTCTTGCTGCCTTTATTGAATAATTGAGCATGCAGTCTTTGTTGAAACAAATGGGAAGCTGCCAGCCGCCAGCCGCCTACAGCATTTGTGGAAAAGAAGGAAAGAAGACAGCTGCCTTGGGCGGCGGAGTGTCGATATAAGCACTCCCTCCTTCAACAAATAACAGAATATACAGAAATATAGAGAGAGGAAACCAGAGCAAATCAAATGCTTTGAAGTTAGGGAATTTATTCCTAAAGGGTTGGTGAGTGACAAAATAGTGAGGTTAGTATTTTTAGATTGGGAAACACCTTGTGAGCCACTATTTTGGTTTTATCTCTGTATACCTACTATTTGTAATAGTAGAAGAAATATTCTGAGTTTTGTCCGTGGACGTAGCCCAAAGTTAAGGGTGAACCACGTTAAATATTCTGTGTCTATTTTGCTCATTTTATTTTTCCTTTTCACAAAATACATTTGCTGTGCCCAATAAGTGGTATCAGAGCTGTGTTTTCATTGGAGGTGTTTTTTGAAAAGAAGCACATCACCGGGAAGAGAAAATTTCAACGAATTTTTTAGCTTGATCCGTTCGGAAAGTTGACGTAAAACGGCAAAGGTGATGAATAGTACTATTCACAAGTTTACGTTGTTTTAATTAAATTGCAAGGTGACGCATTGTGCAGCAATAATAATTGGGTCCCGCGGTACTATTTGAGGTACTATTCAAAGTTACTGTTTACCGGGTCCTGATGTACTATTCTAGTGGGGTCCAACGATACTATTCCAGCAATACTATTCACCGGGTCCCGCAGTACTATTCTAGTGGGGTCCGACGACACTATTCCGATCCCGTGGTGAAAATTTAGAAAATATCTTTTCTGCCAAATTTTGACGTCCTGGTTCCATATTTGAGGTCGGTTTTCTCAAATTTGGCTTAATTTGGCAA
>JAOQMQ010000196.1:16410517-16425020 GCA_027563845.1 Erythroxylum subrotundum
CCTTGTGAGCCACTATTTTGGTTTTATCTCTGTATACCTACTATTTGTAATAGTGGAAAAAATATTCTGAGTTTTGTCCGTGGTTAAGGGTGAACCACGTTAAATATTCTGTGTCCATTTTGCTCATTTTATTTTTTCTTTTAACAAAATATACCCGCTGCGCCCAACAATCTGCACGCAAATTAAATCGTAAGTTTTTATAGCAAAAACATACTATAAAAAATTAAGGATCATTTGTGCAAGAAATTCTAATTTATTGATCGTTATGCAAGAAATATTTAATATAATAGGTTATGATGATATAAAATTTCATGATAAAACAATAAATTAAATTTTGTAAATAATAAAAAGAGAATTATAAATGAAATGAACTTTAGATTATTGTCACTTCCACCGTTTGAAACTACAATTGATCATCCATACAAAAAATGTTATTTCATTGATCACATATTTGATGTGGTATTAAACACTTGTCTTTTCTTAGGATTTGTAAATAAAAACATATAATTCAATTAACCCTTATTATTTAGCTACCTTAAAAATGATCTAAATTTAATTAAACAATTGATAAGAAAAGAAAGACTATTGAAACAAGATAACACAATATTCATAGTTACATTTAATCTAATTAAATACTCTTCCAAGAAGTTAATAATTTTTGACGCAGTAAATTAAAAACTCTTAATTACTACAAAGATTAAAGGATTTGAACTTTTATACATTTAATATTTAATCTAACAGTTTATTTCAAACAACAAACTAATCGCGTTTATTAGAGATCAATAAAAAAATCATAAAATAAAAGCAAAAAAGAACAATTCAATAGATGAATAGATAACACACTTCGTAATAAAATCTAATTATCTCCCAAAAAGTCTCAAGGGCTTCAACTATTTGTAATCAAAGTAAGAAACTTAGCCGATCATGGCTATAGCTACTACTAACGAAGAGAAATAACCATGCTTATGAGTACCATTTTGTACCAGTGGGAAACTGAAACGGTACTCTTAACGTTGGTATCGGTTATAAATACTAGTCAATACCGGTTTTTACCAAATTTCGAGACATATCAGCCGATGCCGTAAGTTTCGGAAAATTGAAGGACTGAATTGCAAATTTTAAAACTTTAACCCGACAAACTTTAAAAATTGAAGGACTCCGCCTATCTCCTCGACTCTCGCTCGCCTCTCACTCACTCTCGCCGTCTCCTCAGCCTCTCACTCTTGCAGTCGCCGTCTCGCCGTCTCGCCGTCTCACCATCGCCGTCTCGCCATCGCCGTCTCCTCCTTTCCTCATCCTCCTCGGACCTGGGCTCCTCCCTTGGCGTCGGTTGAAGACGCCACCCTCTTCGTCTTCAACACTTCAACCTTCACCGCGCCGAAGATGCCACCGCTACACACCGCACCGGTACACAGCAGCGAAGGCCACAGCTCCACCTGATCTGCTCGGGAAGCCACCGGAGACGCCTCGACCCGTGACCCAACCCGAAGACCCGAAACAAAGCAAGTGATATGGTTTTTCTGATTTCGATTTTTTCATGCTTCATTGCAATTTTTATTGTGTTGGATTGGAATGTTGGTATGGATGATGGTTTAGGGTATTGTTTGGATGATGGATCGGTGTTGGGTTTGTGATGAATGTTTCGGTATCTGAATTGGTTGGGTGGGTGTATCTGAATGAGTGTATATGAAATTCTGAATTGATTGGAATGTTGGAATTGAAATGATGTGTTTTGTCATTTGTGTTGGTTGTGGATTGTTCAAGGTATTGGATTTGCATATATGTGAATTGGTTTTATTTTGGAATGAAATTGCTCTGGATTTGTGTGTATGTGAATTGGTTTGATTTTGGAATGGACTATTTCGCAAATTTTAAAAATTTTAGGGTTTATTTCATAATTTTAAAAAATTACTCAAAACGGTATCCGATACTGACCGGTACTGATATAATACCGTACCAGAACTCAATCCGGTATTAAGTCCGGTACGGTATTCACAACATCGGAAATATCAATAATGCCTACTGAAAATAGGTTTTTTGTTTTTTTGGTGAGAAGATAGAAAATAAAGATTGAAATCTTGATGTGTTTCCTTTTTCTCTTAGGTCCTATTTAACCACTTGAACTATCTACTCGACCAAATCTTCGGAGAACTGAAGGTGGGTAGAGGATGAGTAGCGGCGGCCTGAAGAGTATAGTGGTCGCGGCGGTCACCCAAGGAGTGGCAGAGGCAAGGGCGAGGATATTCGGTCACGTACTTAACCCAACAGGGAAGAAATCAGCCCACAAGATTTTGAGGAAGAAGATAATTGGTGACAAAGTCGCTCAGTGGTATCCCCATGACATAAGGAAGGACGATCCCCTAGTCATGGCTCGCTTGCAACAGGAGTAAGCCCCATGATTCCCTTTCTTTTATGCACTTGTCTCTGATTCCCTAAAAACGTTTCATTTACGTTTTGGAGGTTTTTGATGGTTTCTGACTGTGGGTTACTCGGCTAATTTTGAAAAAGACGCTTGCTAGTGATCTATTAGCAGCTCTAGGCAAGGAATGTAATGAGAATCTATAATTGCTGACATAATTATCTTATTTTACTTTGGCAGGCGTTTATCTAAGCTTGAAATGTATAAACGTCGCGGAAAGGGACCACCGAAGAAGGGTCAAGGAAAGGGTGCCATGAAACGTAACAAAGGGAAATGATAGCAGGATTTGATTTGAACTTATTTTGTTATAATTAGTGCAAGTGCAGACTAAATGTAGATTGGATTTGCAGTAAGGAATGTTGAGTTTCATGTTTTCACTGTCTTGCCCACTAGTTAGGAATGCTACTTCCAAAGATACCAATGGGGAGTTATTTTTGAGGCAGAATTTTAATTTCTTTTTTGGGGTTAAGGAAGCAGAATATTAGTTGGTTCCTAAAGTTTGTTACAACTCGCAAATAAGATTTGATGACTGTCATGGAGTCCACTTCTAGTCATTCAACAAGGTTTTCTCGTGTTGGATAAGAATGAGGAGATTGGGTGTTTTGTAAGCCGATAAGCTATCGTTACCAATGAATTAAACTAGGCTTTGCGTCTTTCATTTTATTGAGTTTAAAAAGAATAGAACTGCTATTATTAGGGGACGAATCAAACAAAAGGAGATGCCAAGGACAGGTTGGCTGATAATACAAGACTTTAGGCATGATAATAAGTTAAACTGAGTCTGAATCCGAGTTTTTTTAAAAAAAATTGATAGGTTTAAGTTTGACTTTGAACTCATGTCTCACTTGACCGTTGTGCATCTGCCAATTTTTCCAGTGCTAATACACCATCTTACTTGCCAAAAACAAAAACGGAAAAACAAAAACATGGGGAATGTGTGTCTTGAGAGAGAGATAAGCGTCTTAAGATGACTTGGGGTAGGCTGATTGAGCAAGAATATCTATTGTCAAAATGTTGTACCAGTTGCAGCAAACAACTTCACACGCTGCAGATGCCAAGTTGATCTTTAAAATTGAAATCTAGATAAAAACACCACTTAATAGAATAGACAACTTTACATGCAAGCTGGAATAGAATGCGGGCATAAGGTATAACATTTGCTTATACACTACTAAACTATAACTCTAAAAAGGGTAGTAAAACCTTGTGTCATTTCCTGCCACATACCACCAACTTCAATTTCTTAATTATCGCACTGTGATTCTAAATGAGACTTTTATACATAAAAATAGCTGTTCCAGAGTTGATATGCCTTGAAATTGTTCTATGTGTTCTTCGTTGGATGGAAATAATGGGCAATGGTGGAACCACGTTTAACTGTATTAGGTCGTTTGTGAGGCCGGAGCCACACCTGAATTTCATCTCGGATTTCAGGTGGTAATTCGTCAATCACAGATGGATCAATCTCATCAATATTGTAACTCCATCTCTCCCGTTGAGCATTTTGATCTGTAGTATAACTCTCATGGTTGGTCCTATCTTCTGCTAGATGGCGCTCATCTTCTAGCTCAATATGACATCCATCCAAACAGTTACCACTTACAGAACAAGATCCTGCACCTAAACTACCAGATAAGAAGAACAGAAGGGTCCAGGATTAACAAGGATGAAGGCGCTATCATTACCTTGATCTGATTCAGCATTCCCCTGTTTCGGCAGGCAGCAAAAGGAATTCTGATTCTCAAAGAAGTCCATGATTGTTCCCTGTTAAGCATAAGGAAAGAAATCACTTTAATCTTTGCACGCAGAAACATCTTGAATGGTACAGGTTTATAAGTTTGCAATATGCGGAGTTCTAATATGATGAGTGCTAGTGCTCACCTTTTTCTTCAAAACATTTACTTTTTGTCCCCGTTTATTAGGCATGGTAAACTCAAAACTATGATCGTACACAGACAATTCTCTGTTACTCCTGTTTCTTCCTGAGCAAATTTCTGAAACATATAACTATCGTTGCAAGGGGAAATCAGAAAATGTAAATGGAGGGAATCTAAAACAATAACAAGAGTAGATACCCATAGTCAAGGAAGATAATGGATCTAGAACATCTTGTGCCTGTTTTGGGGAACTGCAAGACGAATCCTGCCCACGCTAGAATCTCAACTTGGGATACACTAGAGAATATCCACATTGCACAATACCCGACAAGAAATTCTAACAGTTTACACTAGTGCTGGTAAAAATATTGGTTATGACCAAATATTTCTTAGATGGAAAATGGGTTGCATAAATTAATGAGTATATAAACAATACAAGCAAATTTCTATAGGAGATAAATCAGCTTAAGGCTAAGATTTAGAGCATGCACAAAAGCAGATTGGACATGAAACGATCTTGTGCCACCCAAACCATATTGGCACAGAGTAAAAGGAAATGAATCATGGCTTCGAACTTCTATACAGGTCAATTTGTTAACAATCATCGAAGAATCAGACAGATGCGCAAAGATAGAGTGATCTTTAAGCCCCTTTCATTATGTTATTGCATAGAACTAGCATCTAAGAATATGTAAATCAGTACACAGGATTATTAGATCACAAATGTCCAGACAACCATGGAAGCTAAATTTGATTAGATGGAAAATGCTGAAGTTGTGTTAACTATACCTGATCTTTATCTGTTCTTTTCAGTTCTTCACCCAAACACGCGTCATTATTAATTTGCACCTCAGACGATTCAATTTCTGAACAGCTTTCAGTTCCTGTATAAACAACCCTGCCTCCGTTAAGATTACGACAGTGGCCTTAAGAAGCAACCAGACAAAAACAAAGGCTCAATAGTTCTGAGCAAAGTTTGAGCAGCAGAGAGTCAAGACTATAATCACCTGAGGGTGATAAAGGTGCAGCTTCGGATATGAAATTGTCCAGGTTCTGTTTCAAAGAAGTTTGAGAAGGATGCTGGCCATTGAAGTATTTAGTGATGGAATATGTTCCCTACAGTTGTACAAGGGTAAAATTGTATAAAGGTAAAACCAGGCTGTTGATGAAGCAAATGGTGGAGGAATATTTAATTAGAAAAATATAAAAAACTCCTTGATTTATTCTTGAATGATTAAGAGACTAGTAGTTAATTGGTTAAAAAATAGAAGATTGATTAAAAAAGCCTATGTATATGTAAAGGTAAAATGTCAAATCTCATAGCCCTTTAATATAAATATAATTAATGTATATGTAAAGGTACAATGTCAAACCTCATAGCCCTTTAATATAAATATAATTAATGCAAGTTCAAATAAACACAATTAATGCAAGGTCAAAAAACTCCTCAATTTATTCTTGAAAGATCAACTAATTAACTAATTGCTGAAAACGGAGAAGGGGCAAGAATCATTTAAATGGAATCCAAAAAAGTTTCTCAGAAAGGTCTTGTAAACATGGCAAGCAACAAATGCCAAAGCCCTTCTCCTCCATCAAGGTTAAATTGCTCCAGTTATACCACCACCAATAACAAAGTTGTGGTTTTCAATATCACCTAATTCCACTAACGACCAGAAGCTACTTTCCACATCCATCCTCCCTTAAAATCCAACTCCATTGTGGCAGCCATCCAAAATCATGCAAATATCAACTTCAGGATGTCCATGCTTTTGTGACCAAAGTAGTTTTGGTCATCTCAGCCATGAGTTGTGAAGCTTTACACATCCTTGTTTCCACATCAAGAAAGGTTCTTTAAATGTTCTCTTATTCTTCTCAGAGAAATTTTCATAATAAAAATTGTAAACTAGCAAACAATAGTTCAGGACTATAGTCTAAAGGAAAAAAGAGATAGAGAAAAGCTAAACTTATTCCGAGTCAAAACAGGGCTCTTCTCATAGCATGAAAGCGTGTGAATCACTAAGCTGATTTGACAAGAGAGAAGAAAATCTCCAGTACAGAAGTCCAGAATATAAAAGAAATCAAGATTTCAGAACTATCCCAATATGATGTAATATCAAACTTACAGTGGGTATGTCAACAATTTTACTGGCAGAAATGGAAAGAGCAGTTATCCCCCATCTGTTTTTTTGACTGACTTGTGTCTTAACTCCATAGCACCCCAGGTATTCTCGTAACGCAGATTGAAATAGGTTCAATGCATCTTCTTGAATTTTGGCAGTCCCATACCTCAGTGGACAAGATTTCGAAGGGAACTTCTTGAATGAATCCGAGTCACCAGACTGCATAGTAACCAACAATGAGGGAGAAAAAACAATATTGAAGGTTTATCTAAAAACAGAAAATGATAATCAACAACAGTTGAGATGAAGAAAAGCATTCCTGGAAATTGAATATTCATATATAAATCAGGAGGGGGATCAAGTACCTTGTGTGCACTAGCATGCAGAGTAAGGATGTGGGCAATCCGCTTATTCTGGTCTAAATCAGTGCAAAGGCGTTCACTGAGTTCTTCACAAAGTTGATTAAGCCAGTGTTGAACCTGAAAAAGCAACAAAGAATCACCAAATAATCAGCAAAGAACACATGTCTCAAGCAATACTTGGCCACAACAAGAATGCATAAGGGATGACAGTTTAAAGCAATATTCGGAAGCGAATGCTGAAAGAACAAAAATTTGGATGAGACAGATTTTAAATCAACTTTAAGCAAAACAAGGTTACACTATTAACAAATTTAATCGTCGGATAAAACATTTCACTTTAGCAACAAGGGTTTTTTCTGGTGTAACAAATTTAATTATGGTATTCATATGGTTGAAATAAAATCCTTACAGAGGCAACTGTCTTCAAAGCTCGAGGTCCAGGAAACGACTTTCCAGAACCATGGCTCTTAGGAAGAAGGCGAACCTGAACTTCATCCCCACTAATGCCTCTTGCAATGTTCCACAGCCAAGTACTGAGATTCATGCATGTATAGGAATTCAGATGCACTATTGAAAATGATTGGAAACATAATGGATCACAATGTTGCTTATTACGATTAAGGGGAAAACATCATATAGATTGAATACTACTGGAAGATAAATAAAGGTTCACAGGTAAATTGAATCCTGCTGAGAATGAGCCAGAAGCCAATCTGGTTTAAGACAACAGCTTAAACAGAAGTTCGAAAAACTTTCCATTGGCTATATTGTCCCACATATACTGTGGAAAGAAAGTTCTTTAACGTGAGTGGACTGCAGCATTTTTGTTTCAGAACAATTACCCAGTGTTAGCGCCATAAAGATCTTGTAGCTTCTCCTCTGAAAACTGGAGTAGATCTCCAACAGTGTTCACACGCAAGTCACTTTGTAAGGAAGTCCCCAGCTTACCTCCAAGTTGTTTCCTACAATCAAATAGAAATATAATTTGGAAGATCACCAGAAACTTTAAAAAGGCAATAAGTTTACATGGATAGAAAACTTTGCTTCTGTGCCTTAAAGGAGCTTGTATGGTATTTCAGCTTAATAGATCTGACAAGGACGTGATAGTAACATCACTAAATCTAGTACACAAATTGAAACAGGTAAAAGATAAAAGCTTACATCTTCTTTATTGGCAAAGAATCGAGCAAACATTTTACAGATGAGGAAGGCACAACAGTTTGCTGAGCAGGTTTATTCATCCCACTTGCAAGTTTTGCTAGAACCTATAAACAAAAGGATAACTTGAGGATATCCGGTTCAAGTTACAAAAACTAATTTGTGAAATCAACACACTTGGTATAGAAGAGATAACACTCATTCATACCTTATTATGAGCAATGCCGGCAGAGCATGTAAATTCTGTTTCTTTTAGTACCTGCATCCTAAGTTCAGCAACAATGATTGCCCCACAAGCTAATAACTTATCACGGTGATCAGCATCACTTCTACATAGCCATTCCTTAACATTTTGTTTAGCATCATTCCCATTCTAAATACATGAAAAAGTTCCCTTGTAAAATGAAAGAACTAAAAGACAAAGTAAATAAGATTACAGGCTCAAACAAATGGTACGGAGGACATTCTAAATGTATCTTCACAAAAGGAAGGTAATTTTGTGATATTTCAAATTTTACTACTTTATGGCATTAATGTGTTTACCTTCTTATGTGCAAATCAGCTTGTAGAAAAGGAGTGAAAGGGATAAGTAGGGTTGCTTGTTAAAGGAATCACTCAAAAGAACCATAGGTGAAAAAAAAAAAAGTCCTAATACCTCATTATGAAGCCCCAAAATATGTGATTCTAGGGTTTCCTGAGTTATCATTCCCAAGCTTTCAGGAGGAGTTTCTATTAGCATGGTTGCTGCAGCGTCGGTAAGATCAAGATAAACTTCATCAATTGAGGCCCTTTCACACCGCCCTTTCCTTGCAAGAATGGAAACCACCTGCGAACATGAGATAGAGAAACTTTCCAGATGAACTAATGATAGGATATGCATAAGAAGAAGGCCAAACCTCACATACCTCAGAACCAGCATTGCGATAAGCATTCAAGTCAGCTTTACCACGAGCAACAGGGACTTGAACCAGAATAACTTGAGGGCAAACAGCTTTTGCCTCGTCACCTCGCATAAAGCTAAAAGTTGAAAAATAAATCAGAATAGTTAGAGAGTTAGTAAACAGAACATTCCACATACCGTTTCACTCCAAATTTACGAGCCTCATAGCTAACAGCAATCAAGGCGCCGCCTTTCCATTCATTGTATTGCACCACTGCAGAGGGTAAACCCCTCAACTCTGGCTGCTTCCGCTGCTCAACTACATTTTAAGACATTGCAGCGAAGTCAGCCAACAGAATTTTGGAACTGGACCCATGAATTACCCCATAATTTTAAAAATCGAGCACAAGAAAGTGAAATGGAGGAAGAAAACCTTGAACGTAGAAGCAGTCCATGTCTACGTGAGCTATGATCCTGGGATCATTTGATTCTGGTCTTGCCACCGGCATTTTCCTTTTCCCTCCGCTACTTACAGAGTAATCTAATCTGTACGGAAGACTCCAAGGACTAGATTCGGTTGTACCCAGCCAACTACAATCCCGGAAAACCTTTTTTGATAAATAGATAAATACACTCTATTAGTATTTATCAAATAAAAAAAGTTGATAAATACAAATAGAGTGTCAATTGGAACACCAGCGTGACTAAACCTCACACTATTAAAAAATGTCTCAATTACTATACGAAATGAGGTCTTTCAATCCTCGGTTTTTCTTTTTTTCAAACAGACTTCGACGCAGTAGATTAATTCGTCTCACATCTACTTCTTCTCACTCTGAAACTCTGCTAGCCTCCTTTTCCACTCTCCTCGTAGTTGCAGCTTGCTGTTTACTCTCCTCGTAGTGCTGTCCTTAATGTAAGTACGTAGCAGGAGTCTTATTACGTACCTCGGATCTGCATGAAAGGATTAAAACGAAGGTAATGCGGAATACTTGAATTTCGGTTCTATCTCTGATTCTGATGTCGATTCCGAGCTTCAAACGTCTCCGAATCTCTCGGGACCTTTAGTAGAAAGAGATCACCGACTCACGGGCTATGCCTTTCTACAGTTTCCTCAAATCACGAGTTTTCCTAACGGGTCAGAAATCCTTATGCTCGTGAATGAATTCTTGAATAACTGCAAGAGACCTTAACCTTTATATGGCTTCTATATCGAACTTTCTCATCACAAGACCGATATGGACCCGATCCACACTAATCGAGACCCATTTTCAATCCGAACTTTAACTCATTAATCTAAATCATTTATTGGGTCACTTTATTATCTTTATCTGGATCAAATGGCGTAACTTAACAAATAATTTATTTAGAAACTAAAATTGCAATTAATGTTAGTCCAACTTTATGAGACTTGAACAAAATTGTCTCTAAGGACAAAAAAATGTCTAACAATCTCCCCTTCGGACAAGCATTAATTGCAGTAGACTCTAGTTTAAAAATAACTTAAAAACTCGGTCAAGCCACGCTACTGTATAGTCGACTAAATTTTAAAAACAAAACATTTGATCCAAAGATAACGAAAGTCCATCATTCTGTTCTGCAAGGCTTTCGGTACCGAAAAGCATCAGATGCATATGTCCTATGTGACACAGATCTAATACAATCACGAATATCTAATACCCTACTAACATGAATGGAAAAATAGAGTGTGGCAAACTACGATGATACCTTAATGATCTAAATTATATTATCTTCGTTTGTAGGTCTCAATTTTTCCAACTTTATGCTAAACCGCATATGCTAAATTGCATTAAAAAAATCATGTTTTCTCTCACCGAATGCTAAACAGCATTAAAGAAAACCTGTATGTTCTCCAACTGAATGCTAAATTGCATTAGAGAACTTTTATGGGATTAAAAACTTATATCCCTCTATGTCATATCAAACTTTATAGATATCTATGTTAAACTGTATGCGTCTAAATGACATAGGCACAAGGTCAATCTGTATATATGCCCAATGACCTTCAAATGCTTAAGATTGACACAAATCTTAAGACTTTCATACGTACTATGACAATGTATGATGATACGTAATACTGAGGATAAACGATGATCATCTTTATCAGTAACCATCATACTATCATAATACTTTAAAATGTACAAATGTACATGGAGCAAACATAACGATCCGCTAACTAGTAGTGTATAAGGAAATTAAAACACCCATACTGTATACTTATGTTATAAACATAAGTGGGTGAAGTCCTTTAGTTAAAGGATCGAATCATAATTCCTTAGTCCTTAAATGCTCCAAACCTTAATGTCACTTTTCCGTGTCAACATCCTTATGACCAAATAATTGATCTTTAACTGCTATGACCCTGTGATATTCTTCGTTGTCATAAAACAACACTGTAAGAAGAATGTCACAGTAAAACCAAATGGGTCTAGCCACTAAATGGACCACAGACCACTCAGAAATTAAATTTCTGAGCTAAACCGTCTGCGAAGCAGCCCCTTAGTATGCACTCTGCATGCTTAGTCGGGGAAGTTCCATGTGTCTCTTTGACACACTTCTACAACTATGTACCATCTGCAAACTTGAACTGTAACCTTAAGTGGACTTTTAATCATCCGAACACATAGCTAACTTTAAATCTAAATTCCCTACGAGGTTTAATCTGTTGACTTTTCTATATGTCAACATATAATCCTTGATTTCTTCAAGTATCTCAATACTCGCTAGATTGCATTCCAAAAGTCTATAACTGGATTAACCAGATATTGACCAAACAGTCAACCAGTAAATGCAATGTCCTATCTAATACATAGCTGAGCATACATCAGGCTATCCACTGTACTAGAATACGAAACATTCCTCATAATCTTTCTCTTCACTTTATTCTTTGGATACTGTACCAAAGATTATCTCTCAATGTGAGAGACAGGTGTTACGACAGGTTTACTGTCAACCGTATTAAACCTTTGTCACACATACTCAATGTATGCATTCTTTGAGAGATCTGATAAGTGTTGAGATATGTCCTGGTAAATCCGAATACCTAGGACAAAAGATGCTATATTAAGGTCCTTTATGTCAAGGTTCTTGACCAAAAGTTGCTTATCCTCATTCAACATGATCAAGTGACTTGATGTGAGCAATTTACCATCCTCATGCAGTAATAGGAAGATAACTTTGCTCCCCTCAACTTCATAGTACAGGCATCCCTTGACTTTATTTCCAAAAAGCCAAAAGAGGTCATAACCTCATCAAATGTAAGATATCACCTTTCAGAGGTTTATTATAAACTATATATTGATTTGCATAACTCACAAACCATGTCAGTACTATCTAGATCCTGGGACCCTACAGATTGTACCGTATAGACCACTTCATAAAGGTTTTACTCAGGAAGGTGGTTTTGACAGCTTTCTGATGTAACTCTATATCATCATAAGCTACAATTGCTTTTATCAGTTAAAATGTATCCTACAAGGATACGAGAGAAAACGTAAAACAAAGTCAACCTTTTTCCCTAAATGAACCCTTATGCAATTGAGCGAGCCCATAAACCGTTGAACTTTATCCTGAAATCCTTTAGGTCTCAACTTTATTTATAACTGACGAGCTTGCAGTTCTTGATGCAAATCAACTAGCTCCCAGACCTTACTATGCTTCATGGCTTGCATTTCGTCATTCATCGCATCCTACCACACATCTGCATCGGGTCCAGAAATAGCTTCTGTAAAAGTAACTAGATCCGTAATATGTCTAATAACATAGTCCAGTACACCTAACAGACTATGTTGTCAGATGGGATAGCAGGTCGTCTCACTCCGATGGATTTACTTAATTGTATTAGATCTTGTACCCCCAGGAATCCCTCTGTGTACAGATATGGGTTCCTATTCCTATACAGGTACGGTACAAAGGTCTAAATCCATCGGATCTAACTGTATGAGTAGTGGATACGTGACAACTGTAGTGTCCACCCTGCTATCATCCGAAAAGTCAAAAAGACTTACCATCATCATAGACATGGTATTCCAAAAACTTGTCTATTTGTGATTCCACTATTCTGGTCCCTCCTTATCTACAATAAAATCTGTAGTCCTAAAGTGGTTGAGATATTTTACTAAATAGCAATGAAGAAAACGAGTATGCAATTTTTCTTTATAAGGATTATCCTATCTCAGTAGGGCAGCCCTTTACACGATTGTACGCAAGGCTGAGTTCTTCAATTTCTAGATAGGTAGATTAGTTATGCTCTATATTGACTTCTTTAAGTCTTTTAAGGTGCAGTTATGCCTTTCGGCAACACACCATTTTGCTCAGAACTACTCGGCATAGTGAACCAAGTCACTATTCCAACTAACTCCCTATATATCTGGCAAACGAACTTTTTAAAGTCCCGAAACATCATGTTTGCCATTATATTCTCCTCCACGATCAAATCTGACTATCTTGATGAATTTTCCCAGCTGGTTCTCAACCTCCAGTCTTTAAGTAAAAACGCATGACTTTGATGGAAATAATCACCAAGAAATATCAGAATATTTTAGAATTGCACAATGCAATTGTATAAGGTCTACTGAAATCTTTATGTATCAGACTCAACAAGTTAGAAGTATGAGTTGACCCCAGGGTCCTTATTAGTCAACTTACCCCTGTGATCGTCAGTATATGTTCCAGATTGCCTTAGTCTAGAATTGAGAAATGCTTTCATTGATCAATTTCTCAATCCTAACTATGGAAATGTAGCTTAAAATTTTACGTCACACCATGTATGACTCCTCATTCATCAGGTCCTTCATACCTTGTTTAGCATGATACGAAGAAGTATATATCTAATTCTGGGTAAAATACATTATATACAAACCATATGACAAGAAAGTTGTACTTTTATGTTTTGCATTAAACAACATCTGTACAACAGAAGTATTAAATGCAAAACGTTAACCTTTAGTGTCCTTAATTGATCAAAAGATCACATTTAAAATGTTTCTTGTAAACCCTAATGAACCTTACTATAAAGTTCATTACATATACCCCCTATAGGTATTACTTCCATCTCTTTATTATTGTAAACCAACAGTTCCTTCTTCCCTTTATTTGGCTTTATCCTGGATATGAATTACTGCAATGTGGAAGCACCTTGATTAGATGTACCACTAAATAGTCACCTATACTTAATGCAATTATCGCAAATTAGATTCATAATTGATAAACCAAGGAATAACCTGATGGTCACAGTCTTTCCCTAAACCTCATACTACTAGTTTCTTTATGTCTAAGGGACTTTTACCAAAACTGGTTTGACCAGCGTCAGCATGTGGAGAAGATTTGAATTTCTACCTTTGAACTTAATGGGCTTCATCTTTGTCTTCCTTTAAGCTGCTTCGAGGACTGTAGGAGTAACAATTTGAGTTTCTCCAACTCAGCAACACAATGGGATATCATAGCATTGAAGTCTCAATATCTTCACCTACTGTGAAAATAAACTATTCTTGATAAGTACTCCATTACTCCCCATTTCCTTTGTATACTTCATGGAGAATAATACTTTCATCAAGGTACTTGTTTCAACACTGGATGAGACAGTGTACCTGTTGGGCCCCGATTTCCTTTTCTTTGGTAAATAAGTTGTTCAAATTATTTTGAGGTTTTAGTTTGATATTTTTAAT
>JAOQMQ010000196.1:16447688-16458043 GCA_027563845.1 Erythroxylum subrotundum
CAGTAGAAGTCGACTTGTATCAGTTTTTCGTAAAACTTCTCCGCCCTTAGATAAGTCGACTTGTCATGTGTATAAGTCAACTTGTATCGTCCGAATTTCAATTTTTGGTTTTCATGAAAGTTGTAGATCAGGATGTCTACATATTAATGATGATGAATCAGCCAATCTATAAATAAACTAGATTTAGGTAAGGTTTCTCCTACATCTTTACCATATTCAATTTCTCTCTGATTTAGTGAAAGATTCTAGTTTCTTGGACCAATAAGAATTCCTAACTTAGATTATATTCTCTCTTAAGACATACAATCCATATTCTTATATTAATCAACTAAAATCTCTTTTGAATCAAGAAAACTTAAGAATGCTTTTTTTAAAGAATTCCCTTGATAGATTTTACCCTAATTTAGAACGATTTTATGGCTTTCTCCTAATTAGCTCATGCTTATCCCCTTTACATATCTTGTGATCTAACCACGCATTTCTCAAATTTCGATGCATAAATTAAATAATTGAATCTTCTACTTTTAGTACTCCTTCAATTCAGGCAGTTATAAAAATATGGATAAATCATAGAAACTAGAAACTTTCGTTAAACTAAAGAATCAATCAAAATATATTACATCCTATGTTCATTCCACCTAAATCTATATCCTAATTAGCTAATAATTAAGCAAATAATGAAAATCAATAAACAATAAAGAAAACAAACAAGTGTAGAACAACCTCCAAATGAATTTCCACTTCTTTCCCATTATTTCTTGGCCAAAGAACTCCTCTTTTTTGCCTTCGTTTCTTTAAATCCGATATCTAACTTTTCAAGGAGCTACAGGATTCCCATACAAGTTTGTGTAGCAAGATGTGTTGTGCTTATAATTCTTCGAAAATCGCCAACGCTAACACGTGACTACATGGGAAAGTATAAATGTCATGTTTCTTTTTTTTCGATAAATTAATGTCATGTTTCTTACTCCAAGGGGTAACGCTTGTGAAGGATTGTATAGAAAAAACAAAAGCAACCACGTTTGAACATGATCCTAACATGATAGGATATAGGTGTCGTGTTCAAATGTCCTCTAAACATTCTAAATTTGCTCCAAGTTAGGTCAATTCTTCTCTAATTTTATTCTTTTTCCTTAAATAGGCAAAAATAAGAGATGCAAATTGAAATACTTCTCATATTAAGTAACAAATTCTCCAAAAAAAATCTGAAATACAAGCACTATGCCATAGAAATGATGCTAAAAGTACTACATCAATGCACCGTCACCATTTACTATAGTAAAGAACTTACGTGGATCATCATATGTCGCGGGGAATGTTTTTGTTAATGGTATCGTTCCAACTATCTCTACAGGATAAAATGGAAAGCCGACTTTTAATGTTATATAACCCTCCGCAATAGGTTTTGAAATTTGCAATGAATAAGGGGATGGATAAGAACATTTTGTTTAAAGAATTCTTTACAGGGTGAGTTTCCCCTTTTTCTGTTTCTTGTAAAATAGTAGCTAGAATATGTGCACAGTTACGTTAGTAACTTTTTTTTTTACGAGGTATTTTAGGAGGGTCTTAATTATAGAAAGGCACATTTGATAAAAGTATAGACTAGAGTCCAGGTATCTCCTCTATAGAGAAATACAATCTAAGATCTTTCAAAGTGGAGTTCTTCCATCTGCAGGTGTATTGCTTGGGATTTGTCGTTTCTTCGTGGCCATCGGGGTTCAAGCTCCGCAAATGTCAACATGCTGGACTTGGAGTTTGATGAACCAGTAAAGCGAACCGATGGAATTGAGAGCCATCGAGCATATACAAAAAATCTATGTAGCACGGACACGGCAAAATAAAGTCGTGTCCGCGTGTCGGACACTCACTGACACACGGTGGACACAGCTTGGACACTTCTAGAGACTGCTCGGACATTGCTTAATGGAATATATGCTCTATGTTTTTTGAGAGGGGCTTATAAAGTATCAAATATGTATGAACTATCAAGATGTTAAAAGTCTTGAAATACATCAATCAATATATATCATATTATGAATTATGAAATTTTTCTTAATTTTAAATTTTATAATATATATATATGTCGTGTCCGTGTCCACCAAATTTTAGAAATTAGTGTGTCCCCGTGTCTGTGTCCGTGTCGTGTCCCGTATCCGTGTCCGTGCTTCTTAGCAGAAAATTGATTTCAGATAATGTTCTTTACCTTTTTTGATTTTCTTCATCATTTACTATAATTTAGGCCTACAAATACAGCTTCGCTTCAGTCCTTTGATCGGAATTGGTACCTTTTTTAGGTTGAGCTATTGAAAGAAAGATAACAATTGAATATTTATATAAAAATTTAATAATAGTATTTAATTTTTGACATATTTTTAGGAATAATTTCAATTTAGCAAATTTAAATTTTAGGATTTATTTATAATTAAATTAAATTTTGTGCACTGATTTTTTTAAATATTTAATAAATATTATAAAATTAAGTGAAAATTTAGGATATTATATTATATATATATAATAAAAGAAGACATATATGACCAAACATAGTTATCACGGTAACGAAAATGATAAAAGGATTAGAAAGCTGTGTCCACAGAGGATGCAATAAAGTCTAGGCGTGAGATTGTCTGAAGCACCCAACAACCTTCTACGTCAGAGTCCAGTCCTTACTATTTACTGCTGTCGCAACAGACACATTAATGAAATTCTCTTTAAATATAAACAAATAAGAAAAGTCAGTGAGGTGATGATGAAGAAGAAAATTGTAAATGTTGGTACATGGTCAAGCACTCTGCTCTACGTCTGATGGATATTTTCTACTAATGAAAGGTAAAGTCTTCCCCGTGTCTTTATCTTTCAATTTCACGCTTTTGATTTTCTGTTTATGTGCCAAACTGAAAATTAGGGTTCGCTCTCTTCTCTCTTCTTTGTTGTATCTATTTTGTTACTTACTGAGGGAAAAAAATGAAATAGACCACCTGCTTATTTCGTGTTTTTTTTGAGTTTCTGTTCTGATGTTTAGCTTCTGATCTTGTTCTGTTCTTTGGGTTCGTGAAGTTGGCTACTTTGGTAATGGATCTCTTGTTTCTTCACGCGGCTTTGGTCTTTATTAGTTGTGTCTCAGTGGGGTTTGTGGCTTCCCAATCTGTAAGAATATTTTATACCGGTAATTTTTGCTTTTTATTTATATATATATATATCTTCTTTTACGGATATATGTATTTTAATCTTGGTTTCTGGTATTTTAGACTCCTGCTAATGGCAGTGCTCAGGCTCAACTATTAGTTTCCAAGAGTGAAGGAGTTAAAGGTGCGTGTATGATATCTTTTTGAGGAATTCTGTGCAATGTTCTGTTTAATCTGTCAACTCTAAATGTTGGCTTTCGTTATTCTAATCATTATGTTTGTAATTGTCATTGAAAGAAGTTCTATAACTGCTTCAATGTGATGCTTGGAAGGCTGCTTAGTTGTTGAAATGGCTTTGCTGATTTCTCCTAGTTAGATAAATATCATATGAATGGCCATTTGACCATGTTTATATAAGAAAAGAGGGATATGCATTTAGCTGTATGCGAAATCATATAGTATATTGTACTTTTGTGAATGGATAAATATGAAAAAGAAAACAAGTCAAGGATATAATGCTACAGTATTTTTAGTCCTAATGCTTGTTCATGGGTACAGATGGAATCTGTGTAATTGTACTGTTCTGTGTTTTATAATGTATCAGTATAAGTTTCTTAATTTTCCTCTAATGGGTATGCTAGAGTGTCAATATTCATATTTCTTTTAGAACATGTGCTACCGCTTGTGATGTTAGATTTTCTGTTTGACAGTGTGGTGCCCTCCTGGATGGGATATCAACTCCAATAAGAGTAAGTGCTTCAAGTACATAGGAGATTCCCGATCTTGGGATGAGGCAGAGAGCTACTGCAGAGGCTATAATGGACACTTGGCAGCTTTGACATCATATGATGAATTAAATTTTTCTCAAGTGTTGTGTGTTCAAAATGTCAATGGCTGTTGGGTTGGAGGAAGAGGGATTGACATTAATTCTACTTCTAACTGGAAGTGGTCTGATAACATGTCAAGGTGGGACGAGTCCCTATTGGACAGAGGTGACTTGCATTTCAGCTGCTCCAATATATCATGTCCTGTTTGGTGTACATTGGTGACTAATGGAACCACACGGCTTGTGGGGGAGAGATGTGACAGCTCTCATTCTTTTATCTGCATGCGAGATGTTGGTATGTCCTCATAATTATCTGTTCCCACATTGCTATAACCCCAATTTGCATAATTTATCTGTATTTTTTGTCAATGACATTATTTCTTGTTGCTTGTCCTGGCCTTCATTGTTGAGAACACGTATTGATTTCTATTTTTTTTTCAATCCTTCCATCATCACAGACACTCTTTCCCTTTTTCTATTTTCATTTGTAGAGAGCAAATGCTATCACATGCGCTGCCACAGGGAATATCTTATTATACTTGGTGTTGTTAGTGGATTGATCCTCTTTACAACATTAGCCGTTGTTATTTGGCTTCTTGCATATAGACGTAGCAAAAAGCGTAGAAAGTCCAGGAAGTTGTATAATCCAGCTACTTCTGCATTAGTTGCCCCATCATGGAAAGTCTTCACCAAAGAGGAATTGAAATCCATTACCAAAAATTTTAGTGAAGCAAATCGTCTTCTTGGTGATGCAAAAACCGGTGGCACATATAGTGGCATTCTACCTGATGGATCAAAGGTGGCAATCAAGAGGTTGAAGAGATCTAGCTTTCAGAGGAAAAAAGAATTCTATTCTGAGATTGGAAGAGTTGCTAGGCTTCATCATCCAAATTTGGTTGCCATTAAAGGATGCTGTTACAATCATGGTGATCGGTACATTGTATATGAGTTTATAGTTAATGGGCCACTAGATAGGTGGCTATACCACATGCCAAGGGGAGGTAGGAACTTGGATTGGTCAACAAGGATGAAAATTGCTACAACTCTCGCCCAAGGAATTGCGTACGTATACACTCAAACTTTTCTTATTTGGTGGATTGGCACAATGGTTCCTTTGGTATTACTATTATTATATTTATCATGAACGTGGCTAAAGTCACTTTGATTGTGTGAATGGTGGCTGTGGTAGAAGCATTAGTCATTGTGTTGATTATCTCACTCTCACTGCATGTCTATTTACTTTTTAGGTTTTACTTTCTTTTGAGGCTATTTAAGTTGAATAATATTTCTTTTTTTCTTTCGTTAACTTGTTATCACATGAATGATGGTCTTAGTATGTTCCTAAGAATGCTTTCCAGAATATATGCAATGGACATATTCAGTATATATGACAAATACATGCTATGTATGAGTTTTCTCTATTAATTGTTCATCTAATGTCTATATATAAACAGACGTGTGAACATATACCCACATACAAAAATATATTAAAGCTGAAACTTGAAAGGAGCTCCGGTCTTTCACTACATAGGACTTGTTTTCTACATTACATGCCATTTAGGATTCTGAATACCACATAAATTCGTACTCTTAAACAAATTCAAGATGAATGGTTGTACTAATTAGCTTTTTATAGTGTTTTCATTACTCTTTACCTAGCTGTATTTTAATAATTTCAAAGTTAGATAAATGGTTAGATTAAATAAATTTATGGAAAGAATTAACATCTTAATTGTTCTCACAATATTTTATAAAATCCTTCATTTATATTCTAGCCTATTGTATTCCTCTCAACTTAATTTCACCATTATAAGAAGTTTGTACTTTTAAAAGTCCAGTCTTACTGTCATTTCCTACATCTCATAACTTTGCTTATGTTTTAACTAAGAATTTAACTTTATTTTAGTAGGGTATGTATTTATTTAATTATTTTGATATAATTAAAGATATTTGATTTTCGTAGGGTACTTGTTTTTCTTCTTTTCATCAAACAATTATACGTTGATTTGTTCCTGTTTCTAAAAATAGTCCCTATTTTACTTCTCTTCTCATTAGTTTGCTTTCATTTCTAGCCCAAGAACCGAACCTTAATTTGGTACAGTACATATTTGTTTTAAGATTTTTTTTAAATTTGTAAGAGATTTATGATATTGGTATTTGTTTTATCTCTTTACTTCCTACAATTTTACTTCTTTAGTTTAGAGTCTTTCTTATTTTTCTTCTCTTTATTATAACTCCAAAATGCTTATTCCTCGCCTTAGCTCTTCTATACTTTTTCTTTCAACACAGATTTCCATTGAATTCATATTTTCAATTGGAGAATATGAAACTTATTTTCTAAGGGATAAACATGTTAATTAGAATCTAGTTTCACTATCATGTTTGTCCTTGTTTCCATGTAATATTTAAGCTCCATAGAAATGACCGATTATTTAAATTTGTTGAAATTATCTGTATATTTTTGTACACAATGATTTTGGAGTGAAAATTGATCATTGCTTCTTTTTCCTTTCTAGCCTGATTAACATTGATGATTGTGAATGAAACAAATCATTATATGTAACAAATAGTTGGATGTATATAGGCATGTTTTAACATATAATTCTAAGTGCAAATATTTATGTAACAGTATACTTCTATATTTCTAAAGTTCAAAAGATCATGATTACTACCCTGAATTCTTATTGTATTATTTTGTGATACTTTCCCTTAATAATGACAGCATCTACTTTTTGATATTCAATTACAAAGCATCCACACGAAAGTATGGGTACACATATCGTTCACTTTAATTCAATGCTATTTCATACATCATAGGAACTAGACCACTTTTTTTTTTTTCTTCTTTCTGCTACCTGTTTCATAATTCCAATTTCTAGAATGCCTGCAAAATATCTGCATTTAGCTCTTTCATTAAACTGAAAGACTCAAGTTGCAGATTATTTTTAGGAATTTCAGGCCAGTTGTCTGCATCTTAGCTACTTATCTCTGCTGTGGTTACTTTTTCCTACAAAAAGTTTAATATGATTGATCTCGTCTGTTCTTATATTCTAGATTCTTGCATGATAAGGTAAGGCCCCATGTGGTGCATCATGACATCCGTGCTAGCAATGTTTTGCTTGATGAAGAGTTTGGAGCACATTTAATGGGGGTTGGTCTCTCTAAGTTTGTGCCATGGGAAGTGATGCATGAAAGAACAATGATGGCAGGTGGGACATATGGATACCTTGCTCCGGAATTTGTTTACAGGAATGAGCTTACAACTAAGAGTGATGTTTATAGCTTTGGAGTTTTGCTGCTTGAAATTGTAACTGGGCGTAGGCCTGCCCAAGCAGTTGACTCGGTCGGTTGGCAAAGTATATTTGAGTGGGCCACACCTTTGGTACAGGCACACCGCTACCCTGAGCTCTTGGATCCTCATATAGCTTCTTCTTCTTCTGACGTTCCAGAAGCTGGAATCATTCAGAAGGTGGTGGACCTTGTATATGCTTGCACTCAGCATGTCCCATCCATGCGACCAAGAATGTCTCATGTAGTGCATCAGCTACAACAGTTGGCCCAGCCACCTCCTTTGAAGTGAGTCTGACTGAACTGTAAGTTTGGAACTTTATTGACAAGAAGATACCTGGAGTGACAGTTTCATCCCAGAGGGATTAATTAAGAGGTTAGCACTATCGTAAGATTGCAGCAGGACTGACATACACCAATTGATGTTATGTTTTTAATAGTTTTGCTGAAGAGTTGTAGATTGAGAATATAATCTTATAGATTATGTAGACCGTGATAGGACACAATTCATTGCACTTGAAGGATCTTTTGAAGCTTTATCTCCTGTTAAGTTATGTGGAGGAATTATATTGATCTCACTTAAGGAATTATGGCCGAATAATGATAAGGTACGTAATTTTACCCTCTTACCGAGATCCTGAAGAAGCAAAGAGGTATCGCATCCGTTTCATCTGGTAAGGCATATGTTGCCAACGTTGCGTTACAAGTGTATTTTTTGATGGTATTTACAGAGCAATTCTCAAACTGATTTGAGAGGAAGACAAAAGGTGTTAGTTTCTAAACGTCAGTAATGCTGCTAGTTTCAGGTTTCTCATTGCGACTCATCACCATTAGTTCCAATGATGGAGAGAACTAAACTTTCTCCAAAAGAGGCATATCAATTTTCTTCTCCTGGCAATTTCTCCATTTCCTGCCAAATATTGAAGAGAAATAAAGTCATGCAATGGAGAAAGATGAAAATTGATAATATCATAATCCAAAAACCCAGAAAATCCAAGTGTACTTTGTAATTAAAGTTACGATACAACTATGCATTCCCTGAGAAAAACAAGAAAAGAAAATTCAATGAGCGCTGAAAGCTAAGAGATAATCACACTGCAAACATGAGTAGAGACTTGAACTTTGCCAGTATATTCATTTCATTAGTTTTCTATCTTTTACATTTTCTCTTTACTCAAAAGCTCGACTTTGATTTAGAGTTGTCTTAATATGTCAAATTTTATGCTAAGAAACGACATTCAAATCAATATCTTTCACAAATTTTCACACATCGGAACGAAGAAAAAAGTTCATGATGTACCATGAATGGAAAAGGCAACTATGCATCGGGAAAATCTACTTAAGATAGATAAGTACAACAATGATTTCCAACAATTAAAATGATTGTGAAAAGCAGCTTTGAAATGCACTACAATGTGCTTTGACATATCTTTTGCCATAGGAAAAATCAAAGCTATTGTAATTAATGAAGAAGAATAAATTAATGAAGCTTAAGCTCTTTTCAGATCATAACCAAATTGTGTAAAGAAAATGTCAAAATCAAATTTCAGTGCTTAACTAACAACTACCAATTCTTCCCAAGCCATCAATTCATATGTGTGTGCACAAGCTGAATACAAATAAATGTCCTTGTTTGTATTAACAAATTTACTTCATTACATAGATGTGGGCACAACCTTGAGAGTTGTCATGTCAGGGATGTATAGCTTCATCTTGTCAGGAAAATATTCATCTAATGTTTTTCTACGTGCATGAAGCAAAGAGAGCAGATTAAATTGAAAATTATCTTTTCTTACAATTTAGTAATTGAACT
The DNA here is from genome assembly GCA_027563845.1 of Erythroxylum subrotundum. Classification (NCBI taxonomy): domain Eukaryota; kingdom Viridiplantae; phylum Streptophyta; class Magnoliopsida; order Malpighiales; family Erythroxylaceae; genus Erythroxylum; species Erythroxylum subrotundum. The sequence goes on from JAOQMQ010000196.1 coordinate 16,456,738, forward strand.
CCTTCCTGGAACACACAACTGGACTAATTTTTCATGGACTTGTAGCCACCATCAAGAACAATCCTAGCCATATGTTTTGTTTAATGTTACTGGATGCAAAGAATTACACAGAATGAGGCATTCAGCAGGAGTGCTAAAGCACTTAGCCCTTAATTATGTTACTGCATATGATGACACTTCTACTTCTCTAAATGGTTCACAATGATTTGGGAAAAGGTATTATTTCCCTTCAAATTGCAATGAAAGTAGTGATATATATCTCTTGTAAATTTTGAACACTGAAATATATTCCAGTAGCACCACCTACATTACTGCAGAAAATTAATCCTGACCAACAATATGGCATAAAATACCTACCGCATCATTCAAAACAGATTCCCCAAACACTAATGCATAGAGGTTCATGTCTGCCAAGTTCCTGTGATTACATATTACATTAAAGTGAAAGAAGTGACATGATAAGAATTTTCCAACATAAATATCAAAAGTATAGACATAGAAGTCACCATTAGGTTTGCCAACGTAATAATGATAAAACTTTCAAATGGCCTTTTTGTTGGGGTCAAATTGTAGGAATGTAGAGTGGGAAAGAAGGGTAAGACTTGGGATCTTGATATACTTTGTACAGGAGAGTTATACAACTAGAAAGAATTGACAAGAAAGAATTGAGAATGAATTGGGTTGAGCTATCACATAATGCTTATAAATAATAGGTTCGTTTATCAAGAATGAAGGGATGGTTGGTTGCTTCTTTTGTCCGTTACAGCTTTTATCACTTCTCGGGATGGAACTCTCAAGCTCGATTTCATGACATCATAAACCGTAAAACCAATTGCCACAGATGCTACAACCTGAAAAGACACACGCCAAGCATTCATACAAGCCAATTTTTTCCACAATTAGCTAGAAACACGTTTCAAATTAGCTGTAACAAGCATTGAGAGGATGGATGTAATTGATAATTAAAATATGAGATGTCAAATATGCACTACCGAAGCATAATTTCAAGTTGGAAAATCAAAAACTAAAATTTCATTAAAAGAGGCTAAATTAGTTTATATCCAGTTCGTTGTTCAACATAAAAGAAAATCATGTGTCTCAAACATCCAAGTTTTGTTAAGGCTCTGCATCCTATTATAAAGTTATAATACTTTGTAGTTTATGTCACTTACCTCTGTCTTTCCTTTGAGAAGAAACACATTGTATAGATGTACAATGTGAACACGTATACACCACAATTTATAAGGTCACTGACCTGCATTGCAACGACTTGAGACTCATTAAAGAAGTAAGAAACTAGATCATG
>JAOQMQ010000196.1:16479784-16493799 GCA_027563845.1 Erythroxylum subrotundum
AACAGTCCACATATTTAATGCCTTTTGTGCCCATGTCTTCTAATAATCTTGAATACTTTAGAGCTGAACAAACAGTTAGGAAACAAATGAAAGCAATTAACAGCCAAGAAATGAGAGGATAGGAGGAATTTTAGTAATGAGGAGAAATTGGCACACTATGCAGATTTCTAGAAGACCTGAATACACTCCTCCATTACCATCAGGGGCCTTAGCTACCTGATACAGACAACCAAGTTCACAAAGGTAACTCTTAACACCTTTAACATGAGAGCTATTCATGAAAAAACTAGCTGGAAAAAGACAATAACAATTGCTGTCCAAGAAGCATTATAAAAGTAAGATTAAGATTAACAAGAACCACTGTCACAAAATAATGGTACGGAGATTTAAGTTAGCCCAGCATACTCTGAATGGAGTCTCCATAATGAATCTACCATCTTTTGAAACACAAGGTAGTGTGCCCTGCTGGAAGAAGGTGACCTGAACCAGAGAAAGGTCTCTCAATGAAAATAATAACGATCAAGTAATTGATGACTTCCATTTCTTTTCTTCTGTTGTGAACCAAAACTGTGAAGAAAATACACCAATAGATTAAAAACGAGTGAGTAGAAGTTCTCTTACTTGCTCAGCTTCAAGACCAAAATACTTGTGACTTTCAAAGAATTTACGGGTGGCTTCATCAGTAAATGGGCTTGTCATTATATACCAATGTATTTGTGCTGAACCACCAGAACCTGCCCATTACACAATTATCAGGCAGGCATTGAATCCACACAAACATTCAAAACCTAGTAAAGTTAACTTTACCTTCGCTGGCAGTTTGAGCAGCTAGTCTCTGCATGCACAAAATTCTCTCTGCTTGAAGTTGAAAAAGGGACTTGCCAGAAGGAAGTCCAATATCTGCATAGAAGTGCATGAAGTGTATCAGTACAGAATCACCAACCTTCTGTACTTAAAACATGGTTCTATAATCAAACCACTAGAAAGTGCATCCGGGATGTATATCAAATATTTATGAGCTACACATAAACATGCATGCCCTGGAAACTCAAATGCATTTGAATTTTAATGCCTTGCAAAATTGCCTAAGAGAACACATCTACGCTTAATCCAGAATCTGTTGGTATATAGTCAAGCTAGATATTCCAACTTAGCAAGAGAAAAAATAAAAAGGGTATAAAAGAAATAGATTCCCAGTAAATGGATTTCACAATAAAGGGAAGAAATTACTCACTGAAACATCCTTTTGGATCTGAACTTCCAAGACGTGTCCCCTAATCATTTCAATCGAAGAGACACAAAATTGGTGGTCAGGGACACAATATTATAAGTTGAAAATTGCAATTGACAAGTGTAATGGGCAGAATCGTACACGATATAACAGATAATGTGAATGACTGGTCAATATATTTGAGAATTGTGGCAACTAATTTTCACATACTTCAGACAAAAGTATGCAAAAGTCTATAGTCTACAGTTTTGCATGTGTTACACTTGCTTTTAAGGATTTTGGCGTTAAGGAATTACAGGAATATTATCCAGATCCGCATAGTAAGTTCTCTTCATGTATACAAAAATACTTTGAGATGATTTTCATGTTCAGTATTTTCATATACGTCAAATGATCTTAACTGAGTTTCTTTGGAAACTATATCCTCAGTTATACTATTTCCAGCATTAGTCTGATAAAACTTCAAACATATGGGCATTCTCTATGCAAATCTGTGTGAGCACATTTAATTGACAAGTAAAATAAAAAGTATCCACAATCCTGTGAAGATTTCTTTCTGGCAAGTAATTATTGTATTTAAAACGAATATGATGCTCCTTCAATTTAAACTGATCCATGATAAGATGAAGACATCCATCAGCCAGTTGTCAAAAAGTAGGAAAAGAAAAAAAGAAAGCACAAAACACCAACCAGGGAGAGAACGGGATATAAGAATCTAAATTAACAAAAAATATTTAAAAAAAAAAGAAGATTGATTCTTGCTTGCACTAGACATAGGTCTTACTTTAAAGTTATTTAAGCGACAGAGATCTGTCAACCAATTATCTTAGAGCACATATTCCAAAAAGCAATATCGCAACAAAAGTAAGACCAATATGGAGAGCGAAAAAGAGATTTAACAAGAAACCATACACTAAAACAACATTATTGGAGCAATAATATTCAACTAAAAGGTGAACTCATAAAGAGCTGTTTAATAAAAGGGAAATAGAAAGTAGAAATAATTAGGGCATGTATTATATGGAGTTAAAAAGGTACCTGACCACCAGATAAAAGTAAAACAGCTAATCTGCCATCTGAAATTGCTTTCAGTCCCATTTTCCACCACCTCTCTCTTTCTTCCATTGTTCGCTGCTCCACCGTTGACACACTAACCTCCGGCACAGGCTCAATTGCTGCCACTGGTAGTGCTGCAATAATTTGAAATAAATTATACAAAATTGGCAATTTTCATTACATACTCGTGCATACATGAGCGTCAGAAAACGAATGAAAACCTTGAGATCGAAGTGAACATCGAATTATCCGATCGATCCTCGAAAGATCTAAGCTCTGCATTAGAAATAATCAAAATAGCTTCAGCAATAAATTGAATTGAATTTCCACTCAAATCCACATCTCGTCCAGTTCAAAGATCGGATTTAGCGCCAAAATTAGAGGCAAACGCAAAATCAATCACGAACATTTACGATTATTTGAAAGAAGAAAAAAAAACAGAGAGAGTTAACTTCCAACCAGACCACAAACTAAGATGCAAACGCAAATCCGTTCATAAGAGTTTGAATTGAGGAAAAAGCGATAGACAGATCGAGGACCGACAGAAATGGAAGGAATTGACCTCAATTTCTTTGACAAGGTGATCGCGCTCGTCGGAGGAGAGCTCGTCCCAGAGAGCAAAAACGTCTTCTTGGCCATAATCCTTGAGCCTCTCGATCAAAGCTTGAGGAGGTTGTGACAATGCGTTATTATCAGTGGGTTCCCTCATATTTCTTTTCTCTCTTAATCCAAAGACAACCGAACTTTCTCTGACTAGATCTCCGTAACCGAAGAGTGTGTTTGTGATTGAAAATATATAGAGGGGTAGAGAGAGAGAATGTGCAGGGAGGTACAGTAGCGAGGAAGACAAGAATCAATGACTGGGAAGAAGAGAGTAGCCAGCTTTGCATGACGGATTTAACCTTGCATTCTGGGCAATAATTACGCAGCTTGCCACTTGGTCTTGAGATGTGAATGTGATGTCGATGTCATATCATAATTTTGAGGTCAGGACAGGGGCATTACAAATCTGTTGATAAGAGAGATATTATTGTTTCCTATTCCTATGTTTATTTAATTAGAGGTTTGATCTGTCATGGTCGGCGAGTACACTATTCCCATTGCTATCCAAGTACACTAACTGCTTACACGTATAGTCGAAGTCGCATCTAGAACCACTTTTGATATATTAAAAATGATTATTATATCATTTTACAAAAAGGAATCGTTTGCATTAATTTATAAAATAATATTATTTACATCTTAAAACTTAATTCTATTATATGATTAACTTAAATTATATCATCATGTTAGCAAGTCAAAAAAAAAACATAATAAGGCTATAAAGTTCTATGTATCTGAGATCCAAATTGATGATGACGCAATTTGATATACAAACCATTCTTGGACATCAATGAATCATGACTTCTTTCCACTACAATTTGCCCTCTATGATATACACTGGGTTTATTTCTCATAACCAGTGTATCAAGTACCTCTTGAACCACTCTTGACTTAATTCATATTCAATTGATGAGCTAGCTCCATCCAATAAAAAGAAAGAAACCTTATAAAAGCTCTATAAGGTTTCTTTTTTCTTTTTTTTTTTGCGAAAAGATTTAATTAAAGTGTTGAATTTTTTAGAAGAAATTGTTGGCATTAAGGGTGTAAGAACAAAATGCAAATATTGTGATTAGCTAATCAAGGGGCAGAGTTTTGAAAATTGTAAGAAGTTTGAATCTTGTTTCATATAAAAATAGTCAAATAAGTGTTTGTTGGTAATTTCAATTGAATTCAGAATTACATTATATTTTGATAATTCAAAATTAACAAAATACTTAAAAGGTAATTTGTATGTCTCGTCAACGTCAACTGAAAAGCCCACAAAAATCATGTTAACGGCATTAGATTTTTTTTTTTTTAGTGCAAATAATATCATTTATAAATGTAAAAGTAGTAAATAAATGAAAAAGAGTTAGTTTAGACCTTTTGAGGGGCAATTTACGCCTTTTGTCTATTAAAAATCAATTCAGAAAAGCCCAGTACTTAGTTAAAAATAGGAAGAGGGGGCAGGATGCATGCCTCCAACCCTGCAAATATATAGTCCATCGATCTAAATGACCAATCTATGTGGGGCTTTTTGCTTCCTAAAAGTCAAATGTGCATTGCTTGACAACGGACGATGAAAATAAAGACGTCGGCTACACATTGTACGATTATTTCGGCAATACTCCGCTTTTTGCTCACTAAAAGTCAAATGTGGATTGCGTGACAACGGACAATAAAAATAATAAAGACAATGTCGGCTACACATTGCTCTTCATTTGCTATCTTTTTATCATTTTCTAATGATAACCTGTTTCGATTGCTTAAAAAGGATAACTACAGTCAAAACCCACCCTTGTGTATAGCCATAATGTACACCTATCCTTTTGGTACTGTACAAGTTTAGGTTCGAAAGTCATAATCATAAACCATCTCCAAATTAATAAGCAATGATGATGTAGCAAAACGGAGGTTGCCGTGTGGTTGATCAGTCGTCTTCATGACCACATTTTAATAATAAATCTTGTAGTCCAATGATGAAAGCGTATTTGCTTTATATGGAAATTTACTTCTCGAGTGAGGTGGATAGATAGACACCTGCAAGGCTAAACTCAAAACGATATTTTCATTGCTTGACAATTACAGGAGCCAAGTAGTTGGGGATGTCATGAAGTTAACGTTAGTTTGGATTTTATCCTCCTATAAGGACTCTGCACATGTTCCACAAAAGCATTAAACTACGATTGAGTCAAATTACGGTTTTACTTCTACTGGCACGACATAAACGTGCTGTACAAATAAAACACACTATGTTTTCTCTCTCTATTACAAGCCAGTGAATTAAAATGAAGATAAGGACTTGGCATCAAACTACCTTGCAAAAGACTCCTTGCCTTTTCTTCATCAATCATCTACTCTTACAAAATGTCTCACCTTGTGAATTGCTGCAAATTCTATAATTACGCAGCAGAGAAACAGGGAAGTGAAGAAGATTATAACTTGAGAAGATGAGAAGTGAAAATAGATACACCGACAAGTCATCAAGAGCCAGAAATGGAGGTGATGAGTTGAATATGGGCATAACAGTAGAACCCCTATCCCGCATGGCTTGAGGGATTAACGGTAGACATTCTTTGTAGTTTGTAGGATCCACGAGAAAAAAAGTCATCTCTAGAAAAGCAATACTTCAACCAATCTTCAATTCATTTATTGTATCTATTTATAGCTTCACAAGATTTTAACTCAGCAGAAAAACAAAATAAACCACTGATTACAACGCATCTAATGCATAAATCCTTTAGCAGAACATCTTCAGTTAATCCTTCCTGCTAAAAAAAAGAAGATAAAGGAAAAGTCAAATTTATTGAATACGGATACAGATGAATGCAAGGACAGTTAAGTACCCAAAGGAAATCATTTTTGTCATCAATCTACCACCCCTACCCACAGCCCAACTCCTCCTACCTGCCCAAACCAATTGTGAAACTTGATTTCCACCAATTATAAGCTTCTGATTACATAAATGTCACTATTTCCAATTTTTTGAACTATGATGAGAAGTCTAAAGGCTACAACTAAACCACACTTGCTTCAAGCAGTCGGCACTCAAATGACTTGTGGAATAAGACTAAACAATTTATGATAACCAAGACCAGATATACAAATTCTTGGGCATGAAAATATCCTGTTCTTCAACGAATTTTATGAACCAATAATTAGTAAAAATATAAATATTGCATTACTAGCTTAGAACCAAAGTAAATATATAAGTTTGTTTCTTTTGAAAAAATATCATATCAAGTAAAGAAGCCTAGTTAACCATACCTATACAGAGTTTCCATAACATTCTTCAATCGTGCAACATCAGCACCAACAATCTCTGCTGCTTTCTTCCCATTTTGATAGAAATGAAGTGTTGGCTACAGAAAATTGCACAAGTCAGTATGTCTTCTCAACACCTTTCATCAGAATTCAATTGGAGTGAACATGAAAAAGGGCGTATGAGTTGTGGTTTTGTGGATTCATTACAAGTTAAAACAGTTTCAGGGGGAAAACCACTACTACTACCTAAATCCAAACAGGCTCTTACTTATTCTCTCAAAACTACAATCAAGATCCAAAAACCGCATTACTAGCAACTATCGCCCAGAAATTTCTTTTAATCACGGTAGTCTCATCCAGAAAAAGGAGTCCTTGTTCTCCTTTCCGTAAATGTATACCATTCATGTTACAGCCTCTTGTTCAGTTTGCAAAGGAAGATATAGAAGACAGCCACTTTAAAATGCAATACCATTTATAGGAGAAACAGAGAAAATCGGAGGAGCATATATGAGATTGACATGTTCAATGTTCAAAACAAGTTTAACAAAAAATCCTCCAACCGCAATTCTAACAAAGTCGATTATTAGAAACTGAACTCTGAAACATTGAAATTACAAGGTAAACATTCCGTTCTCTACTTTGTTGAAGTCTGTTATGGTCCCACAAGTAGGATCTGGTTACAGGACTGTCTGGAAAATCCCCTTGATTTTCCCTGTTCACGTTCTTACCTCTCCTTGAAGAACCTATTTTGGTAAAGTTAAAATGAGGTTTTACTCTTAGGAGAACACCCCACTCTTCCTAATTCTTGATGATAAAAATTCTGCTTGATTTCTTTATTCAATATTGATCTCCTTTTGAGAGGAAAGGATCGATCTTATCATAGTACAAGAGATGCTTGCTAATTAGAAAAAGAAGTCCTAATTTACAGGACTTATCCTTATCCTTTAGGAGTCCCATAATTCTAGCAACTAGAAACTAAATTGTACTAATAGAACAAAACAAAAAAATCAGATTCCTATTCTATCCCTAACTAGGAACACTGTGTTTATTCTAAAATAAATATTTGTTTTTCTTCTGTATATCTCTGTCCCACAAATGCATCACCCAGATCAAATTCTGCAACTACGATACTGTCATATCCGATAAAGCATTGCAGTTCCAAGGTAAAGGGAAGAGTATATAACAATGCATTCAAAACTTTATCAGCAAAACATTTTCAGGCATCAAATCTGCAACTGGGTCAATTCACCATACAACTGCTGATTAAAGGTTAAACTAACTGGTCATGCCTATATATAGTAGCATGTTATCAAACAAGTGGTTGTGCAAGTTGGTTGATTCCAAAAGCTACTTAATAACAAGTGTCACAACATAGTGGAGGAGAAGAATGAAACTTACCACAGAAGAAATCTGCAAGTTTCTCAATGTGTTTCCAATGTCTTCCTGCTTAGTGCCAAATAGATTAGAAACACTACTTCAAATTACTTTAACTACTTAAATGATGACAATTCAATATTTAAGATTCTTTGACAAGAAAGCTTCATCCAAGAACACAAGGTTGTGCCATAAATAACATCCAGACCTGGTCAATATCAATCTTATGTACCACGACATGGGGAAGTTTCTCACTCAGTTCCGCAATGACAGGGGATATAACCCTACCTGAAAATTTTGAATATCCGAGTCAAAGGTTAGTAGAGAGACTTCAATTTAATTTGAAAAGTTTACAGCAGAATCGCACATCAAAAACCTACGGCAAGGCCTCTGCAATAATAACATTAGGGACTTACATGGTCCACACCACACAGCAGTGAAATAAAAAATCCTATCCAAAGATTTGCCTGTTTCAATCCATTTCACAAAATAGAGTAAGAAGTAATTTTTCTAACAAGGTCTACACAAATAAAGCACATCCACCACGTGCAGACATGAGTATATTAAAAAATAACTCACCTTGAACATCTTTGATAACTTTCTCAAACTCTGAATCTGAATTGATGAGAACGATATTGGCTGGACCTGGAAATGCATACCATTTACTAACAACAATGGCAAGAAACACCAATTGGAAATGAATGCCATTTACTCACAACAACGACCAAAAAAAAAAAACAATTCCAACTAGTAAAATCAAAGAAAATTAAAAACAAAACCAGGAAAACCACCTGAAGTCGAGCTGAGAGCTCTTTTGAATTGCAGAGACGGACTGGAAAAGTGAAGAGTTTGGGTGGAAGCTGAGGAATTAGCAGGAAAAACTATCGCATTTGGCGAAGAAATTTTGTTGTGATCAGAGGACGCAGACTCGTAGCTACGGGAAGAAGAAGAAACACAACGAAGCTGAGGCTGTGACCGGTGAAGAAGAAATGGCCGGATCACCGAATTTCCTTTCATCGTCTTTGCTGTGCCTTGAGTGTCGAGCTCTGCGATTGGGAGTAGGGTTTAACGATGAAGAAAGGGGGTTTATATTTATCCTCCACCACTGGTGTGAGTGTCAGTAATGAGGCCCAAATCCAGCACATCATTTGTTCACATCACATGATACGCCGAGGCCCAGTTGCTGTTTTCACTTTTATTTTCTTTTCTTTTTGTTACGTAACTAATACTTACACTAGAGGCTCCACACTTCGTTTTTAGGTTAATTGCATTTTGATTCTTTCTGCGAAACTCTTCTCCGAGATTTTTATAATTTAATGACTTGTAACCTAATACATTTAAATTTGAGTATAATGTCAAATAACATCATAATGACTATACTCACTATAATCTTTGACTAAATTTATACAAATAAATATTTTTAAATATCATATCATAAGGATGTTGAAAGTCTAGATAAGTTTGTGAAAAAAAAGAAAGTATCTATAAGTTAATGTCTTAAATAATTTAATTTAATTTTTTATTAAGCTCAATTTGAAGAATCGTTTGAAAAATACAAAATAAAGAAAAGTATGTATAAGGATCATTGTTAGTCTTTTAACATTGTGTAACCATTTTGCTAGCTATTGGTGAGTCTCACCCAAAGTCTAACAAAGATTAGGCATGAGAAAATATGCTAAAGGAACTAAGGTATCTTAAGTAGGTTAAAGCAAGCATGGTTCAAACTTTGGTTGGCTTTGATGGACTATTTGAATTAATCAACTTGGCTTGAGTGAGTGACAGATGGATATTTAACTATATTTTACAACTATGTATGATGTATTTTATGTGATATTTTATACTTTTGTTCTATATTTAGTACTTAATTTGCTTCAAGTTCTTTCACAGATTATAATTGCTTTCACAGACTTAAAGGAGAATAATTCGGACGAAAATATGGCATAAAGCGAAGATTTGACGCACAAAAGCTATGCACAGAAGATGGAGAGACCGAATCTAAACGTCATCTTTAGAGAATAATTAGATGACATCTCAAGATTTTCAAGAAGCCCAAATTCGTAGTTGTTTGAATTCATTTGGACCAGCAACCATTTGCTCAAAGTAAAACTTATTTCTGCAGAATTGGCAGCCTGACCACTAGAGCTTTACATGGGCATATATAAGGTTTATGAGATCCAAATGAGGTGATTCAAAAGCTCAAATTTAAGCCAACATCCTGGGCCATAATTCTTATGCATAGCTTGAGGCCCAAAAGTATTGTTTTGAGGGGCTAAAAAGGCTGAAAATGAGATACAAAGTCTGATTTAGCCTAGTTTAAACTCTGACCTTCCCTTGATTTGACCCAGAACTTTTGCTACAGGGCTTTGTTTTAAGCAAAAAGAGCATCCCTTAGAAAGTTAGAGAAGTGGAGCTATAATTTATGTGAAGACATCATGACCTAATATGATGATATCAAGGTCAAAAACCTGAAGTAATGCATAAATGTGCATCTTCCCGTGCACTGCTTCACAGTCGTGCACTTTTACGATTTCAGACAATTTTGGTTATGTAGGGTCTAATGCACGACTGTGTAAGAGACCGTGCATCTCCCCAGAATCCTAAATTTTATGATAAAAAGATGTTTTCTGGAGGAGAAGAAAGAAGGAGACTTTAGGAGGCAAGTTACAGACGTGGAGTAGTTCTCAAGGGGGATTTTGGTCCAAAGAAGCAGAAAACACGAAGATATCATCAAAAGATCCATCAGAATACAAGATCAAGCCTCTACGTCGTAAGAACATTAGATAGAAGACAATTAGGAAGATTTAGAATTATGAATCTATTATTTTCTATTCATATTTCTATTTATGTATATTTAATTTTGTATTCGATCATATGTAACTAAACATCCAGTTAGTATTTAGGTTAGATAAACTTTTTGTTAATACTTTGATATGATTTGATTCCTTTATTAATGTAATTGGTTCAATTGATTATTGTGATATAAATACATGTTTTATTGATAATCTGATTTCATATGTAGAGATTGAGAAATCCTAGGTTGAATAGATCTACCGTAATTAGAAGGAGTTGATTGCAACTCTAGAGATAAGATGACATAAATTTTTCAGATTAGGATCAAACCTAATAAAAGGACTCATAAATTGGTAACTTAACCCTATAAAATTTAACCTGAGTAATTATGTTAAAGACCTTAGGGTTAGTTGTTAGTAGACTCAAGGTTAGCTACTAGTATACCATAGGAGTCTCCATAGTCCAATGAGTCAACAAAACAATTGCATGATAAAAGATCAATATGCTAAGGGTTTAAGGGAATTTGAACCTATATACTAATTTCTAATAAAGATAGTTTTCTAAGTGAATTACATTGTCTTTGCATTCATTATCGTTTCCTATTTCTTTAATTGTTTAATTTTTATTTTCTTTTTATTAAAAATTTAAAATAGCCTAGATAATAAGAAAAGGGTAATTACTAATATTCATAGTCTTCACGGTATCGACCCGTACTTGCCGGCACTAGTTATAGCTACACCATACACTTACGGATTATTAAAATAATGATTATCACAAAATAGGTCAATCAGTGAGTTAGATTTGCCTTAAATGTTGCTGGTTGGACTAAGGATGAATTATTACTCAATTGATGGACTATGGATAAATGGATTAAATTATGGGTGTGCATTGTCAAACCATATATGGATTAACTAAAAAATTGGCTAACTATCACCTTCAGATGAAGATCATTGGTGTTGAGGTAAAGTTAGTGAAATAAATCATTAAGAAAGTGGGAGGACATACAAAAGAATATAAGTGATATATCTTACCTTCATTTATCATATATTTCTTTTCCTCAGGAGAGGATATGTGGTAAGTTATGCAATCTATCCACTAAAGCAATGCTTAAAGTGGTTGAGGATATCAACTACCTACTAAGTTAGTGGTTTAGTGGCCTTATTGCCCATATTCTTATATGCTTAGAGTGGCAAATCCAAGCATTGCAAGATCAAGTTGTAGACTTGAAAAAGACATGAGAGCATGCTAGTTTTGAGATAACATTCTTTAAGCAAGTAGTTATTAGTCGAGATATGGGATGTGTTGAAAGCATTATGTTTACAATGCGTGAACCTTAAGTTTTGAGAGCATTTAAAATTCTAAGGAATGCTAGAACTTCTTGTGGGATATGGAGCAATACTTTGCAGCTACTAAGGTGTTGAATACAAAAAAGTTAAAATTTTCTACAATGTATCTCAATGAAGATGCAAAATTACGGTAAAATATATAGGTCTTTATTGAAATCAGTGCTAACCATCCTCCTATAGACATATAGGAAAAGATGAAGAAGGAGTTAAAGGATCAATTCATTCTGAACAACACTTCTTGGCTTGTTAGAGATGCCTTGAAGTAGTTGAAGCAAGATGACTTGGTAAGGAAGTATGTTAAGTAATTTGGTTCTTGACTACTTGATATTAAGAATATGTTAGATGAGGACAAGGTTTTCAACTTCATGCTTAGGTTACAACCATGAGTATAAATAAAGTTACAAAGGTAAAATGTCAAACATAGTGTTTGAGGTCCAAATAAAATGGGGACCAAGAGAAATGTATGAGAAAGAAAAAGAAAGACCATAATGACAAGTGGGAGCACAATTAAGGAAGTCCAAATTAAACAAGTAACCTAAACAAGGTGAGAAGATTTCAAAGACAAATCATGATTATTTCTTATATAGTGGCCCTTATTATACATATGATTATTTAATAAAGTAAAGTTGAATGCTTTGAAAGTAAATGTTAAAGATGAAAGTGACCATTTGAAGGTTAAACTTAATAACATTTGCTTGCATAATGTGAAAAGTATTAGAGTAAGTCCTTTTGAATAATTGATGTATATGAAGATATAGGTTAACGAAAAGGAACTCATGATTATGTTAGATATGAGTGCCGCTCATTACTTTGTTACAAAATGAATGATGTGCAAGTTGGGGTTAAAATTGAGTAAAACCTCTCCAAAGATAAAACTCCTTCGATGAAAGCATAAGAAGTGTTAAGAGTTACATGCAACGCTCCATTGGGTTTGAGAAGTTGGCATGGGAAATATAACATGATGGTGATACCTTTTGATGATTTTGATTTGATATTGAGTAATACGTGTTATTAGTCAGTTGCAAATTAAAAAAAACATTATGTAGTTATTAAGGTTATTATCCAAATAAGTATACAAAAAATAATGGTCGATCTTATTAGAAAAGTTTGATTTACCAAATAAGTTTATTATAATATTTTCCAACTAAAACAAATATTAATATTCCATTAATTTAAGACAAGCAAGAATAAATACAAGAGATGCCTACAAAACATCCCAACTTGTGGCTCTGTCTTCCATATATATATATATATATATATAAATAGTCTACAAGTTTTCTTAAATAAGTTTTGGTTCCTTTTTTCGAATAAATATAGTCATTTTTACAAAACTCTAAAACACAAAAAAAACTCAATAATAAAATAAACAAAAAGTAACGTGGGTGGGTTTTTGTGAAAATTCATGTTTAATATAAAATACAAAGAATTAAAATCGCAAGTAATTTAAAATTTTTAGAGAATTTATTGATATGTTACAATAACTTTTATGCGGTAATTATTTTCGATATTTGGGTCTAAAAACATATAGGCCTCGTTTGATAAGCTGCTGATTGGCATGCTTCAGCTGTTTGCTTATTCAAGCAGCTATAAATGCTGTTTGGAAAACAGCTGAAGCATTGGTTGTTTGTCTTCAAACAGCCAAAATTGAAAAAACTCCTACACAGGAGCATTTTCATCAACCAGCTAACTATTTAACCTTTAAAACCCAAATATACCCTTTCCTGTGTAATAAAAGAGAGAGCAAATTAACCGTCCGACCATCCATCAGGCATGTCTGAAAAATTAGGGCACACCGCAAGATTTAAGTTGTAAAATCAGCATCGAGGAATTACACACAAGAGGACTTACCATGGGTGAAACTCTAAGTGTGCAGAAGAAGAAGGAGATGGCGAGTGAGCCAGCAACACCGGTGCCTCGCCAGTCCCCATATTCCCTAATCAAGAAGCTTCTGAGAGAGATGCGAAAGAAATGTTTCATTATACCCTAATTGGGAACTCATATTCGTTCCCTAAAGCGTAGCCGTTTTGATTGTTATTCTAACTCCTTTGGTATTGTCGTTTTGCTGAGCTTTAAGTGGCTTTGTTATAGACGGTAATGATTTATTGTGAAGGGTTTTGTAACCAAGGGTTTGGCAGAGCATGTATTTTCAATATTCTTTAATACAAGGTTAAATTTTTTTTTAAAAAAAAGAGAGAACAAGTTAAAGGTAACGAAAAAAAACCTTTTTTCCAACTTTTTTTTGCTAATGTTATATATAAAGTAATATACTTAAAAATATATTTACATCTAAGTATAATAAATTGTAGAAATATAAATTTTATTTATTAATAAAATTAATTAACAATTAGTTATAAAATATGTATTATAAATAA